>JAUPFT010000020.1:26564684-27164684 GCA_036936625.1 Parnassius smintheus behrii
TCTGATATATTTTTTATTTCCTGTGGTAATTTATTATATACTTTTATTGCCATATAGTAGGGGCTTGTATTTAACATTTTTGTTCGCGACTGTGGTAGGTATAATTTATTTTTGTTACGTGTATTTAAGTTATGTGTATCTTTAATTTTCTTAAAACTATTATTATTTTTGTGGACAAACAGGCATAGATCATAAATGTACATACAGGGTAAGGTAAGAATATTTAGTTGTTTGAAATACGGTCTACAGCTAGTAGTGTTATCTATCTGGGCTAGTATTCTAACGCACTTCTTCTGGGTAATAAAAAGCTGCTGCACATCGACGCTACTTCCCCACAACATAACTCCGTACTTAAGCCACGAATGAGCATAGGCATAGTAAGCTGACAATAGGCATAGTAAGCTGACAATGCCGTGGCTGTGTCAGTGGTGTATTTAATTTGAAATAAAGCATACGTAAATTTTGAAATTTTAGACTTTATATAATTAATGTGCGTTTTCCAATTGATGTTTGAATCTACTTTCAAACCTAAAAGATTAAAAGTATCAACTTCTTCTAGTTGTATATTATTAAAGTTTATGTTTAAAGTTAATGGGCTGCTTTTATATGTTTTAAATTGCATAATTTTGGTCTTTTTAAAGTTAATTTCTAAGTTGTGATCTTCAAGCCAATTTGTTATAGTGTGTAGAGTGTTGTAGATAATATAGTTATAATTTGTGTTTTTATCGCAGTTCACTAACACTGACACATCGTCGGCAAAGAGTACGCTTAATGTGTTTTCGTTATTTATTATCTTGGGTAAATCGTTTATATATATTAAAAACAATAGGCATCCTAAGACACTACCTTGAGGGATTGAACATGTGAGGTCCCGGATTTGGGACTGTACTACAACGATTTCCCGTTTTTCATCGTTGCGGTGTTCGATTTGAACTATCTGCTTCCTGTTTGTCAGATATGATTGGAACCATTTATAGGCCGTTCCACGAATTCCCGAACCCTTTAATTTATTCAAAAGTATATTAAATTGAACTTTATCGTATGCTTTCGTCATATCCAAAAGGAGGCCTATGGTGGCTCTTTTATTATCAATATTTTGCACTGCCGTTTGGATATATTTATATACTGCCATAGTTGTTGATCTACTTTTTCTAAAACCGTTCTGTGATTCGTCTAATATATTGTATTTTTCTAAATAATGATAGAGTCGGTTACACATGGCTTTCTCAAATATTTTAGCAAACGTGGGAAGCAGGGCTATGGGTCGATAGTTACTGAGCGTTTGGGGGTCGTCTTTTTTAAATATAGGTTTTATTAGTGAAATTTTTAGTGCATCCGGAAACTGAGAATTTTCAAAACTTTGGTTTATAAGTGAAGCTAAAGGGATAGCTAATATTTCTGCACATTTCTTTACCAGGATTGGTGGTATATCATCAATGCCACAGCTATGTTTATTTTTAATATTTTTAATTATATTCATTATTTCTCTTGGATCAACAGGGGTTAAAAAGAAAGAGTTTGTTGGTGGATTTATAACGGGATGTCTATTTACCATATTATTGGAGTTAGAATATTGACCTACAGTGGCAAAGTACTCGTTGAACATATTTGTTACGATGTGGGGGGAAGAAATTAGTGTATTATTTTCTTTTAAAATTATATTTTGAAGTAATTTCATTTTATTTTTACCGGTTTTATTATTAATAATTTTCCACATCGTTTTAGTTTTATTGTCAGATTTTTCCATTTGTTTAATGTAATCTATTCTTTTGGATATTTTTATACATTTTTTTAACATTTTACTGTAAATATTGTAATGTGTTCGTATAACTTCGTTTTTAGTTTCATTTTGCATTATTTTTAATATTCTTTTATGTCTGCACGATTTTTTTAATCCCATCGAGAGCCAACTTTTTTTAGTACTGTAGTTTTTAATTTTAATTTTTTGTGGTGGTATATGATTATTCAGTATTTTTGTTAAACTGGCTAAGAAATGCGAATAATTTTCATTTAATCCTTTATTACTGTTTATTATATTCTCCCATTTTATTTTATTTAGTGATTCCTTAAATTTATTTATATTAACATTTGTAAACAGTCTTTTTTGTTTAAAGTACGTAATATTTTGTTTTATTAAAAAATTACTTGTATCAATTTCTATGTTTATTGCTTTATGATCTGAGATCCCATAGTCAATTACTTGAGATTTCTTTACAAGGGATGAATAATTAGTAAATAGTAAGTCAATGCAAGTGGAGGACTCTTTAGCAATTCTCGTTGGTTTATCTATTAATTGTTTAAGGTTGTATGAAGCCATGAAATTCAAAAAGTTACGTGTAATTTTGTTTTTATTTAAAATATTTATGTTAAAGTCTCCCGCGATTATAATATATTTATTTTTTTCTTTTGTGTTAAGTTTATTTAGAAGTGTATCTAATTGCTTAAAAATAATTCTAAGTGTCTATCGGGTCTATATATTCCTATGATAATGCATTTCAGTTTGGGAATTTCTATTGCACATAGTTCAACAATAAATTCTTTGGAATAATTTACAATTTCAATTCTTTCTATAAACTCTAAGTTGTTTTTTAATATTAAGCAAACTCCACCTCCTTGTTTATATTTCCGGCAAAAGTAAGATGCAATTGTATAGCCTGGGATTGTTAAGGAATTAAGATAGTATTCATCTTTCCACAATTCAGATAATGACAGTATATCAACATCTGTTTCTAACATTATTTGTTCAAGTATGTCAATTTTATTACCAATACTTTGAATATTTTGAAAACTTAAAGATAACTTATTGAAATTGTTTTTGAAATGTCCCGATCTGCTGACGCGTAGTAGAGTTATGTGGCATGGTATCTGGCGAAGATTGTTCTTGGTATTGCATAGAAGTTAGTGGGGTAGGATCTGGAATATCGACGTCCTTTGCGGATATGCTTGCGCCTTCCGTCCGGTTCGTAGTTGTAGATTTACAGGTATTTGTGTATAGTTTCCCATCAACATAGAGTTTATTATTTTTTATATACGCGTTTTGTCCATTTGTCCTCGCTGTTTTCATATTTCTGATGAGTTCCTTCCTTTCTTCTAGCGTTTTTCCACTGACGAATTTTCCTATGGATAATCCAGTATTTTTAAACTTGATAGTATTGTTAATTACAAAATCGGACATCCTTTTACTTATTAATTCTATCGCAATAGGCCGCCGACGGTTTCCACGTCTCCCAAGGCGTTTGATTTCTTCTATGTAAGGGCATATATTGATGTTTAATATATCATGGAACAACCTTGAAACACGACCTACTAGCTCGTTTTCGGTCTCAGAGTACCCTTCCATGAGGCCATACAGAGTACTATTTTCTTTGAGTTTTTCAAATTGTAGAGTTCTTCTTCAATATTCATAATTTTTTTGTTGAGATTTTTTATTTCTTCTTGAAGTTGCTTTTGAGAATCTATTAATTTACTGTTTAGATCGTTTTCTATTTTATTTTTAAAATCTTTTAGAGAATTGTTAATTTCATCTTGAATTATGCTCCTTACATCTGAAAGTATACAAGTTTTCATGCGCTCCAGTTTTGTATCCAATAAACTACCAATTTGTTCTAGCGTTAGCGATGTGCTAATTCCCACGTCTTCTGTGAGTGTTGTTGCTGTGGTACTTGCATTTTTCTCAATGGTTTGACTCAAAAGCGTGTTTTCCGCTATGTCATCTATGCTAATATCGCTAGCACTTATGTTAATATGTTCGTTTATGGTTTTTTTCCTGAATGTTACGTTCGGATCCGCTAATTCGTTATTATGAAGTAAGGTCTTTATAGGGGTATTTGGATTCGTAATTTTTGGTATTTTGCAACGACATGCCTGACATTTCTAATTTTGTTTCCTTTCAGCTGGCATAATGTTGTAAAAATACTTTTCCGTAACATTTGCGCAGTTTAAGTCATAATAATTTTTACATAGTGCACAAAAAAGATGTTGTCTTCCAGGTATTTCTTGCATACAACCTGCACATTTATTTTTCTCACTGTTCATTTTTAATATAATTGACAGCACCCTCTTTTGGTGGATAAAAGTTGTATAGACAGCAGATTTGGTACGTTGTTATTAGTTCTTGTGTTCCAAACTAGATATCGCAATTTATATTATAATTTGCAACTTCACTAATTTCCACTAGATGGCGCTTTTCGTACAATCTTTTTTTGTGTGAAGACGGCGGGTATATAATATATAAATTTGAAATCTACTGGTTTTAATATATAGAAATATAGTTTTATGGTCACTAAGTTGTTTTAACCCATACACTATTTGTTTGTGTGTAATTAAGCTCACTTATACCTTTTTATCACTGTCACCTATGTTTTACATAGTATTTATTTAGTTTACACGAATAATTTTACACAGCTGTTTTAACTGTTTTTTTATACTATTCGATAGATTTAGCACTGGATAACACTTGTACTTGTTTACTACTACTAGATCTTTGTTTTAAACTACTTTTTACATTTCACTAAATCGTTATTAATATTTTTTTGGCGAGAAATACGTAGAGCTATTGTTTACAAATAGCCTGTTGTTGTAATGTTCTGCATCGAATAAGTCTTGCATGACAGATGTAACAGACAATTATGGGCTCCTTGTCTTCATCCTTGGAACTGTTCGTCAATGCTTTATATAAATTTTGGAGGCCAGTCTTCTTTAGTACACACATGCGTACATCAATGCTTAAACAAATTCTACAAATTTCACTGAAGGCCATTCCTGTTTCCTATAGCATAACAAACCCGTTTCAGTTTTTCCGGAACACCTGAGATTTTGAGTGAGATTGAGAGGTTCCATGGGCAGCTGTACACATCATCGTTGGAGAGTAACGATCCAAGAGCAAGTCTTATCCGACACTATACCGATGATATCCCGAACGTCAATCTGAGCGAGATTAGAATGACTCTCCCGCACCTTAAAAACGGCAGGGCCCCAGAAGAGAATGGAATTACAGCGGAGCTTCTGAAAGCGGGTGGAACACCGGTACTTGTAGTCCTTCAGAAGCTCTTCAATTCCGTCCTCCATGGTGGCACTACTCCAGAGGCGTGGAGCAGATGTGCGGTGGTCTTGTTCTTTAAGAAAGACGACAACGCTCTCTTGAAGAACTACAGACCGATTTCTCTTCTGAGCCGCGTCTACGTGCTGTTTTCGAGAGTCATTACGAATCGTCTCCCGAACAAGCCGGTTTCCGAAAAGGCTGCAGTACCATAGACCACATACATACCCTGCGGCAGATTGTACAGAAGACCGAAGAGTACAATCTTCCACTTTGTCTGGCGTATATGGACTATGAGAAAGACTTTGATTCCGTCAAAATTTGGGCGATGCTACAGTCCCTTCAGCGGTGCCATGTTGACTGTCGGTGTATCGAAGTGCTGAAGTGTTTGTACAGTAGGGCTACGATGGCTATCCGAGTACAGAACCAGAGTTCGAAACCTATCCAACTGCAGAGAGGTGTAAGACAGGGTGACGTTATATCCCCGAAACTCTTCACCGCTGCATTGGAAGACGTTTCCAAGCTACTGGACTGGAAAGGCTACGGTATGAACATCAATGGCGAGTACATCACTCACCTTCAATTGGCCGAAGATATAGTCCTTATGGCAAAATCGCTGGAGGACCAAAGCACTATGCTCAATGAACTAAATAGTGCCTCCCAACGGATAGGTCTTAAGATGAACATGGACAAAACAAAGATAATGTTAAATGTTTAATGTTAAAATTCATGTCACACCTATGCCGGTAGTTGTTGGGAGCACTATGCTCGAAGTTGTTGACGAGTACGTTTACCTGGGATAAATAGTCCGACTAAGTAAGTCCAACTTCGACCGATAGGTCAATCGACGGATTCAACTCGGCTGGGCAGCGTTTAGGAAATTACGACATATCTTCTCGTCAGGTATACCTCAATCTCTAAAAACTGTATTGTACAACCAGTGCGTGTTGCCAGTAATGACTTACGGATCTGAGACGTGGTCCTTCACTCTTGGCCGTATGAGGACGCTCAAGGTCACTCAGCGAGCTATGGAGAGGTCTATGCTCGGAGTTTCTCTGCGTGATAGACTCAGAAATGAGGTTATTCGCAGTAAAACCAGAGTGACCGACATAGCCAAGCGGATAACTAAGCTGAAGTGGCAATGGGCCGGCCATATAGCTCGAAGAACCCATAACCGATGGGGAAGAAAGGTTCTCGAGTGGCAGCCTCGTACCGGTAGGCGTAGTGTAGGGCGACGCCCCACTAGATGGAGTGACGACCTGGTAAGATATTTTTTTTTATAGGATATGCAGGAAGTCGATGGATGCAGGTGGCTCAGGGCCGTGCTTTGTGGCATTACTTGGGGGAGGCCTATGTTCAGCAGTGGACTTGTGAAGGGCCGTAATGATGATGATGATTTACATCACGCATTTTCCCAAGAGCTCCCCAGTATTTGTCCACACTTAAAATTGTACTGGTGCTACTCCCACCAGATTCCAACTAATCGCTTTCACTTTTGTCGAATTTCATTTGCCGAAATTTGTCGTCAACTTTTTGAATATTATTTTCATCTACTATATTGGGAAATTTATTCGCAATCTTTACTGTTGATAATTTGAAAATCATTGTAAAAACATTTTGTGGGTCTAGAAATTGTAAGTCTTTAAAAACATTGCTCAGTGGCAAATGATTTTAACTGATTACAGAAATGAAAACTAGTACGAAAGTAAAGGATCTAGGTCGGTACGATCGCTCGTATTTTCTTTTCATTATAAAGACGCAACTGCACACATTAAACGTCAAAGGAGAATAAGGTGGCAGATCAGATTATTAGAGAGACGTGACAACAAACATTTATTTGAAACTCAGTCAATTTTTTAATAAGAAAATAAACCTTATTTCTGATTCATTACATTTCATAATCATATGGCGTACCATAAAATAGAATAAACTTGAAATCCTCGTACTACCTGGACAATTGTTGCCACCTCAATAATAATTTTACCAAATAAATGCATATTAAAAATAAATTAAATAATAAAATAAATCTTCGAAAATTATAAGTATTTCAAATACAAATACTAATATACAAAAATGTAAACCTGAAATAATAAAGATTTCTTTCAAATCTGCCACTTTTATGAATCGTCATAAATGTGGCAGATTTTGGCAGAGTTCAAATTTAGGTGCCAAATCTGCCAAAATGGCAGAAATCTACCACAAATGGTCACAGTGATATCCCCCTGTTTTAATCATCGATATACTATGTACTACGCACTAGCACTGTAAAAATTTTTTTGCAGTAGTTATGGTTATTTTGTAACTTTACTTTAGCTACAGCGCTAAAAAAATATTATGCCGTCTAGTAAAGCGTCACACAACAGGTAGCGCTAGATTCCTGAAAGGTGTAGTTAGCAAGCTCAATGCTCGCGAGAAAAAAGTCGTAAACGCCGCTGAAACAGCGTCGCTTACGCGTTTTGTTCAACAAGGTACGAAAGTGTCGTGTGCCCATAAAATAAACAAGCAGTGAAGAACGGCCAAACCTCAACTTCGTAACAGATAAAATTGATATAAACCTTAATGATTTCTTATATTTACGCTAACACTATACATTGATTAAAACTACTTTTACGGATTTTATCGCGTTTTTTTTAAATACTAAATAAAACGCGATAAAATCCGTCAAATCAATGATATAAATCTTTTTGTAATTAGTAAGTACTATATAAGGTATATCGAAAAGAGTATATACATTCGAAGAGAAATTAATTTGCTTGTCGTCAAAATTAGTGGCTGTCCCGTACTTTTAAAAGTACATCAATGTCAAAGACTTCTTTAGATATTTTAAACATGGTAGGATTAAAATATGTCGTTTAAAAAAAATAAGTAATAAAATAAATTGATCCAAGTAATACTAATTTGAATATAAAAAGGACCATCAAAACCGTTAGTGGGTAGTTTCGTGCGTTTCCCATCTGTATGGTTTTCACTTTTTATAATCTACGATTTTCATATAAAAATGGCAGCGGCAGTAAATAATTATCAAATATTAAATTTAGTGGTTTTGAGCACATGTTTTCTTTACTTACCGGTGATATGTCACTCTAACATCTATTTCTATATCTATTTCTTCGTAGTTAAGGTGGAACCTTCAGACTGTTCCCAGCCATTCTCCCGCAAGATGGCGCTGAAGTCAACATTTTTTAGTTTATTTATTGCTTAGTGTAATTGGAAAATTATTAAGTCGTAGGAGTAGACTTAGCGGTTATCGGATATTACATTTTATTGGAATGGGTCATATCATTGCCTCAAAATCAACCCAATTCGATATTAATTTTGATTGTAACATCTGTCATTGAATATAGGGTCGTTTACACACACATAGACGTATCCCTACATTTACGAAGCTAGAACACTAAATGGCGTGTATGTAAAAAAACAAATTTTAATTTTTCTGTATGTGTAGATTGGGTAGGCAGAACTACAAAACGCTATGTACGATTGTTATAAAAATAAAATTTATATTTGTTATAACTTTGGGAAATAAATTATGTCAACATTGATTACAATATAACGCAGTTTTATTTTATTACATTACACTATTGAATTTTTTATCAAAACAGAAGTACTTATTTGAAGCAACATAATTATACTAATACATGCCTATTCACTCAAAACTAACTAACTACTACTCAAAACTAAAAACTAAACACTGATGATTTGTAACAGTACCAATTATTACAATAATTAGACATTTCATAACCAACACGTAAGAAATTATAATTCACAAACAAGAGATAACAACAAATCTATAACACGATTTATTTTGTGATAATAACCAGGAAGTTTGAAAATAATATTTCCTAATTTCGAAGCACTCAACAAAAGCTTTTAGTAAAACAAAAATATAAATTCTATACCTACGAGCAATTCTTGTATATATGTAATCGGAATCTCGGAAACGGCTCCAACGATTTTCATAAAATGTCGTTTTATCCCCGTTTTCAGGCAATGAAAAACTGCTACAATATAAGAAGGTAAATTTTAATACTAAAATAATGGTCGTAATAGCTCAAGTGGATAACGCACTGTCGCAATATCGTAGTTCCATGGTTCGCGTCTTGTCTTAGGATTGACTTTTTTCCCTTTTTTTTTCAAGTTCCCTTCTTTTGTGAGAAAATCTATTATTTCGAGCCCTTTTTGTAGTATTTTTTAAAAAATACGAAAATTTTATTGCACTCATGATTTTTCATTTTAATAACCAGTTCAGTTTTTTTCTATTATTCAATCAAAAAATATTCTTCATATTTTATCAGTATGTATTTTTAATCTAAATATAACTTCTAAAACACACGATTTCCAAAAAAAAAAAATACCGAGAAATGCTCGGTCATCCAGGTAGGTACTATACAATATAATATATACAAATCTTCCTTCAATTCTATATGAATAGGGTTGCATTCGGAACACAAGATCTAGAACACTAAAATGTACAAAAATATACTTATCTTTTTACTTCAATATTATCTTTATATTCCCGGTAAAATTGGCCGACGAGTAACAAAAATATAACTCAGATTAGAATAAGCTATTTATTTATAAACAATAAAGTACGGAACAGAAAAAAGGATGTAATGTAACTGAAATTGTAACTGAATTATATTTGTTTCTTAACGCATCATAAGGTGTGACGTAGTGACGAGTGAACTTGAGCTCTACAAAATATAACAAATTAATAATGTGTGTCTGTCTGAAACTAGTTTACCGATTTATAATAATTGTATTTATTGCTGTCCAAAAACAAATTCAAACACATTCATATATGAACACTGACACGTATGATGTAGGTAATCAGTATTGTGACGATATTTCAGAAAAATCACGGGCCAGCCTGCTGTTAATAATACTATCGAAGACATAATTGCGTTTTTAAAATAATTAATTACTATACCTACGATAAATTACAATATATTCTCAAATATATACTAGAGAAATATTGCAATTCGAATCAATAATAATAATAATATAATAATATTCCACAACCATCACACAACGCCATCTAGTCCCAAGCTAAGCAGAGCTTGTGTTATGGGTACCAGACAACTGATAAACATACTTATATATTTCTAAATACATAAATATTATAGATAAATTACACTCAGAGACAGAACAAATGATCGTGCTCATCACACAAACATTTGTCCTGGGTGGGAATCGAACCCACGACCTCCGGCATAGCAGTCAGGATCACTAACCACTAGACTAACAGGCCTGTCAAAAAAAATCAATGAAAACATACATACAAAATATGTATAATACAGAAGAAATTCCGCGCGCAAATCATAGCGCGTGACAACCGAAATCAGAATATATATTTTATACAAGTCAAACAAGTGAACGTACGTAAGTTTGGCAACGCTTTTGTTTCGTCAATTCAAGGTCAGGAATACGTTAGTACCGTAGACTTCTCTGTCTACGGCAGTTTGTTGTCAGAAAGGATGGCAACGTCGCTTTACCTACGACTTTTGGTATGCCACACAACGATAATAAGTAATAAAATTGTTTACAAAAAAACATAGGCGTCTAAGGTCATTAGTTTTATGCTATTTTATACGGTTTATTAACGGTTGGAAATAAAATTAACCAATTATTGAACTTAAGATATTGTTACGCGCTCAAGTCGACGGCACTAGCGCCATCTAGTCTCGAACCGAAGAACTAAACTTCTTGAAGTCGAAACACGAACTCTCGGTACCTTGCGCGTGTTTACTTGAATATTCTGGATATTTCGCTGCTAATTTATATAAATAGGCGCTGCAAGATGCGATCGGGGAAGTATTGGAGTTGGCGACACAAGCGAAGCTACAGAGCGGAATAAAGTGAATCAGTGTGATTAATTATTAGTGTTTTTAACTTTAATTAGTGTAAAGTGAATTAAAGTGTTAATTTAGGTGGGTAACAACACAAACATAGGTTTTGTTACGTGGTAGAGCCATGCTGCAGTTATATTAGTAGTATAGTTGTAGCACGAATGGGTCGGCTCGACCGGGGAAGGACCACGCTCTCACAGAATACCAGCGTGAAATAGTAGCTTAATGCTGCTGTATTTCGTATGGTGAGTGTAGAGAACCGGAGACCCTTTTTACTGGAAACGAGGCATTCCATCTTAGTCCTCACGGGTGACAACGCATCTGCATTTTGATTCGTAATCGAGGATAGATGTAGATGTCTATGGGCCACAGCAACCACTTACCATCAGGTGGACTGTGTGCTCGTTTGTCACCCTATCCTATAAAAAAAAAAAAAGGTAATTCTATCGGCAATTTTAATTGTCACGAACTTCAAGCTCGTAACAATATTGATTTATCAGAATTATTTAAGATCACTTGGATGCCATCTAGCGTGCCAATGTTTAAACGTCGCCTTTCGTTTGCTTGTCAAAAGTCACGCACACTACTAAAGAAGTGTGAAATTTTTCCGGGATTTCACTATTGTTTTTCTCAGTATATAATGTAAGTTATTGCCTATAAAGGTCAGACGCGTACACATTTCATTGTAGAGACGTGATGAAGTGATTAGCTTTAAAGAAAGAGTGTCTGTGTTTAGTGAAGATTTTGGTTAAAAAATGTATGGACGGACGGTCGAAGCATCCACCTTAAAGCGTTTTTGCGTGTTTTTAAGACGCACGACGGCATTTTTTAATTTTCGTGTAGTCACAATATACACATTGTCTCGCTGAGCACAGCTGAGCATAGAAGAGTGAGTGACTGACTGAATGAGTTATTGCCGATCGGCAACAACTCACGGCGCAAACATTTTGTATAATAGGGAAGATATTGTAATCAGAGGGCGCCACGCGTATGATCTATTTACTTTTATGTGGTTCGAAGCTGTTCATGAGAAATATTTTCGTACGGGCGTTTTTAATCCATTGTATTAACAAGTATTAACTTTTTACCTGTACGATACGATGTATTCTACGTGAAAATTAAATCAGCTCAAAGACGAATTAAAGAAAAGAGGTGCGTCCTGTAGTGAAAGAAAGGCAGACCTTGTAGAGAGGTTAGTAAATAAAAGTCAAATTTTACTACAGTGTTTTATAGTTTTTTGGTGAATGTTTTTACTGATTTGCATTAAACTCTTGACCATATTTCTGTGAAACTATATCCACTTCGTCTAATGTTTGTGATAAACAAGTACTAAGCTGTCTTCTCATTTTTAGGTTAGCGGCGGGGTTATGCTTACAATTCGGTCGCCTGAATTTGAAGATTCTGTCACTGTGGGGGAGTCAAGGGGGTTTATCTGAAGCACCCCCACTCGATTTTTTCTGCCGGAGCAGCGACGAAGTATTTTAATTGTTTTTTTTTTAAATATTGGTAAATGACTAATTAATTACGTTTTTGACGTTTCATCTGTCAATGTCATATCGATACACAGTACTGAATCGATATTTTACCCTAGAGAATCGAGATCGAATCTTTTTCTGTTTTATTAAGATTTGTAAAATTATTTACAATTAATTGAATGTACACAACTCGTAAAGAATGACAGTTTTTAATTCAATCATTCAATGTTATCTGTACTTTATTGTATCTTTTGATATTGTAAATATAAGCTTTTGACGCAAATCAAAAAAAGATCGATTTTCGCGAAATCGATCTTTAAGATCTCGATTTTTTGTGAATCGATTCATCCAAATTCGATTTGAATCGATTGAAAAATATGTAAAATTAATCGCTAGGCCGCTCATTTTGTTAACAGCATTTCGTCATGCCGTTGCTTCCGAGTTTCAGAATTTTGGTGAATAGTGAAATATTTGTGGCGGCGGAATACTGCTAAATATCGCAAAGATCCTTTCTTACAAATGGTGGCAGCCATAAATTATGTTTATAAATTAAATTAGTTATAAAAGTTAATATTTTGGTGTTATATCGAGTGTAATAGCGAGCGAAGCGAGCCTGGGACGAGAAGCACCCCGACTCGGACAGGTAAGGTCATCCTCTTCCTGGTTATTTTTTTGTAAACCACTCAGAAGCGGGGCTCCGTCGATCGGACTTCCCTCGACTGCACCACGTCAAGTGGCGTGGGGCTTCCGTCGATGGAAATCTGATATCCGTCCGGGTGAGAGGTCAGCAGAAGGTCCAACAGGGAAGGTGCATGATCCTCCACATCTGGAATCCGCGTAGGCGAAGTAACCAGTTATGTCAGACCATATGCCAAGGCAAAATCCTGAACAGATCTCCCCGCATGATCGGTTAAACGTGAACCAAGCCATTCGGCGTGATGGGCGTTAAAGTCGCCGAGGATCACGATCACTGCGGAGGGGATCTGCTGTAGCAACGAATCTGCAGCCATTTGGACGTGGTCGAAGAGTCGGTCTGTTTCGGCATTACCGCTATGGGACCTATAGAGGCACCCGTAGACGTGCGGATGGTCGTCGCTGTCTACACGTAGCCAAAGGATGTCCTCTCTGACAAATAATGTTGTTTAATGTTGATAACAAAAATCTACCCCATATCGAATCGAAGTAATACACTGGATAACTTTTGGAGACACAATTTAGAATATAATTTTTTTCCACTAGCATTGTATTATTGCAACAATTTATACATTATCACACGACATCTTTACTGCTTTCAAAGTAAACTACAATTTTAAAACCATAATGCTATATAATTTTATTTGTTGCATTTTTTCGTCCCGTAACTTGATAGGAGACAAATAAATTTTGTGTGCAGCTATATTTTGTTGATTCAAAAATATTTTTTATTTTTTATGTTTAAGCCTCTTGAGTATTATGGTTATTTCTACTTATTATAAACATGCTTATAAACTTTTTATTAATTAATAATATTATCACACTTTTTGTTAGCGTATGGTACTCACAATCAAACATGGGCTCACTCAAAACTTTTAAAAAGTACATTTTTTTACGACCTTACCCATAAACAGCAATACCCCTTTGCCACCATTAAATAAACATCAAATACAAGAGTATTTTGGAGAGTGAGTATATTTATCTTTTTAATAAACACTTTGTGCCCATAAAATATTTTTTTTCATTGTCAGGAAAAAAGTATGCTGTAAAATCAATTTACGTATCTAAGCATAAAGAAGTAACAAACACACACTCATATACTTTTTCATTCATAACATTTGTAATATTAGTGTGATTGAAACATAAATTTCAATTCTTTCAGATGCAGTCAATCCTTAATAAAGGGAAAGAGTTTATATGAAAATAGATACCCTTCTTATATTAAGAGCTGTCTCAATAAATGATTTTACATATGTAAAAGGTTTTTGTAAAGCAGCAATGAGAAAAACTCAGTATGAGGTAAATATTAAATTATACAAAAAGGGTATATTAGAAGAGACTTATTGTGAATGTACAACTGGATCTGGAGTTAATTCACAGTGCAAGCATGTTGCTACTGTATTGTTTGGCACAGTTGATATGATTGAACATAAAACTGTAGTATTAGAGAAAGTGTCCACTCAAAAGCTACAGAGCTTTCACCAGCCCAAGAAAAAATACTTTTCCTCACCTCTGAAAGCACAGAATTTAACTTATAAAAGAACTGAAGCGAATTTAAATTTTCATCCATATACAGGAGTATTATCAACAAAGAAAAATATAATGAAATAATACGGAATCTTGTCCTAAATTTTACAGTCATTACTATGCCTTTAAGGCAACTATATAAACCTTCAAATCCTTATGCAATCGAGTGGGATCATGGCAGTTACAGTGTTTCTTTAAAAGATAAGATTTTGAAATCCTTGTATTTAAAAAATGTACCTTAGAAGATACTGAAAATATCGAAAGAGGCACTAGAATGCAAAGTCAAAATGAAAATTGGTATCAACACAGAAAAAATCGTCTCACAGCAAGTAATTTTCGTACAATTTGCCATTTGAGTGTCCAAAACAGGCCCAGCTTTGCAAAGAACATAATGTCTAGATGGAGTGTGTCAACCAGAGCTACAAATCATGGCAAAGTTAGTGAATAAGTAGCCCTAAAACAATATTGTGATAAATATGCACTTGAGGTTAAAGAATGTGGCTTATTCATTAATAAAGAGAAACCATATTAGGGTGCTTCTCCTGATGGATTACTTGGAAATAACACAATTGTTGAAGTAAAATGCCCTTACTCCACTCGGTATGGCTCCATAAATCCGGTTAATGTACCTTATCTGTGTCTAGAAAATGGAGAACTGCAAATAAAAAAAAACACATTCCTATTACTATCAGATACAAGGCCAACTATTTTGTACTAAACGAGAATTCTGTAATCTTATCATTTATACATATAAAGATCTCCAGGTTGTGTATATCACAAAGGATGAATGTTTTATAGCAGGAATGGTTAAAAAATTGTACCTCTTCTATAAAAACTACTTTAAAGAAGCTGTTTTAAATAAATATTTATATAAGTACTATGCAGAAATAATAAAACCTTGATTATTTTCACAAGTGTATTTATTTAAGTTTAAAAACAATTCTTTCTCTAAAATTACAAAGCATTACACCCAAAAAATATTTTGGAAGTCAGTGGCACATAATAACTATTAATTTCAGATTTAAGAATGGTGTATGTTTTTGTCAGTTCAATGAGTCTTTCAATATGCACTCTTTTCTTGGATAACTCCCTATCTTTTTCAAATCATGTGTGGAAAGTTAATATAATAATAATATAATAATAATATTCCACAACTATCACACAACGCCATCTAGTCCCAAGCTAAGCAGAGCTTGTGTTATGGGTACTAGACAACTGATAAACATACTTATATATTTCTAAATACATAAATATTATAGATAAATTACACCCAGACACAGAACAAATGATCGTGCTCATCACACAAACATTTGTCTTGGGTGGGAATCGAACCCACGACCTCCGGCCTGCCTTATCTTATGCCTGATAAAGCTTAATTAATGACGATCTTTCGGTTAATTGCCGATCACTTGTTGCCCCACCATAATCATCTGAACAATACGAAATTAGGCCTTAGGCCACCTGGAGTAGCACTCGTCAGAAAGGAGACAATCATTTTTGGGCCCACTAGAAATATTAACGTCACTTAATGGTATTTACACCAAAAAAAAGACACCAAATTATAATAGTAAATGGTCTATAGATTTTTCGAAAATGTAAACGGAAACAAGAAATCTGAAAAAAAATTAGTTGTTTTGACATTCGTGTTCTGATCATTGGCTAAGGTAATGTAACATTTAAAAAATTATTGTCTTAGAGATGTGCCGTGATAACTCGCAAAAAATCGACTCGAGTTGAAATTCAGGTAACTCGATTTAAACAATTCAAATTAGATGAACGAAGCTGTGTCAATATTTCACAAATTATTTTTATAATTGTTCTTCCATACAACACAATTATTATTACTACGCTTAGTAGCTAGTGATATATTATTTTTGGTATGCGTATCGACATCTTCATAAAATAATATCACTCTAACGTTATGACGTAAGTCTTAATGTTATTAATAATTTGACTATCCAAAGTATATATAATCAATTTATATCATATATAACATAAATTGATACAAGAATATATACATATTACCTAATATCAATTTATTTATTACATAATATATCAATAAATTGCTCGAATTAGTAAGTCGATTTCATCACTAAATTGTAGACAAACACTGCATTGGCCGTAAGATAAAGATGCGATTCGAGTAGAGTTTTGTGACTCGAGCCACTCGGGTTAATTTACGAGTATGTATGTATGTCATTCTAGTTGTACACTAGTTTTTGAGTAAACCAACTATTTACAGAAAAGTTTATCACTAGAGTTGAGATCAGCGATTACTTTAGTTAAACCATTTTTAAATATGTACCTTTATAAATAAGTAATATGTGGCAACGTGAAATTAAAACTATAAATCAATATCATAAATAAAACTAAGCTCAGGTTTGTTTACAACATGCTAGATGCAAGTTTGAATTTGGATGCAACTTGTGATGTCACCCGCAGCGACTTATTATATATACAAGTAAATTAATATCTATATAGCACCCTCTGAATCTATACGAAAACCGAGTTACCGAGTTAACTCGGTAACTCGGTAAAATTTATTTTCTATCGATTATCGAGTTGGACAAATTCACTCGATTCACTCGAGTGAAATAAAACATAGTTGGAGTCGCATCATTATGGTAAGAACAAAATGGAGTTGGAGTATTTTATTGCTTGTAGCATTATTAAACTAATGTTTAAGAAAATATGGATATTATCAATTATCAGAAAGGTTAGCCAAATATTAATTGACACAAGTACGTATGTTTTTCTCTTTTTAGTTTTTGTGGTAAAATTCGCTAATAGAATATAAGAGTTTATTAATTTACACCTATTCTAGGTTGTGAAAATCTATTATTAAGTTTGTATATTTTACCTCAAACAAATACAAATAATAAACAGGTCTTAGAACCTTATTAGTTTGTTAAAAGTGACAAAGTATTAAGTTTATTTTATTAGTAAAATCTAAATTAAATAATAAATAGAATGCACAAAAGAAGTTATTATAATGTTAAAAGAAAATTAGAATCTTTGGGTCGAGGGACTTAAAAGAGTGTTTTGAAGAGCAATTCATATAACTGCATTTGTGTACAAATAGGTAACCTTATGTATTCAGCAAGTTGCTTAATACTAAATGGCTTTTTTGTTTTAAGCCAGACACAGATCCTGGATTTATACCAGCCATAGTAGATAGGCAATATAAATGTTACATATATTTATGTGTAAAAAATGTAGTAATTATTTGTACTAAAAGCAAATATAAAGTTTAATAATAATGGTTTCCATAAAAAAGTGTAATGGTTGTTTCTATTATGTTTCGACAGCTGTGTTGTTCACTGTGCAGAAAGGAATATTATTTTGTCATCTAGAATCAGATATACTTAATATAACAATAATATCTTTGTCTACTATGTAAGTACATGAAACCGGTAAAAATAAAATGTGAGACAACTTTTACATGGTTGAATATTACTGATGTTCAATAATTACTGCTTCTGTATTTGATCAGCTGGAGCTGATTAATGCTGTATAATTTATAATAATTTCTTTATTATTTAACATATGAAAAGGCAGATATAAGAAAATGCTCACAGAAATATGTAAATACAGTTTATTGACATTGAAGGCATAGTCTTATCTCATATCTCTTATTATTAAAAATGTCCTTTTAATTCCTATATAATATAGAAAAAAATAATATATTGATAAGTATTATTATTTAGTTAAGATACCTTTACAATTGTCATTAACTTCTTTTCAGGTGGATCGCTTAGAACAAATCTGTATGCCGTGCAGGCTGAAAACTTGCAGAGACAAAAAGTGTATGGATATTGAAGACAACAGTCTTGTATTATAATTGAAAATTCCTTCTGATTGCTTACAATATCATAAATGTACATGTTACCATCAAGTTATTTTCAAAAAACCTTCAGAAATATATCTAACACTAAAATGTTTCTACCTATGTCCGTTATAGACAAAACATCAGAAACCTTCCAACCAATTTAAATGAAAATGTTTGTGTGTGTTTGGATGGATCTCTAGATGGTTTATATTTACATTTGGACTCGGTAGATGGCACTGTTGTCGAGATCCATAAATCACCAGGGCACAGCTGAGGCGCATCGCTAGTAATAAATACATTTAAATTAAGCCTGTGTTTTTTTAATCCTTACACAAACAGTTTAAAACATCTTACTTCCTCACTATTTATCATTGTGTAATAACATAGATAAGGCATGTTAATTCCTAGTCATTTTATTATGATGTTACTACTTACTAATCAACCAAAACATTTTAAAATAATGTCTTGACCCCGCTCCTGTCTATATATGTCAGTCAATCATCAAAGTTCAAAAAATGTATTAAATTAAGTTTGTATAAAAGGGGTTATTATAGTATAAAGGAATGGCTGACAATAACCCGTGGGTAAGGTGATCGCTACCAAGCTATTTCTAATTTGTTCTGTGTTGTTAATTATGACATACATGATTGTAAGCTGGCTTTTTTTTAAAAGACCTACTGGGTATTTTGCTGGTTCTCTTCAAGTCAGAGGTTTTTTTCCGAACCAGTGGTAAATTAAAAAAGTGACTTTCAATAAGTATTATTTATAATCTAAATTGAATAAAAGGTTTCTGTTTCTGCACCTACTACTGTTAATAGAATACTTAAATAAATTATGATTTACAATGATAAATAGAATTACCTACATTATATTTTGCTTTTTGTAATACAATCAGTTTAAAATGTATCTTACTGTGTGTTGGTAATATCATAAATATAAATAGACATTATCCCTTAGCCATCTTGGTATTTAGAATTACACTCACAACCAATCAATACATGTCAAAGTTAGAATCCATACGACATTTGTGCATAGACAGGCACAATGTTTTGCCCGAACTAGTAAAAGGTTTTACATCGATTTTAAAATATTTATAAATGCTGAATATACCTACAGCTTAGTTTTATATGTACTATTATTGAAGACATTATCCCTTAGCCATCTTGGTATTTAGAATTACACTCACAACCAATCAATACATGTCAAAGTTAGAATCCATACGACATTTGTGCATAAACAGGCACTATGTTTTGCCCGAACTAGTGAAAGGTTTTACATCGATTTTAAAATATTTATAAATGCTGAATATACCTACAGCTTAGTTTTATATGTACTATTATTCAATTGTGCACTATTTTAACTTATAATACCGAAGAATACTACTAGAAAATCGCTTTCAGTTTGTTTTTAGGTTATTGTTAGATTCATATTTTATTTGTTAATTTCTCAGGACTCCGTTTAGCTGCAGTAAAACTAATAATTTTATTGTAATCTATGGATTATAAGGAATAAATCGACATGCATTTCATTGATAATCTTTAAAATTTGTAGTGGGCCCATTCTCCATAGAAAAATTGATTGTCTCCTTTGATTGTATTTTTATTTTTATAGTTGCTAAATGTGGCCTGTTGTGATAGAGGGTTTGTTGGCTTACATATTGGCACTTCTGTCGAATCTATGATAATTCTTGTTTTTTCAAAATTCTCAAAACTTTCTGGGGTATAGTATTGGACCAACTCTTGGGTAGGCCATAATTCAATTAATGACCAAGAATACATAAAATTCACCCAGGTTACAAATAATAATAATAATAATTTATTTATTTCTCACCACAAACGACATGGAAGATACATTAGTGTTACATCTCTATTTTAACAATATTTTGTCATTCATGGGAGACTGGTGCCCGTGTAGGTTCAAAGACCCGTATTACAGGTCACCAGGCCCCCCCAAATTTACTTGGCAACAAGTATAATATTATAAGGAGATCACTTATGTTATGGTTAGAAATAATAATATTTAGAGAAAAAATAAAAAATACAAAAACCACGTATTTTTGTAGCGTAAGTATGAGAGTTTGTGACTGTTAGCATGTCTGCGTGTATGTCCGTGAATATTTATGAGATAATTTGGAGTAATTGTTCAGTATCTGTGTATGAAAGAGTCTGAAGATATTCCACAAGTCTATTTTTACATGACCATCTGTTGACTTCATAAATAGATAATTTTTGGTGTAATTTATTATATAAATACGGACCCAAAAAAGTAAAGAATTTCCTAGCAAAAGATGTGAAGAAAGGCACTGACTGAGCTACCAGATGATTACGGCGGCAATGTTCCTTTTGAGTTATTTTTGAAATTGCATGTTGTCTTAAAACTATATGTAGCACAAACAGTTGTCGAACTGTAAGAACTTCGCTAATTCTATACAAATCTAAAGTTGGGTATAAGTAGGGTTTAAAATGGATAACTTTTAAAAGTGATCTTTGCGCACGCTCTAGTTCAATAATATGTGTTTTGGCTGCACCACCCCAGACTTCAATTCCGTATGTTAATAAAGATTGACACAAAGCATAATAGGCCAATTTTAGTACTTCTCTATTAGCAACATGTCTTAATTTTTTAAATATAAAAATCAATTTACGCACTCTACCACATAGTATTTTAATATGAGAACGGAATGTTAAGGTGTTGTCAAATAATATGCCAAGATACTGGATACTATTAGTCTTCTCTAAAACGGGACAGGAACAATCTAAAGTGTTAGAATTAGCACAACAGTGAGCAATGATTTTATGCGCGTCTCCAGGTAAGGATGAGGTACGGATTGCAAAAGGCATATATTTAGTTTTCTTACAACTTAGAGTTAGTAAGTTCTTCCTAAGCCAAGCACATACCATATTAAACCCAACCTGAGATTGCCGGAAAACATCCTCCCAGGTGCTTCCAGAAAAAAGGAGAGCTGTGTCATCAGCAAATGTAATTATCTTGCCATTGTGAAGATTAAGGTTACACAAATCATTAATAAAAATGAGGAATAGGGTCGGACCAAGTATACTACCCTGAGGAACACCAAAAAAGACAGGAGAATCAGAGCTGATGACACTATTAGACAACTTGACACACTGACATCGGCCACTGAGATAGCTAGAAAATAATGAAAGTTGACATCCTCGCACGCCAATATCCTCAAGCTTTTGGAGCAACAGTGGAATTGAAACGGTGTCAAAAGCTTTCTCTAGATCGAGAAAGATGGCTAAACTCTTTCTACCCTTATCTAAGTTTTGCGTAATGTAGTTGGTAACCGAAAGTAAAGCATCTGATGTTGATTTTTTTGCACGAAAACCGAACTGGACATTTGAAAATAAATTCTTTTGCTCAAGGTAGTTCACTAGTCTAGAGTTTATGATTTTTTCAAAAACCTTAGAGATTGACGGCAGTATTGATATAGGACGATAATTATTAGGTAGACTTTGATCGCCATTTTTGTAAATTGGATGAACAACAGCTTTTTTCAGCACCCTTGGAAAAACACCTGCCGTCAAACACAAGTTGATAATAAATGTCAGAGGAGGCACTAGGATGTCTTTGTACTTTTTCAGAAGACCAGTGGAGATACCATCCCATCCAACAGCTTTATCTGATTTTAAAGCAATGATAATCCGTTCAACTTCTTCTTCGTCTGTATTTAAAAGAACGAAAGAGTTTTCTATTAAATTAGGACTTGAAACCGCAGAAGTAGCATGGGTTGAGATAGCTGTCGTCTGGTCAAATTTTTCAGCAAGGATTTTTCCAGCATTGATAAAGAAGGAGTTAACTCTATCGGCCGATTCACATGGGAATGGACACAATTGTAATAATTCGTGGCCTGGTGTTGTTCTAGGGCTAGTATAGGTAACTTGTTTTATTGTCTCCCAAATACGTTTTGAGTCTTTTCCAGCCTCAGCAAATTTATTTCTTTCATAATCGCGTTTAACGCTCTTGATCAAAGAATTGCAAAAATTTCTGTAGCGCTTATAGGTTACTTTGAGAACCACGTTATCGGGTGATTTATTAAACTTTTTGTGTAAGTTGTCTCTATTTCTAAGACACTTTAGGAGTCCTGGAGTCATCCACGGCTTAAAAATTCTGCGCCTGCGGGATGGGATATAAGTTATAGTCGCGTAGGAGATGGAGTTACGTATAGCATTTATAAAATATTCCATCGCAGAATCGGGGTCATCTAGATTTAACAAGCTCTCAAAATCTACACTTAAGAGACTTTGACTCAACTTTTCTTCGTTTATCTTGTGAACACTCTTAGGTGGAATGTACTGTACTTTCTTTGAAAAAGAGAGTATCACCGCAAAGTGATCAGTCACAGTGGCTTCAACAACAATAGTAAAAGCTGGGTAAGTGGTTTTGAGCAGAACATGGTCAAGACACGTACGATTGTGCGTAGGTATTAAGTGGGAGGGAAGAAGACCATGTCCAGCAGTCAAATTTAGATATGCAGGAGAGTTAGCATCATTATTAGTGGGAGATATATCTATGTTAATATCTCCCACCAAAATTACGTTTCGAAATGAGCTTAGACTACTAAGTAAAGTATCCAACGATTGAAAAAATGAGTCAGTTTGTTTACAGAAGGCATCAGGTCGATAAATTGCTAATACGGCGGTATCTTTACCTATTTTAATTAAGAGAGAGCTTGAATCTAAGAGCTGCGGTTCCTCCACCGAAATCCTCTCTATGTTATTTTTTGTAAAAACTATCACACCATCATTTTGGTTATATGGATGCGTAGATGCCACATACTTATATCCCTGCAAAGAAGGAACACAATAATTGTACCGTAACCAACATTCGGTAAGGACTATTATGTCAAACTCGATATTAATTCTTGTCAGTAACAATAGGAAACCATCAATGTTAGCATTTACACTACGAATATTTTGGCAAATTAATTTAAGTGACTTAGAGCTGAACTTTGCTAGTAAACGCATACAATTTTCTGGTGAGCTTAAGACAGCCTCAGAAGAAGAAATTCTGTCCAATGCATAACTAATATCAGATTGAGAATTGAATTTTAGTATATAAAAAACTGGTGTTCAAATAACTAACATATAACAAAAATAATAATAAATAATTTACATATATACACATATATACACACATATACACACATATATACATATATATATACATATATATATATATATACATACACATATACATATACATATATACACATATATATACATATATACATATATACACATACATACACATATACATATACACACACATACACACACACACACACACACACACATACATACATACACATACACACATACACATACACATACATACATACATACATACATGTTTGACACGAAAAATCGGGAGATTCATAGTATTTCTATTTTTGCAGAGACATAATAATATTACATGTATAAAAATGATGTGCCATTGCTGAAAGCACAACTGAGAGCTCACTGTAGATGATTTACGCATAAAGCAAGAAAAATCGTTAAAAATGTAATGCAGCATTTCAGATGAAAGCAATTTGTTATTTATATTGAAGGAATTGTTTCCTGTGTAGAGTGTTAAAATATAAGGGGAGCCAAAATTGACTTGGATCAATAGTAAACAAATTAATAATACTATGCTAGTCCTAGACAAGTTAATACTTGGACACAAATTATATCCTATATAAATATGGTTATTATTGTTCTCCAGAACCGTTATTATGACAGACGCTAGTTGTTGAGTAAATGTACTTTTTATTTTTAAAAACATGTAAAAATTGGTTAAAGAAACTTGGCCATGTAGATGTTGAATTTTAATACTGTGCGCGTTATTTTTAACATGAGTATATTGTTTAAATATGATATGAGAGTGGTGTGATGTAAGCAGTTTTGGTGTTGTGTTGTGGTATCGACGCACAAAAGCAAAAAAAGTTAAAAATCTATTAACTAAATGACAAAATTTTAACAAATTGCAACGTATGTTTACAGACAAAAACAGAGGCAGACATATAATATCATAATAAATTGAAATAGTAACAATTAAAAGCAGTCAAATGATCGGTATTTTGCTAATATCTTCTTGGGATTTTATTAATATAGGCTTATCTCTATCTGTTTTTTTAGGAATATTCTACCAGCAGATGTCCAGCAGTATGCATAATTATTTGCCTTTCGGAAATTTCTGGCTACTGCAAAAAATCGCCTTGTTTTCTGGGGAAGATTTTCAGAGATGAAAATGGGAGTAGGAGGGCCCGCAATGGCTGCGTCGGTCGAAGTTAATTTTTTGTTCTTATTTCTCCTATTGTATTCCTTTAAATTAGCGATAAATCTTTGCTTGGTAATGTTACTGGTGAACTTGGCTACTATGGTTTTATTACCGTCGTTTTTTTGATTTATTCGAAAAATATCTCTGACATCTGAATGCT
Source organism: Parnassius smintheus behrii (assembly GCA_036936625.1). Taxonomy (NCBI): domain Eukaryota; kingdom Metazoa; phylum Arthropoda; class Insecta; order Lepidoptera; family Papilionidae; genus Parnassius; species Parnassius smintheus. Next base: position 26,589,535 of record JAUPFT010000020.1, read on the forward strand.
GTAAGGTCGATCCAAGCACTTCACCTGTCTTTACTAAAATATTTAGTAGGTCTTCTTTACTTTCGCGGTCCTTTTTAGGCACATTACGCAATTCTATGCGATAAGAATGTGAAGATCTTTCAAGCCCTTCAATTTTTTCTTCCAACATTTCTATACGCTTACGATATGCTTTATTTTCATCTTGTAAACTTTGTACACTCGACAATAAAGTGTCATATTTTTCAGACATAAACGTAATAGATTCCCTGATATCATCATTTTGTTGTTTAATATTACCGACATAATCTAAGATTTTTGTTAATTTAGAGTCCTGTTCGCTCTTGAGAGACATAAACATGTCAGTAAACTTATCCTGAATGGCGGAGAATTCATCAGACAAGTTACTGGAAAATTTTCTCTTTCGAACCGCTGTGTTGATGTAAGCTTCACATTCTGTTGATTTTAAATTTGGTTCCGAGTCACAGTGCTGTAATGAAGGACTACGTGACGTCGACGGATTTATCGGCGGCGACCGTTTTAGTGGCATCGCAACTGTTTAAGCGTACAAGTACCAGGGAAGTATAAGTCTCGCCGCAGTGAGCAGCTAGTAAGCACAAAAGATGACTAACCCAAGGCACTAGGAGCGCTGCACACTTAACACGTACCTCCTACAAGCGTACAGGATTGGTTGATCTTCGTGACGCCTCTGGGGGCGGGCAGCAGGACAAGGATGGGCGGCGTTGACGCAGCGTATGAGTCAGCAAGGCAGTCTACCGGCGCCGGGTCGCAAACTCTTCTTAATTATGCACTCTTATTTTTTTAACTCAATTTTCGTAATAGAAACTTTAATTTAAATATTTATAATAAAAAAAATAGGGATTTAGTGTAACACGTCTGAACTACTCAGCGGTCCGGGTGGAAGGGGGAACAAATATATTAGATACTACAGTTCGACTGACACCAAATATTTTTGATAGTTCAAAATTACAATAGTGACGTCTCAATTTCATTAACGTTATTAGAAACTGGTCTTCTACACTTAGAGATATCACATTTCCTGATTTATAACATATACTGTAGGCCGTAGGGCATAAAGTGTCAAAAAAATTTTTTTTTGTATGTTTCAAGCCGACTATAAAATTTTACTGATGTGTCATCAATAAGTAGTTCTTCTGTAGCAAATAATTTCAACAGAACAGAGGTTTGTGTCGATTTATTGTTAATATTCTGAATTTTAGTATGGCTACCCTGCACATCGCTGTTTATTTATAGTAGTAGTTTGAAGTTTCACTATCCTGAGTTCCAGTATCACTAAAACCTAAAAGTTTGGAGCGAATAGTTGCTTTTTTAGGTTTCTGTTTCGCAGTCTCTCCTACTTAGCAGCTGCGGAAGGTGGTAAAACCTTCGACCAAGGGAAAACTGATGGTAACGCATTCTTCATTAAAATTCGGCGCTGTAAATTGAAACCTGCAATTTAAACAATCAAGTTACTTGACACCTGTGAAAGATTTGAGCAAAGACAAAATATAAAAATAAACCTACTCACCTGTACACGATTTCACAGTTTTATAATCATTTTCTGTAAAATGACGTCCACATAATCGTAAATAAGAATATTGCGATTTCGCAATATTCTTATTTTCGAAGGCTTTATATAATAAAATAACGGCCACGAATATCTGCAACATTACTGTATCAAAGTAAAAGTTGATGTGTTCGAGTAAACATTTTCATAAAAGTCGGCGAAAATATTCAATTACGAATTGAAATAATAAAGGTACCCAATAATTTTGCCCGACAGTGTAACTACCTCCAACCACAGTTTATCTGTGCTCACGACTCGTGTCGGCAACTACGTTGTCGTTACTATGTACACTAGTGCAATTTTTAGTTCAATGGTTTTAATAAATTATTACTTCCTTATCATTTTATATATTTTTTTCATCGAAGCTTAAAGCATAAGAGTCTTTTTAAACCGTCCTTTAAATGACAAATTCAAATTTTAACACAACTGAATTATTACGGGCAAAGAAAGAACGATGCTTTGTTCATTTTTTGTAATATTTTAAATAATCTATGCAATCCAGGGATTTCCAAACTATTTCGGGCAAGAAGACCTGGCTATGGGGTTTTACTTTAAAAATCTTGAGAATTTTCGTCTTGTACGATCTTGTGCACGCTTATCGACTTATTGAGTTTTTTAAAAGTACAACAATGATACTTCTCACTAAAATATTAGTCATTCTTATAACAAGTTGGTACACGTAATACAACTTATACAGTATCCTGAAAGTTTTAAATAAGAACTTGTGTTAATAAATAGGGGTCGATTTTTAGACCTCGACGACCCCCAAAATCTGTTTACGCTTAAGTCGACCGTTGGGAAACCGATTTCGACCCCAAAGGGTCGCTATCGACCACTTTGGGAATCACTGATGTAACCTCTCAACACGAGCTTAAGATTCTCTCCAAGATCTCGGTGAAACAAAACCTCTAATGGTTTAAGTTTATTATAAAAGCTTGTCATCATCTGTTTTTTTTTAATTTATTGCATGTACACACATTAAGATACAGAAGCAGTCTTATAGTAATTACGTACTGTTTTCGACTACTTTATTTATTGTACACTGAAATATTCGTAGACAGAGAAACCTATAGACTAATGATTAGCGTGGCCTCAAGTGAGAAAGGACGATAACGTAGTTGTAGGTTATACTATAATCTTTATGACTTTTAAACATATTTTGATAATTTTTTTAATTGTTCTAAGAACTGAACTGAACTAGATTCACCAATCTTAAGCTCACAAAACACTTTTTTCTCACTTAAACAAACTTGTAAACTCCTTAGATCACTACGAACTGTCAAAGTTGTTTAGCAAAGTGTAGTTTGCTAAATAAAAAAACCGGCACGGAGAAAGGGACAAACAATCACACCGCTCTGTCTCATTTCTATGCAAGACGTATGCATAAATCTATCTTTTTCGTGTGCGAATGCGAAAGAAGGCGTCAATTTTTCTATAGGTTTCTCTGTCTACGGAAATATTACTCCTAAAAATATGTATGTGTAAGTATATTGCTTTCTATAAATAACATTTTATGTTTAGAAATCTACTTTCATTTTTGCATATTTAATTAAAGTTTAAAACAAATATTGCGTTCGCAAAGTCGGGAAAATCGTCTGTTTAAAATAATCTTTAATTCATGAAATACTTACAGTTTAACAGACTTTAAAAAAGCCTGGAAATTTTTGAACAGCACAGAAAAGACATTGCAATTGAGAGAGACAATGAAAATATGAATAAAAAGCGGCCAAGAGCGTGTCGGGCCACGCTCAGTGTAGAGTTCCGTAGTTTCCCGTCCGTCACAGTAAGTGTTCCCACTTACGAGTTTGTACAAAAACTGTTGTTTCCATCCAAGTTCAAAATAATTTTCCTAGAAAGTCCTTATAAAGTTCTACTTTCCAGATTATTTTCATATTTTCTAAACTTACGGTTATAAGTAAGTATAGTTATAAGTAAGAGGGACACATTGTTTTTTATTTTTGGAGCGATTATTTCCGAAATTATTGACATTATCAAAAAATGATTTGAGTAAACCCCTATTCATTTTTAAATACCTTTCCAACAATATATCACACGTTAGGGTTGAAATTAAAAAAAAATCACTTCCTACTTTACATATAGGGGGGCTACTCTAATAAACATTTTTTTCCAATTTTTATTTTACCACTTTGTCGGCGTGATTGATACACATATTGGTACCAATTCAGCTTTCTAGTGCTAACGGTCACAGAGATTAAGCGTGGACGGACAAACGGACAGACAGACAAGGTGAAACTATAAGGGTTCCTAGTTGACTACGGTGCCCTAAAAATGAAGACGAACACCGTTCTCTTTGTCTGTTATTCTTGATTTTGTAAGTCTTGTATATTTTATTTTGATTCAACTTCGGTACAATTCTCTCCTTTACTTATTCTAATATTTTCCCCTTAACTAAAAAGGTAAAATGTTCCAAAAAAAACCTGATGTAGTAAGTTAACAATTAATAATAATCTTGTTCACGAATTTGGAAAACCACATGAAGTATAAATCTGTGACTGTTTTTTATTTTATTTGAAAAACCGATTTTGGTGATTCTTTTCTTATTTAATAGCTGGTGTTTCTTATGTGCTTCAATATAAATTTGATCAAGATCTCACCAGTAGTTTTTGAGTTATCCTTAATAATGCGTATTCAATTGACTTCAACTACATTGATGATATTCTCATTTTATTTATATTGAAGTCGCTTGTACAAAATTTTTAATTTTACCACTTGTATTTTTGACTTAAACATACTCCCGGTAATAAGTCCTTTTAGGACGCTTTCCAGAACAATATCTGCCGACCTTGAAATGCTTTGAGGTCTTCAAAATGTGCTATTGGCGTTGTAATCAAGAATTTGGATATTCGGGCCGCCAAGTTCATGGATTTGATTAACCAACCATTCTTAATGCAGGAGGAAATGAATATCAAGTAACGGCAGGCGTTCTCAAGTTCTACCAAACCACGGATTCTCCAGTATTTTGGACATGTATGCGACGCGACAATAGCATTTCTCTCTCATCTCATCGTCGGGTAGACAACTGGAAAAATAGGTTAATGAATAAGTTTGCAACATCTTGCAAAAATTATAAAGGCCCACTTAGAATTAAATAAATATACATACAGAAGTCGTGGAATACTTTAAATTCGATTAACAGCAAATGATATTATCAAGTTTACCAAGTGAATTAAAATACTCTTAGTATATATGATGAAACTAAAGTGACCAACGTACTTACAGTCCACCTGATGGTAATTGGGTTGGTACTGTAGTCGATGAACTTCTGCAGCCAACTTCAAACAAAGAAAACTACAGACGCGTTGTCACCTCTGAGGACTAAGGTAGAAGCCTCGTAGCCTGGGCGACATCCATCCACGGTCGAGTGAACCCATGTTGCAGCCATAATACACTGTGACGTGGCTCTACCACGTGTTTGTTGAAATTTGACACAGGAACTTGGTGCATGAAGTCTCGCATAAGTTTCCCACCGCCTTTCAGATTTATGAGCGTCTCAAGAATGAAAGGAGATATTTATTAATAACCAGCTGTTCCCGCGACTACGCCCGCGTGCTACTTAGGGGTTTACTTTTTTAACCGAACCCTAAGACAAAAGTCTTAAATAAAAGTAGCCTAAGTTACTCCTTGTAACATCATTGATTTTTTTGATTCATTCTTTCTATATGTGCGAACCACCGATGATTTCCTTTCTTAATAACCACACCTTTCTTTTATAACAAAATTTCTCAATCCTAACATACTTCTCATTGATGAAATTGCTAGAGCATTAATTTATCGCATGATTTAAGCATGAGAATGCTTCTTGTAACACACCCAACTTTGTTACTGTAGGGCGTAACGCAGCATTGTTAAGTCCTATCTACTCTAGTGTTCTACAATCTGCGAGTCTGCATAACTGCGAGTAAAAGTTCCGTCAAACTTGGTCCAGCCGTTTCGGAGATTAGTCGGAACAAACAGACAGACCGGTTTTACAAATTTAAAATATTTAAAAAGCTGTTATTTTTACATTGCGAACAGACACTTTAATTTTAATTTGTACGGATTTAACGTTTCATAGACTACCATATTTTTATTTAAACGTAAGTAAATTAATAAATTCAAGTACTTTAAATGTCCACTGCTCAATAAAAAAATGTATGAATAGAATTGTCTGTACAGTTTCTATATTACAGGAAATAAAACAAAGCAATAGGTTTCATAAAATCATTATATAATCATACGAGTATAATAAAATATCATCATATCTGTTTGGCTTACTTTGTAGGTGTTGCAGACGGCGAGTAGATGTTCGTCCGACGCCCCGCACCGCACCCACGCCGACACGTCCCCCACACCCCGCATCAGAACAAGGGCCCCGCAAGGACAGACGCTAGCACCAACTCGGTGCCTACGACACATCGATCGACGTAATATAAGAAGCGCCTCTGACGCGGTTTCGACATTTCTCACGAACTGCTCTTTCCCGGACATCTGGAAAGAAGCAGACGTAATAGGGATCCCAAAACCGGGTAAACCGCGTAATCGTCCCTCTAGTTACAGACCCATTAGCCTGCTCAACACATTGGGCAAACTATACGAGCGCATTATTCACAAGCGTCTCCGTCATTACACCGAAGCTAACGGACTCCTCCCAGACGAACAGTTCGGCTTTAGAGCCAATCACTCATGCACTCACCAGATTCATCGCCTAACAGAATACATTCTGTCTGGCTTCAGTCAAAACCCGTTAAGAAAAAAGTCTCGAAACACGGGAGCCCTCTTCTTCGATGTCGCGAAAGCGTTTGACAAGGTCTGGCACGACGGCTTGATTTACAAGCTGTACAAACTGAACGTGCCCGATAGGCTCGTGCACATCATACGAGCTTTCCTTTCGAACCGCACTTTTCGATATCGAGTAGAGGGAACTCGTTCTACGAAACATTTCCTTAAGGCCGGGGTTCCACAGGGCTCCGTACTATCCCCACTCCTTTTCACATTTTTCACGAGTGATATCCCAAAAGACCCCGTGGTGAACACCGCACTTTTTGCCGACAATACGGCACTCTTTGTGTCAGACCCCAACAAAAATAGACTCGCCATAAAGCTCCAAAAAGCGACCAATCGCCTTGGTGAATGGTTTCGCCTATGGAGAATTGATGTGAATCCCGAAAAAAGTGTAGCAGTATACTTTCAACGGAATTCTACAGGAGGTTCTAAACCCAAAACAATCTCTCTATACGACCGCCCAATCCCTTGGGAAAAATCGGCCAAATACCTAGGCGTCACTTTCGACTCCCGCATGAGTTTCAAGACGCACATAAGTGTAGTACGCAACAAAGCCAAGTCAATAATTGGCCGTCTACACCCACTCGTTAGCAGTAAGAGCAAACTGTCGCTAAGACACAAACTCCAGCTGTACAAAACCTGCATTAGACCGGTTATGTCCTATGCAAGTGTAGCTTTCGCCCATACATATAAGACCCATATTCTAAAACTCCAAAGAGTACAAAATTTTTTCATCCGGAGAGCCACCGGCGCACGGTGGTACCAACGGAACTCTGACTTACACAACGATTGTGAACTACCATCTATCTCCGAATATTTTAAGGAGATGTCCCAACGCTACTTTGACAAGGTAGAAACCCACCTTAACCCGCTAGTGACAAACGCAGCTAACTACGTTCCGATAGCAAACGTCGCGCCCTATCTCCGTAGACCGCGAAATGTTTTAATAGAACCACCAATATCGCTCGATCCAGCCGACCCAAGCGTCGCAGGCACATCACACAACGACACTACACCCACACTAAATGGTACAAACACAAATAGGACAACGAATGGGACGCGTCGCACCCGCAGACGGGCACGACGCGTTCCAGCACACACCGCGTACACACCGTACACCCGCGTTCCTGGACGGTTCTCACCGCCCAGACCATCGACCGACACAAGCTGAGCAGTCAGAGACGGGGGTCCGCACACCCCCCCTCGGACTGCGGTTAGATAGCTCAAAGAAAAACGCCTAAAAGGCGACATGATGATTGGTAACAATATCAAATCATAAACCATCTCATCATCATCCTCACCTCATTGCCTTTCCCTTTTTAATTAGCTCGCGGCCTTGCAGGCCGCGAGCCCTGAGACAAGATGAAGCTGTAAGAGGCGCATAGTCTAACAGCACTAACATCAAGATAATAGGTTTCGACATTCGTGCGGAATCAAGCGGCTACAACGGAACAAGCAAGCAAGAAAGAAGCCCTCAAGATCCCTATTAGATTTTAGTTTTAACTGCCGCACAATTATTCTATATAGTGATCAATATAGTAATTTAATTATATCTCTTTGATTTTAACTCAACCCTTTATAGCGTGCCTGATAGACTGCCTGCGTGATAGACTCAGAAATGAGGATATCCGCAGTAAAACCAGAGTGACTGACATAGCCCAACGGATTAGTAAGCTGAAGTGGCAATGTGCCGGCCATATAGCTCGAAGAACCGATAACCGATGGGGAAGAAAGGTTCTCGTGTGGCAGCCTCGTACCGGTAGGCGTAGTGTAGGGCGACCCCCCACTAGATGGAGTGACGACCTGGTAAGATGAGGATCTTTTATTGTAATAAATATTGTATAATACGTTGTTTTGTACGGAATCAACAACTGGAAGTAAGCATTTTTACAATCTGATGTTTTCCTAAACTAATATTAGGGTCTTTACCCATGAAATTACCGTGTTTATGAAATAAGTTAACGTTTAAGTTAACGAGCTCGCGGGGCACGCACTTATCAAGCTTTTTTATCTTGCCAATTTGACGCAAATGGACCAATATTATTTTGATGCTAACGTCTAAAGCTACTGCTAATTCTACCATAGATTATCATCAGCTTCTACAATCACCTTTAGTTCGTCATTGTCGACAAAAGTTTTCGGTCGACCACGGGGTTTATTTTTCAGGTCGAAATTTCCAAAACGGAAGCAGGTAAACCAATAACAGGTGGTGTGTTCGTTTGTAGTATTTGCTCCGTAAACACCGTTGTTGTTGCGTGCCGCGTTGCTTCCACATAATTACTTGAAATTTTAACATATCCATAGGAGTAATAGTGTCCTGTGCTGGCACTCGTACAGAGCGCCCGTGTTTATATCGGCCAGCACGGTTTCAATATATATTTACGCAAGCTGCGAATGGCTAAGAAAAGTTTACGAAAGTTACCGATTTGCACATAGTAGTATATGTTGTAGTTTTTCCGGCTACATAAGAGAATTATACTACTGAGAATTATATAAATTCGTTGGACTCTACATATATATGCTAGTAGCCAATACAGTATTATATATTTTGGACATATTGACATTTTCTGGTAGAGAAACGACTTCATAGGTGAGGGAAGGTTCTTAATAGATTAAGGGAACTTTCGTTATGTAATCAAGCATTAGTTCTTCGATGAAAGTTTTGATTTAACTGACTTTCACAATGTTATTGATATTTAAGTAAATAGACATTTCTAATTATAATATTGCTTGTCTATGTCTACTTATAATTATTGATTAATTGATGAATCGCCTAACAATAAAAAAATGTTCAATTGAATTATTTTTTCATTCATTAGTAATGGTCCTAATTTTGCGTTGCAATTTAATAATTTGTTATTCGTTTTATTAAGACAGAAATTTTCATTTGCACTTCATTATCCATAGTACCAAATAAACTTCTTAATATCGTACTTACTTGAAATGATAAGTCCTCATTTGGTTCGAATCTGCTAAAAGTTATGTAAGCTATCTAACTTAGTCTCTAATTCAAAGCATAACATAGTCTACAAGAGATTACAAATGAATATTTCTAAAAGCCATCTAAATGTTAGTCGTTCTTATTTGTAGGTTATAACGTAAAAGAAACTATTCGTTATATATTTCGTATACGGGCTTCAAGAATAGCCCGAGGGTTTTCTTTATTTTCGTCGCGGATTCGTTAATCACGTTGATGGATGTGGTTGGTAATCTGAAAGAGAACTTCGAAAATAAGATTTAACGTATAAGTTTTAGCTGTGGCTGGTATTGGTTTCGTTTTATTTGCAAAGTTAATTATCTACATGCCATTTAAATTATTTTATTTTTATGTGTAAGATTTTCTTTTACTGTTAACTTGGCGAAATTCCTTTCTTTACTTTTGACTTTAGTTTCAATCATAAAATACTATAATACACAATAGAATGGCTGTCAACCTTATTTTGTACGGGGATCAGTGTCGGCGAAAGTGTGTCACTACTACAAACACGATTCGCTGTGTTGAAGACTGTGCACATTTTAGACTTTCGATTAGATTAATTTTAGACTTTAGATTAATGTTTTTGACACATAAATATTTCTTTATTTTTGTTTCTAGTATTCACAAAATATATTTAGTTTCGACTGAATGGTTGTAGGATATGTCTCTTTTATTTAAATTCCATTTCCCGCTGTTCTTTCGGCATGTAATTATTGCACAATTCGCTATTTTTTAAATAATTTGCATGCGCGGCGCTTGACACACAAATTGGTAACGATTGATTGTGTTGACATTTATAGGTGTGAATTGACATGTTAGTGGCTACACAGACTCCGCCCACTCCCCCGTTCTATTATGTATGTAGTATAGTATTCTATGGTTTCAATAATTCATTTATAATTTACTTGATTATAGCACAGCATTCTAAAGTAAAAGTTTGTTGTCTTATAGGCTGTAGAAAGCCGTAAGATAATCATTATTATCAGTTTAATTACCTGGGAATCACGTTCGACGCCCGCGTGAGTTTCGCGAAACACATAAGTGTAGTCTGCAACAAAGTCAAAACATTCATTCGCTATCTCCACCCTCTTGTTAACAGAAAGAATAAACTGTCGCTAAGACACAAGCTCCACCTTTACAAAACCTGCGTAAGACCTATAATGTCTTCTTACGCAAGCGTAGCTTTTGCCCACACATATAAGATCCATCTTCTTGAACTACAAAAAGTTCAAAACTTTTTCATCCGAAAAGCCACTGGAGCATGGTGGTACCAACGGAACTCAGATTTGCACAATGATTGTCAAATTTCCTCTATCTTCGAATACTTGAAGAAGATGTCTCAGCGCTACTTCGATAGTGTAGAAACCCACACAAGCCCGCTAGTGGCAAACACAACCAACTACGTCCTAATACCAAACGTCGCGCCCACTTACCGTAGACAGCGAAACCTACTAATAGAACCTCCATGACCGCTCGAGCCAGTCGACCCAAAAGTCGCAGGTACAATACATAACGACACTACACCCACACAAAATGAGACAAGTACCTGTAGGATAACGGATGAGGCGCGTCGCACGTGTAGGCGAGAATGACGCATGCCAGCTCACACCTCGTACACACCGTACACACGCGTACCTGGGCGGTTCTCTCTGCCCAGAACATCGACCGACACGAGCTGTGCAGTCAGAGACGGGAATCCGCATTCCCTCACTCTCGCACAGCGGTTAGATATCTAAACTTTCCCATGAGCAGTCCAGTAACTATTATGTTTATTCTTCTTTGTATGTTTTCTGGCAAGGTAGTGTAGTCGCCGTGTTTTAGTTTATCGGTTTAGGTGGTCCATTTATATTAAGATGAGAAGTATTACGATAGGACTTGAAGAGTTCGATTTTAATTTAGGTTTGATACGATAGATATCACGTATCTCATTATCCTTTAAAGGCACATTTAAAACCTCACTAATGTTTCTTAGAAGTTTACACAACGAAGAGTGGTTTTCTGGTTGAGTTATTTGGATATTACGAAGCTCGATGGAGGCAGCTTTGGCATTTTGCTCTAGATATTCTATTTTATTTTCCAATATTTTAATTCTGCTTTGACATTCTGAGTTTTCTTGCTGCACATTATTAATTATTAATAACACATCATCGTATTATTGAGCCAAAAATCAATCGACTTTGGGGTTTCAAATTTAATTTTTTTAATGTTATCATATAAGATTTAAATTAATTAAATTTCGCAGTTTGTTGTTGTTTCAAATCACTTAGCAGTTCTAATAGCAGGAAGGAGGGTGACTCAAGATACTGAGTAAAGATAAATCAGTTTAGATAGATGTTTGAATCTCGCATCGCCTTTTATTTTTGTAATTATTCTATTTTTCACAGAAAAAAATAACTCAAATTCAGATTTAGATTTTATGAATTCATAATTGCGGTATGTAATTAAGTTGTTCATGGGCGGCGATTGACACTTACTATGGGGTGAACTGCACACTTGTTTGCCCCTTCTTCTACAAAAAGGTACGTGTATATATAGTATATATGCAAATATGTATAAGATTGGAACTATATGAATTTTTCTTTTCGTTAATGTGAGAAAGAAAAATTTCTTCTTGAACGATCAAAGGTTAAAAAATTAGACCCGTTCAACTTTGCCCTTTAATTCGAATAATTTGTCAATGACTTCAAAAGTTATTTTTTTATTTGATGTAAGAACATCGTTTAAATTATACTTTTTACTAAAGTTTATTATAAATTCAAAGACAAACATAGTTGATAGTTAATTTACGTAGACCAGCAGCTTTTTTAATTATATTAAAGACACTGACGTTGATGCGTTTTGAATAAAATACTGATTGTTTTTCTTACTGGTTTATAGTTTCTACGTCTTTCCTATTACTTATTCTGTAAGATAGTTTCAAAATAGGTGCTACTTATTATTTACCACAGACAGAATATATATTGTTAGGCGGTATATTTGATGGGTGTACGAGTGTTCGGCTCTAAAGCCAAACTGCTCGTCAGGGATAAGCCTGTTAACTAAAGTGAAGTGACGGAGACGCTTCAGAACAATGCGCTCGGATAATTTACACAACATGTTAAGTAGACTGTTGGGTCTGTAGCTACTGGGTCGATTGCGCAGTTTTCCGGCTTTGGGATCCCTATTACGTCTGCTTCTTTCCAGATATCCGGGAAAGTGCAGCTCGTAAGAAGCACGTGGAAAATTCTTACGTGGAGGTAAATAAGTAGTGCTGAAAGAGATTTGATCATCTTGTTGTTGATGCCGGCTGGCCCAGTGGCTGATCTATTCTTAAGGCTTTTAATGGTTTCTGTGACTTCATCTGCGGTCACAGGTTCGAGTGGTTCGCCCGCTGGTGGCAACGCAGACCTACATTCTACTTCTGCTTCTTCCTCCAGTACGGGATCTGTTGTGACTGTCGGCTAGGCATTAAGCTTATTCGAGATCGTCTAGGGCGAGGTCGCGCCGGTCTAGCCTCATGAGAGACAACATTGGAGACGATTTATATATTTTTAGAGTTCTCGTTATATTCCAGAAAGCGTCTTGAGATGGTCAATTCCTTTTAAGAGGTTGTCCCAGTTGTCATTTCTAAATTCTAAATAATTAAAAAAATAAATAAAAATAAAATAAATTAATACTCGTCGTTTAATCTCGTTTTGTAGAGAACGTACCCGAAATTTGTTATTTTCCGTGCGATGATGGTCATAAGATCTTAGCGCGGAATTCTTCACTCTAATCAGTTGTCGAAAATCTGCCAGAAGCTTCGTGTATTGATCACTCGACACACGAAGCTTACGGGAGCATTCTTCGACCGCTCAAGTGAGGTGAGTCATAGGCGCTAATCGCCCTATTGACTTCCACCGGCTCAGTATAGCGAGTGGTATAGTATCTATCTGGTTCAGTATAGTGTCTACAGCTATATTAGTAGTGTAGTTATAGCACCAACGAGTCAGCTCGGCGGGAAAGGGCAAGGCTTTCTTAGAATACCAGCGTAAAATAGCAGCTCAACACTGCTGTGTTTCGTATGGTGCGTTACATCTTCACAGTTGACATCGCATCTGCATTTTGATTCGTTATCGAGGATATGTGTAAATTTCTATGGGTCACAGCAGCCACTTATGGCCCTTATGGCCGCGGTCCCATGAGACCGCTAGAGGGTTGAGAGGTTAATTACCATCTTCCTATTTTTGTACATTTTTCGTCGTCATAACTTATTATGCTCATTATTAAGAAAGTCATGGTACACGTATTTTGACGGGCAACTACGGAACCTTGCCTCTACATTGTGCGAGACACGACTTGCAATTGGCCAGTTTTTATTATTTATAAAATAAATTGCACTTATCAGTCTTTTTTATCTAGTTCTGTGGACACAAAATCTTACAGATATTTATTCAATTATTGTTTGCAGACCATTTAATACAACGTTGTGAATATCTTGTTCAGAAAAGTTTATAAAGCGTCCATATTGCAGTTTATATTGAAGCTTTTACATCCTTTGCTGAACGATAGCAACAAGTGCTTCTATCTGTGGTGTACTAACCGCACGGCTCACAAATATTAAGCTTAAGCTTAAGCATTATAAAGTAATAATACAAGATAATTATGATCTTTCCTACTCAACATGCAAACGCACGACGATTTGATTAGAAAGTGGATAGAATTACGTACTTACGGACTATTTATAGTTTGAAAACACACAATGTTGTCCATTATATTGTGTTTAATATTTTAAATGTTAATGGCAAGTTTACATATATATTAGACAGGAAATTGAATAAATTAAGAGTAACCAAACCAATATGGTTTACTAAAATATTAGCGTAATCATATCATATCATCATAATTCATATTATAAACAGAAATATTTATATAGACGAAACACACACATATAACATTTATATATGTGTTTATGTATCAGATTATTAAACATTAAAATACGTTATACGAAGTAAATAATAAGTAGCACCTATTTTGAAACTACCCTACAGAATAAGTAATATCAAAGACGTAGAAAACTATACACAAGCAACAAAAACAATCAGTATTTTATTTTAAACACATTTAAGTCAGTCAGTGCCCTTAATATAATTAAAAAAGCAGCTGGTCTACGTAAATTAACTATCAACTATTTTTGTCTTTAAATTTGTAATAAAAAAGTAAAAAGTATCATTTAAATGATGTTCTTACATCAAATAATTTTTTTTAAAACTTTTGAAGTCATTGACAAATTATTCGAATTAAATGAAAGGGCAAAGGTAAACGGGATTAACTTTTAACCTTTGATCGTTCAAGAAGAAATATTTCTTTTTCACGTCAATAGAAAGAAAAAAATCATATAGTTTCAATTATATACATATTTGCATATATACTATATATACACGTACCTTTTTTGTAGATGAAGGGTCTAACATGTGTGCAGTTCACCCGACAGTAGGTGTCAACCGCAGCCCATGAATAACTTAATTACATACGGAAATTGTGGATTTATAAAATCAAAAGAGGTATTATTTTGTGTGAAAAATAGAATAATTACAAAAATAAAAGGTGATGGGAGATTCAAACATACATCTAAACTGCTTTATGTTGCTTTACTCAGTATATTGAGTCACAAACGTATTTACCTCTGACAGAGCAGATGTCTCAATGGACCTATTCTGCGGTCGCTGTAATTATCTACAACCTTAGACATTTTCGCTTGAGTCAGCGATTTTCAACTTAGTAAGGTCAGTTTTAGTAATTACGCTTAATTAGTTACCATTTTCATTTTATTCATAAAAGGAAAGATTCAGGTAAGCATATATTATCTACACGTGGTAGAGCCTCGCTGTAACAGTGTTATCGAATGTGTATAATGGATGCAAAATTACTTCGTCCTACTAGTACTCGTAATTACATAGGTTACCATCACGTAGGCTCTGACAAATTAGCTACACCTTAAGTTTAAAGTCGTTCGGCGAGCAAAGGAAAGAGCTCTGTGCTTGGCTGTCTGTTGTGTCATATTTAGAATTTTTTTACAAAATTTTACCAGTAAATATTATGTATAACAGAATACATAATATTCGACATACTGAAATAAAAAAAAATCTTATACCTATTTTATACTCATACATCGTACATGGACTTAATATTTCATATCGTAAGGAATACATCTTATATTGACGTTTAGGAAATGAAGGCACACCGGTGATCTACTCTAGAAACAGAACACGCTCGGAAGTGTATTGAAGATATTTTTGATGTGGCGGTATTAAAGGGCTGCAAGGTTTTTTTATAGATACACGAGTAAGTCCTAAGTATTTATAATTATTATAATTATAAAATTACATATAACATAAACTCACGCAGAGGGGTATACAGAGATCACGCAATTCCATTTGGCACGATCCTCACCCACCTCTCTCGCTTTCTTTATATCCATAAACCAACGCATACATGCGCGTCGGTTGAGGGTACTTTTAATTTGGCAGCTCATATAATAATACCTACATAATAATTTCTCAAATAAACATCATTTTGGATTTGAAGCAGCAGCATGATATTGACATTTTGTTGATATAGTATGATTACTCCTTTATATTTCTATTTATTGATGGGAAAACTAATTTATTTATACGTATGTAATATATTTAGTATATTTGATTTCTAATCAAAAAGTTGAATTTATTTTTATATAAATAATTATTTTACTTCTAATTATTATTATACATCAATTACAATCATTATTATTTCCGATATTATAATAATATAATCCATAATTTTATCAAAAAAAAATCATATATAGATCGAGAAAATGTTCTCCATTCGAATGCGGTTTTGGCCCAGAATCCTCAGCTCTTAAAAACCACCAACCACCAACTATTAAAAAAACCAAATTTTTCTGACTTCATAGTAAATAGAAACAAATATTACTCAGAGATCCTAGGTGCTATGTATATATATATATATATATATATATATATATATATATATATATATATATATATATATATATATATATATATATATATATATATATATGAAATAATGATTTTGGCAAAGTTTCGGCTACAAAATTGTAAAATAAAATCATAAAAAAACATTTTTATTTTGGGTACCTTCCGTACAGGTAAACGGAGCATGATTTTTTTAGTCGTCTATCCTATCATGTGAGATATCGTTGGATAGGTCTTTCAAAAACACTGAGGGTATGGAACAACATCTTTTCGATTCAGGAGCCCATTTTCTAAATATTTAGCTTTAAAGTGGTAATTTTCATTAGAGCCGGGTGTCCCCCTCTCTACCAACTACACGCTTGTGGTATATAGAATAAAGTTAAAAGAAAAACTATTACAGGTAAGTAGAGTTAACAAGTTAACGAGTAATAGTCGACCAATTTATAAAATGCACATGCACAGAAATTGACCTAAAACTAGCTGCACTATAACTTAACATTTTTTGAAGAAAACAACTTATGTATATGCATTACTACTATGTTTTTTTTATTTGCGGGATAGGCAGGGAGGATGTTTCTTACTTACTTACTACTTTCGCTTATTTTTTAGTTGGTTGTTATTGTAGACCTCATTCAAAGTATTCATGCAATCATATAGTGACTCTCAGGATAATTTAGGGTAGTGATGGTTTACGGGAAGGTTCGTAACGATTATATATATCTTAGGGTTGCATTGCCGGGAATATATAGATAGATAGTCAACTATGACCATCTTTGTACGGACTTGGCATGTAAATGATTTGATGTAAATGTATTATGTTCGAAATCGAAAAGTTTTTTAATTTTTTGTGAATACCAGTCCCTATAATTTTGATTTGAAATCTTACGTGAGCAAAGGGTCTTTCTTCGGATGCGGATTCGATCGTCGTCGGTTCCAATGAAATTGTTAATTGCAATTTTAAGTGTTGATTTTCAATATTCTCGGCGGTGAAGGAAAACATCGTGACGAAACCTACATGTCTGAGAAATAAGAACTTCCTTTTCTTTATGTGCCCTAGCAATAGATGCTATTTTAATAGGTGCTGTTGTGGTTATAATATTACGCGTTTAAAGTAAATTTAGTCAAAGTTTCAAACAAAGACAATACATAAAGAAAGACAAAAATTGGTCCATAAACCAGGTCCAAACCTGCGATATATGGGTATTTTATTAAAACTTGATTTCAAACTGCGTTATATTTATAGAAAAAGTATATTCTTAAATAGGTGCACGCTGTCAACTCGGTCTCATTCATTAAATCCCTTTTTCAAAGTACGTTCATTTATAATATATAATAACAATATTATTATAAAGAGAGAGTGCGAATTGTGAGTGAGTTAGTACAAAATATGTGGAAGGTAATCTACGAAAACACTGCACCTATGTGACAAAGTCTTTCAATATTTGAAAAGTACGTAAGTACAGATGGACGTAGGCTAAAAGTAATGATAGTATTTGTCAATGTTAAGTCGGAAAAATTCGTGCCTCTTGAGAGCTTCCACAGCATGTGCTGCATCATTGTTATAGTTGCTCGAAGATAAGATTCTTCTCCAAAAGTTCAAAAAATGTCAACGACTGCATAAGTCTATCTTCTACGAGTAAGGATAACTCACATTAGCCATTTTTATCTGCGGGTGGTGGCAGGGATGTCGGGCCTGGGGAAAAAATATAAATAATTGTTCAATCCGCGCAAAGTAAAATAAAATAAAATATAAAGCCGGGGTGGGCAGCGAGTACAACGATAAAATGCTTAGTAAAAATGTTAAAGTCAGTAGAAATGTAGAGGTATCCATTACAGTATCATGTTTACTTTTGTGGAGAATTAATTACTTTGCGACTCGAGACTACATATGTAGAGGTCAAATTGAATCCACAAGCTACCGTTGAAAGCAACTTAAGGTTACAAACCTCATCAAGTAAGTTTTGTATACAAGTCAACACAGTGAGCGCCCGGATTTATTTCACAAAGGTTAAATCTTCATTTTACTCGTATTATATGTATTCATGTTATCTAGTATAGAAACCTGTATTAATTAAAATCAGTATTCTTAATAATATTAATTATTTAGTGTTTTATGATCTTATGAAAGGGAAGGCTAAGTTGGCCTCTAAAAAGCTTGGCATGCTTTTTAGAACGGGACAGTATTTTAATTATTTATTTATTTTATTTACGTATAATATAAAAAACCGAGTACAGTTAAATCTAAAGTTACTAAAAGAGGCGGTTTTATCACTCTGAAAGTGATCTCTTCCAGACAACCTTTGCGTAGAGAATTGATGCAAACAATAGTTAAATAGACTATTGACAATATAAGTAGGGAATTAAAAAGGGTATGCAGTCCACTAAGTTTATCTTCGACGTCTAAACCAGGACCAAGCCATGGACCCGTAATCTCAGTTGTCATCTACTTTCTTTTGAGAGAGCGGTTATGTGTTTCTGAATTTAACTTCTTATCAGGGGTCACGACCACCGCATTGCTTCCTGAACCCAACGAGGTGTGGCATAGGAAAGAGGCCAGTACTTGGTAGATCACTCTTAGGCGCGAGACGAAGAGGTAAGGCCGTTCGTTTTCCATAGGTTCTTCGCTGCCAATTTAGGACCGCGAGGACATTGAATACGCTCGCTTTCACTACGAACCTAACTTGGCCGGGCAGCGTTCGGGGTCCTATCTTATCTTATCGTCAAGTATACCCTAAAAAAAAGAGGTTTTACAACTAGTGAGTGTTGCCAGTGATGACATATTAATCTGAGACAATGCCCTCACTGCTGGCTTTATGAGAAAATTCAAGGTAACTTAGTGTGCAATGGAGAGGGGGATATACTTGAAGTTCCTCTAAGTACGCGACAGACTTCATAATGACTCTGCAATAGAACCGAGGACATCTATAGGTGAACCAGAATAACCGACAAAGTGCTACAGATCAGTAGCTGAAATGGTGATGGGCTGGTCATATAAGTAAGCGATGTGTAGCTTGGTCCCCAACTATATGGAGTGGCGACCTGGTAAGAAATACAGGAAATCAATGAGTGTAGGTGGCTCAGCACCAAGCTTTGTGTCATTCCTTGTGGAAGACCTATGTTCAGCAGTAGACTTGTGATGGGCAGTAATGACGATGATAAAGATGATGACTTGCTGTGTTCCGTGAATGGTTTAATAATGCAAAGTCGTTACCAAGAAATATACATTTCCTTAGATAATTTTTAGTCCAATTTGTAACATTTATTTAACCGTGTTAATTTAACTGAGTTATTATTATTTGCTTGCGCCTTTTTAATATATTATTTTAACATTTTAATTCACCTATAAGTTTTTATTTTATTTTCTTAATTGGAGATGTAGTAGTAAGCCAAATAGATGTGGATGCACTTACCATCTCGTAAACTGTTTTTTTTATTGATGAGGAGGCAAGCGAGAATACGGTTCACCTGATGGTAAGTGATCAACACTGCTTATGAGTATGAAAAAGCAGATGCCGTCTTTTGAGGAAAAAGAAAGCTCTATAGGTTCTTTTCTTTAAAGTCCCAAAATCACACTGATCTGGAAAAACCTCTAGTACAAAAAATCCTATAGTGTAATCGTGTGTGGCAAAAAAATCCTAATAAAACGTTCGGGAGTGGATTCCTAACCATCGAGATGATAATATGAATAGAATTTAGAGTTCTGTTGTCGCATTCAATGGTGAAACTTGTGAATGGTGAACGTGGAAGCGGCTACGGTTAATCTAAACAATTTTTGGAAGCATTGTGTGCTTTGATACGATAGTCTTTATTGTATAATAAATTTTTCGCATAACTGGGTACAGATTTGTAAATGAGAACAACAGCAGATTCATGGAATGGCCAGTACATAACCCGGTACTTAATGCTAACAAGCGCTAGAGACCAGCTCGGACGATAAGATTGAGGCCAGGTCATCAGTCATTAGTGAAAGACGATTTCATGTATATTTAAATATTTTTAAGAAGGCTAAGTTTAAAACAGTTTTTATTCCTTAGCATTTATATCCTTAGCATTCGTTTATTCAGAATTGTTTAAAAGATTTAGCCGATCCATCCTTATCTTAGAGTTTAATATGCACAAGATAAAGCTCTTAATCCACTTTCTTATAAGACGCAATTTATTGCTTTTGTATCTTCTTTTAATGCTGTTTTTTTTCAGTTTTTTAAAGTTTGCATTTATCTAGGAATAAAAAAACTTTACGGCGTGAAGGGATTTTCTCGATTTTAAACCCCTCAGTCCCCAGCTAAAATGTTCGCACCACTCGCGCGCTTCGCGTGACGCGGCGTCGCCGAAAACAACCCTATCTATATTCTTAGATTCCGCTTTTTAGATAATCTACATAACGGCAGGAACATGGATTTTTAACTATGATGTACTATGCAACTAAACAACTTTAGTTATAAAACCTATACGTTTTTCCATTTAAGTATTTTTTTTTAATTTACGGCTATTAAATAAAATATTTAAACTGAAAAGGCATAAAAAATTTTTGACCACTATTTAATTTCGTTATAAGAATCTTGTTCTTTCAATTCGAACTGATTTAATTACAGACTTCGGGCCTTCAAAAAAATCCAAATAATTTTCAAAGTTAACTTAGATAGAGTTTCTGTAGTGTCCAAATAAATTTCAATTTCAATTCTGATAAAAGTTTATAGTGTACTTATTTTGTCAGTCTAGCTGTAAACGTGCGTGGAATTGTGTATACACGTATGAATTAAAATTTATTTACGATATATCATTTTTCTCCACTTTTATTTTATATTTTACATAAATAGGTTTTAAACAATACTATGTACTATACAATATACTCATGCAGCCCCAGCGGTTACACGAAAACATTAAAGAAAACGTGACGTTTTTTTAATACACATCATTACTTAGACTTAGATCAGGGCTATCATAATCGATAATCGAATGGCAAGCTAAAAAATTGCACTTTCTTAGGTAACTAATATATCCTCGCAAATAAGTTTAGAAATGTAAGCCTCATACAGGTTGAATCCGAGAGCTGTAGTTTTTTAAATATCAGATAGTTCTTACTTCTTGTAACTGAATTTATCAAAAAGTATATTGGCAGCACTAACAAAGCATTCCTTTATAATTTCTGGATCGGTAAATGGTTTTATATGCTTACCAAGAATGTAACAAATTTCATATGATGCCTTAGTTACCGCGGAGTCTCGTGATAATGCCACAGACATAACATTTCGTTGTTGATGCAATGAACTCTTAAAAAAACTGAATTTCTCATTTCTCAAGAAAGATCTGGGAGGAAACGTTTCGTCCGAAGATTTATGTTTTGTGGTAAAATGACGCGAAATATTGTATTTCTTAAATAAAACATTTTCACGGCCTATCAAACAAGTAGCTGTATTGTTTTTGTTTGGCACAAAAATATAATCTGTTTCCTACTCATCTTGAAACAATCTATTTTCACAAGGTATTTTTCTATTAAACTTAGTAGACACTCCTGATATTATTTTGAAAATAAAATTATAATTTTTCTCCAAATGACACAACTAACTGCAATTACTGGGTGAGATTAGCTTTGAATTGAATACTTATCTATGTATCTGTTACGCCACTACGGGTACCAGTACGACGGATTGGAGCATGAATACGCCGAGTGATTCTACAAACACGACGGCTACCAACACGTCAACTTCAGATCGATCAACGCTTACAAGAGCATCGCCCAGCAGCGTACACAGACAACCCGTACTTCTTAACAAAAACATTGCCGGAAAAGAATCAACACCGGGGGACGTAACCCATACCAACCCCCCGACACGCACCGTCGAAGCGTCAGTTCCTCACCAAGAAGGAAGTCATCCAACGCCGCAGATTCAAGAAAGAAGTGTCGCAATGAAGACTCTGCAACAGCCTCACCCTAAGAAGACGACCCGCGATCCAGACACGCTTTCCGTTCGCTCGTCGCATAGGAAGAGAGCAGAAGCGCAAGCAAAGATGACAATGGCATTAAGGGAACTAGAATTGGCAGAAGCGCGGTCAAAAGTTGCTCAAGCGGAATTAGAACTTCTCACCGCGGAATCAGAAGATGAAGATGGTGCCGGAGAAGAGCTGTTCGAGCGAACTCGAGAAGTCGAACGCTGGTTCATCCAGACCGGAGACATGCCTAATAAGAACCACAAACCAATAGAGGCAGAAGAAAAGAAAAGTGACATCCAGGAACTAGCTTCAGTCATACTAAAGCTATCAGAAAAATCACGTGACACCGTTTCACCGAAGCACCTAGAACTACCTCACTTCAACGGGCCAACCAAGGAGAATCCAGCGGACGACGCCACGAGGGGAACCCCAACCGAATTCGACCACAACGCCAGATGGTTCAAAGGCCCGTCATTTCTCCGTCGACCAGAAGAAGAATGGCCATTTCACGACTTCAAGCCAGAAATTGTTATGCCAGAAGAAAAAAGCAAGCAAAAGGTATTGGCAACGATGGCAGCAGAAGACACCCTATTAAACCTAGAAAGGTTCTCGAGCTGGGAGCGACTGCTGCGCACTACAGCCAGAGTGATCGCCTTTACACACCTACTAAAGAAGAGCCGTAAAGCGACCACCACCGCCGCACGCCAGAAGGACGAGTCTTGGAAACCACAAAAAATCCAGAAGAAAGAAGCACAAACCTCAATCCCGTCGACCAGCGGAAGTAAAAATAAGCGCCTATACTCACCCATAGAAGCAGCCAACCAAGGAGAATCCAGCGGACGACGCCACGAGGGGAACCCCAACCGAATTCGACCACAACGCCAGATGGTTCAAAGGCCCGTCATTTCTCCGTCGACCAGAAGAAGAATGGCCATTTCACGACTTCAAGCCAGAAATTGTTATGCCAGAAGAAAAAAGCAAGCAAAAGGTATTGGCAACGATGGCAGCAGAAGACACCCTATTAAACCTAGAAAGGTTCTCGAGCTGGGAGTGACTGCTGCGCACTACAGCCAGAGTGATCGCCTTTACACACCTACTAAAGAAGAGCCGTAAAGCGACCACCACCGCCGCACGCCAGAAGGACGAGTCTTGGAAACCACAAAAAATCCAGAAGAAAGAAGCACAAACCTTAATCCCGTCGACCAGCGGAAGTAAAAATAAGCGCCTATACTCACCCATAGAAGCAGAACACCTAAAAAAGGCCGAAGAGATATTAATAAAAATAAGCCAGAGCGATAGTTTTGCATCAGACATAAGAAAACTGAAGTCAGAAAAGCCATTAGAAAATTCGAGTCGACTTAAGAAAATCGACGTTTACATTGGAGACGACGGAATAATTAAATTAAGGAGCAGAACAATGAAATTTCACGACCGAAACGGAAGAATAATGAATCCTATCATTTTAGACGGAAAACAAAAAATAACTCGTCTAATAATACAACACTATCACAGGAAATTCCTTCACGGGAACACCGCTACAGTAATGAACGAAATTCGTCAAAGGTTCTGGATCTTGGGTTTAAGAGCAACTCTAAAAGCGGTCGCACACAGCTGTCAATGGTGCAAGACAAAGAAGAGTTCACCAGAGATACCACCAACGGGAGATCTGCCGAGTGAAAGATTGCAGCATCATCAATTTCCGTTCTCCTGCACAGCCGTAGACTACTTCGGGCCGATGCAAGTCACCATCGGAAGAAGAAACGAGAAGCGCTGGGGAGCCTTATTTACCTGCCTCACGACTAGAGCAGTACATTTAGAACTGGTACCTTCTCTCAGCGCCAGCTCAATGATCATGGCACTCCGACGAATGGCAGCCAGAAGAGGAACTCCGAAAACCGTATATAGCGACAACGGAACTAATTTCGTCGGAGCAAAAAGGGAATTAGAGGAGGCCGCACAGGAAAAGGGCATCCAGTGGAAGTTCATCACCCCGGGAGCTCCGAACATGGGAGGCGCCTGGGAGCGGCTCGTACGAACAGTCAAGACGGCGCTAGCAGTAGTCCTCAACGAGAAGAGCCCGCCCGAGGAAGTACTCCATACGCTAATGACTGAGGTTGAACACATCGTCAACTCGAGACCTCTCACCCCGATCAGCATGGACCCAGGAGACGAGGAGAGCCTAACACCGAACCACTTTCTGCTGGGAAGATCATGCGGAGCTATGGCGCCGGGAGAGTTCAGCGACACGGAGCTCATCGGAAAGGCAAGCTGGAGAACCACCCAGAGACTCGCAGACCACTTCTGGAAAAGGTGGATTAAAGAATACTTACCTCTCCTGATGCCAAGGAAACTCGAGGGGAAAGAAACCAGAGACCCAAGGGAAGGAGACATCGTGCTAATAGTGGACGCCACATTACCGCGAAACTCATGGCCTCGCGGTGAAATCGTCAAAACCTATCCCGGACCAGACGGAAGAACTAGGGTGCTGGACGTGCGGACATCAGGCGGAATACTTCGCCGTCCAACTCGACGTGTCATCGTGCTGGTGCCAGCGGAGTCGTCGCCTCCAGAGGATGCAGTGCTACGCACCGTGGGGGAGAATGTTAGCGACGACAAAGTGAATTCGAACATTTAATATTAATTATTTATTGTCAGTGAATTAAAACTAAGTGTTAGCATTTAATCATAATTATTTCTTATCAGTGATTTAAAATTAGGTGATGGTATTAATCTTAACTGTTTCCTATTCATAAAATAAAGCTAAGTGTAAAGACTGATTAGTGCTGAAAAAAACAGGAAAGTAAATTAAACACTTCTATTTTTATCTTAAAGTGACTTATATGAATCTATTTAATATTATTTAGGTCTGATTAGAACATTAGACGCAAGTATAAGCTTATTTTTTAAGATTTCTTTTATCATAACTTTAAGAGCTATTTAACATATAAGTGATTAATATAATTCTTTTTCCTTTAAAGTACTTCAAAAGAAACATTAATATGTCAATTAATCGCTGTATAATGTTATTTCATTATGAGAAAGATTTAAATTTCATGAAAAAATATTGTATAGATTCTTAAGCATAATTCCTGAAAAAGTGTTGTACATTCCTACCTCTTGGCGGCGCCACTTGTATGTTCGGCAAAAAATATAGTCCTACTTCGGAGCTAAACCGTGAGGCGACCGCGAAACTATTTTTATTTTTTATAAATGTAAAATAAAGGTTTATTGAATGATTTATGTTTAGAATAATAGAAATAAGTTGTATCTATCGTTAGGAATAAATATAAATATTGTAAGGAATGTTTTACCACGTTTATTAAGGAAATTGTGAATCTCTCTTAGAAAAGGTTACTCTGCGCTCTGATTGGTCAATAGATTCACTAATGCCGTATGCGATTTTTTCTTAATTATGATTGGTTACAGCCGCTTATAAAAAAGGGGCGTTTTTCGTGGTAAATTATTCCAAATCCGGCAATGTAATAATAAGGAATCAAGAAATAAAACAAGAAGAAACTCTCAAGAAGTGTTATTTATTGCTCATCTAACTGCTACTGTATGCTCTCCAGTTAACATCCCGCCAGCAAACCCGCTCTATTTATCAACGCTCCCTTATACGAGCATTTACAGTATCTGTTACCACCGTAGCGTAGCGTAGGTAGTTGAGTTTCGGGAGAGGTACTGAAGCTTTAAAAAAATATGTCTTGATGACATTTAATAACGATTACATTACAATTATGTATCAAAACTAGTTCAGTGCAACACTGACTTAAATAAGTACGTGACTACGATCAGTTCTATAATGCATTTTATCCTAAATGCAACGGCTTATATAGCGTGGTCAAAACAATGTCCGTTGACTGAAAGTATGACGCCTTTGTTTGACCAGCAATAACAATTATACAGTGGGGTCAGTATCTTCTGTAACGTTACTACATAACATGTTTTCAGTAAACTAACATTAAAAACTTAATAGGCACAATTCGTGATTAACACGTTATTGTAAAATTATGGGTACTTGAAAGTATCGTGTTTACGAGTAATCTAATACCAAAAGCTTAGTCAGAGCAATTTGAGACCAACGGGTCGTTATGATTTTTGCGACTACTTCCAAACTATATAACGAGGTATGTAAACAAATTCGAAACTAGTTACGACCGGTAAACAAAGCAACAAGCACAGGTTCGTGGTTCCCGCCGCGCGTTCCGTCTCACTCTTGCAACCACAGACGACTAATAATGGGCTGCGATCCGATTCACGCCAAAATCGCTTATAGCGCTCGGCTCACATTCCAGTTCAGAATTACCCGTTCTCTGATGGGCGCGAAATTTAAAATGGTGTACAATAAATTTGGAATTTCGGATGGGTCAATCACGAAGACCCGGCAGGCTGCATGCGGCCGGCAGGCCGCAGGTTGAGTATAGCTATTCTATGCCAACAGTCTCTTGTTTATCTTAACATCAGCATTGCTCGTTATCCTAAGATATTCTTACAATATCTTAGCGTGTTCACCGGAGAGTTAGGTTTACAGAGGCTCTTTTTCAGACCACGGTGATACTGCTGTATGAATATTTAAATGCTGACGGCTCAGTGGCGTAGCTGGCTTAAGCACCGTACAGTTGCCGTACAGAGCAAGTGTTTGTATAGCTCGAAAAATGAATGTTATTCTATGCGTAATTTATGTATATTTATGTTTGAAAAGTGCCTTCAGAATGTAGGAGAAAATTCTGTTATAGGAGAATCTATTTTTAAATCACAAATAAGTGATTTGCAAACCCACACTTGATTTTTGTCAGCTGAACCTGAGTATAACCTAGGTACAACGAATCATAGGTAATAATTGGTACATTGAAAATTGTTATACAAAACATGACAAGATTTGTTAAAAAAGCAGAAATGTAATTTTAATTTTCCCTGTTGAAGATGTTTTAACGTTTAACCTTACATTTTAGGAAGTTCGTAATAGCGTGTGTATCGTCCCTTCAAAAACATTTTGGCAGCACTTTTATTACTCCCAATCGTCATTCGAATTAAAACTATTAATTAATTATCGAATTAATAAATTATTAAGGCTACTTATGGCCTTTTGAAAGAATATATTTAATATTAAAGAAATATATCAAAGGCTTAGATATTTGTAGGAGATTTAATAAGAACGGTATTTGAAAAAAGAAATGAGATGTCAAAAAGTTTTATCTCTAGTTTTTTTTTGTGCTTACCTGAAATTAGTTCCAAACTATAAGCATTGATCCCTGTCATTTTTATCTTATCCAAGGAGCTCCTCCGCAGAAGACACAGCTAGATATGGCTAAATTTCTCATAAGTATTGCGTTAATCTATTGATTCGAGGCTACGCGGCCATAATGATTTAAGGCTTATATCAAAACCAAAGGCGGCTACTTTGGGTAAAATTATTTTTAACTAATCGCATAGATTTCGATAAAAATGTACATGTAAGGTTAAGATTTCAACATATGATATTGTCTCTTTAAAAACTCTCTCCTTTTGGCCATGTTCGCGACGGCCTAACAACGCTAAGAAACGAAGTTATATAGAATATTGTTTTTTGTATTAATAATGAAATTACCAACAAAACTGGATGAAAACGTGTATTAATATAGTTATTTAGCATGTTTATAACTCTTAGTATATTTGTATAGAATGTCGTTTTGATAACAAGTGATATAAACAACTTTTATTATATACCAAAAAATCGACCAATCACAGCGCGTCTTATCGTGGAAAAGTTTTTAATTAACTGCGTAATAGTTCATACTAAAATAAGGAAAATAATTTTATGTTCTAAAAGAGTTATAAATATGATATTGAATTAGCATATGGCTTATAGATTAAAGAAGTATAGGGATATTTTTGTATAATTAAACGCATTTCGTAGTTATAGAAAAAACAAAGAATTAATGTACCCAAATATTATGAAAATTTTGGATATTTCGTTTAATAACTTTTTACAATGTTAATATTTTGAGTAACCTTTATGATATACTAATAAAGTACCAGACTACCGATTTAATGATGTATAGCATGTTAGCGTAGCAATTAGTTTTGTATAGAAAATATTGCAATTTATGCCATTTGTATAGTGAAAAGTTTATGCAATAAAGAGGCAAACGGAAAATGGCAAGCGGCTCACTGCAAAGTATTGCCCAAGTCTACCTTAGGGGCTCGGGACCCAGTACCAGGAGTAGTGTGAAGAACTACCAGTGACAGTGAAGTGAAGTGAGTGGTATCCGGTGGTAGCTGAAGTGACTAGTAGCAGTATATAGTGAATAGTGAAAGTGTTAGCTAGCCGAAAAAGGTCGTAACTGACATTCGCAGTTACACATAGTGAAAGTATTAGCTAGCCTAAAAAGGTCGTAACTGATATTCGCAGTTACATATAGTGATAGTGTTAGCTAGCCTAAAAAGGTCGTAACTGATATTCGCAGTTACATATAGTGAAAGTGGTAACTGATATCCGCAGTTACACAAGTGATAAAATCAACTAGTTTAGTTGATAATAGCTGCTAGTCAGTAGTGTTAGAAAACCAGCTACTACCAATAGATCCTTGATACCACCGTACAATTTAAAGAAATCTTTCGAAATATACAGTGACCAACCAATAGTGAACAACCGTAGTTTAACAACCGTGATCAATAGTTATAGTTATAAAATTTCACGACTAATCAATCAGTCGAACCGCTGGCCACTACCTTGCTATTTGTATTTGTTAATCGTGCATTTTGATTTGAACCACAGTCCACAATATTTCAGCGGCACCCACAAAGACGGCGGTGAAAGTACCCACCGGAACCTATAGGTGTAGGACGTGAGCGACTCGCGAAGTATCTTCGACAACATTTACTCCGGAGAGTTTCGCCCGTCCGGCACATTCGTTGGTCCTTCGAGCCGGATATATCCGTTTGTATTTCGGAACCGGGTAAATAGTCACCACCGTATTAAAACCGCAGAATTTTTCAGATTCAAGATGCCGATCACCCGTTCGCAAGGAAGGGAAGCCAAGGCGTGGACCGTCGGTCTGGAAGGAGGTTCGTCGGCCAGTAACGCCGCCGTCCACCACCAGATGCCACCACGCTCAACGTCAACGGTAGAGGGCGCTGAGGCGCCATGCTGCCCCCCCGAGAGGGGGATACCCCTGTCCGCGCCGTCCACTACGGCCCGCACAACGAAGCAGAGGGAACATATAGAAGGCAACGATGACTTTAGCCGTGCATCATCGCCAACAGCCCGGGAAGACACCCACACCGAAGAGCCACCGAGGGGCCACACCAATTGCAGTACGAAGTCAAGGAAGACTGTTCGGCCCAATAGAAGAATTTTGAAGGCTCCTGAAGAAGTATTGAAGATCAAACTAGAACTTGCGCAGATCTCTTTACAGATGGCTGAAAAAGAAGACGAATCAGACGACTATGATGAAGATGGTCACTCCAAAAGTGAGTACGTTCGATCTTGGCTCGAAAAATCTGTAGCCAAACAAAAGTCAAATCAAGGCGCAACCACCGGAGGGAAGGCCCCATTTAATAAAACCGTCACAAAGCCAACCCCGGACGTTGTCGACCTCAGTGAGCCCCAAAAGGAGCTCACGAACCAGGATTCCTATCCAGAAGACGTACAAAGGGATCCCATGCCACAGAAGCTCAGCCAGGAACCCATCGTTAATGAAGACAGGGGCTCCTACCGATTGTATCAGAGCTCACATACCAGGATTCCTATCCAGAAGATGTACAAAAGGATCCCAAGCCAAATAAAGCTAGCCAGGAACCTGTCATAAGTGAAGACAGGAGGCTCCGTCCATTTATATCGGAGCTCACGTCCGCTATAGCCGCGCTCGCTGACAAATCAAAATTAGAGAGTGCGCCACTATCGTCGCATACTTTCGCAGCGTCGAAAGCTATAATGACACTGCCAAGCTTTAGCGGAGCACATACCGAGTGGCTTTCATTCCGTGCCATTTACGAAACAACCCGAGGCTACTTCAATGACATTGAAAACACTGCTAGACTAAGACGAAATCTACAAGGAAGAGCCTTGGAAACACTCAGTTCAGAACTTATTGGGCATGCTAAGCCAGATGAGATTATGCGAGAACTGGAGTTACAATTTGGGCGTCCAGATTCAATTGCGCAAGCAGAAACCGAGAAGTTACGAGGATTAGTACGCTATACAGAAGCACCCAGAGACATCTGCACATTCGCGAGCAAAGTGAGGGGAAGCGTCGTCACTCTTCGAGCCCTAAAGCGAGATCATTACCTCGTCAACGCAGAGCTGCTACGACACCTCACCGACAAACTGCCAAACTCTATACGTGCCCAGTGGTATAGAATCTTCACTGAAAAATATGACTCTAGACCAGACCTCGGCTGCTTCAGCGAGTTTATTACCGAGCAAGCTCGCTTGTGCAGTGCATTTGCGCCTCCAGAAATTATAAACGAAGCACAAAGCAATCGTTCATTACATAGAGCACACGCGGCTACTACTAAGCCGTCTCCGAAATGCAGAGTGTGCGAAAAGGAGGGTCACTACGGATCCGAATGTAAAAAAATTTAAGGAAGCAGATATCAACAAAACATGGGAACTCGCAAAGAAAAATAACTAATGTTTCCGCTGTTTACGTTATAGAAATCAGACACACAAATGCAAAACCAATAAGTGTGGAATAGAAGGATGCACAGCGACACACAATCGACTTCTCCATATCAATACAAAGGAGAAAACTGAGGTCAAACAAAAAGAACCTCAAGAAACTGTAGCTAACTCATTCGCTGTGTCAAAGAATCAAGCATATTTAAAAATAATTCCAGTGCGAGTAATTGGACCGGCGGGAGCTGTAAACACACACGCCCTGCTGGATGATGGGTCAACAGTTTCACTAATGGACGAAGAGATCGCCAAACAAATTGGAGCTAAAGGGCGGTTCGACCCGTTTAAGATCACCGCTATCGGGAACACTACCCTCGATTCACCGGAATCCCGAAGAATTAAAGTATCGCTGAAGAGTCTCCACAGCAAAAGGGTGCCATTCAGAGCACGCACGGTTGCAAGCCTAAACTTGGGGCCACAGACTGTGCGTGCAGTAGACATAGCCAAGTGCAACCACTTGAAAGACCTAAAGGAGCAGCTAATATATGACTCCGGCAACCCAAGGATCCTAATAGGACAGGGCAATTGGAGACTTCTGATAGCCACTCAAATCCGAAGAGGTCCACCGCACCAGCCAATCGCCTCGCTCACAGAATTAGGATGGGTGCTACACGGGGCACACACTAAAGCCCCGTATCAGCGCGTCCACGCGGCCAATGAACTGCCCAAGAGCGAGGAAACTATAGATGACCAACTCCGCGAATATTTCGCGCTGCAATCTCTCATTATCAATCCGAGAAGACCAGACTCCGACGCAGAGAAGAAAGCTGAAGATATACTAAATAGCAGCACCCGTCAGTTACAAGACGGGCACATAGAAACAGCGCTTCTCTGGAAGGAAAAGGATATCGAGATGCCTGGTAATTATGAAACAGCAATAAAACGGCTCGTTTCCATTGAAAGAAAATTAGATCGAGACGAAGATCTAAAAAGGAAGTATGATGAACAAATGAATTCCCTTGTACAAAAAGGATACGCCGAGATAGCACCGAAAACTAGCACACCGGGAAGAACACGGTACCTACCCCATTTCGACGTCCATAACCCAATGAAGTCAGAAAAGTTTCGAATGGTACACGATGCCGCAGCCAAAACGACTGTGTCATTGAACGACTTCCTGCTCACGGGTCCAGACCTACTGTAATCACTACCAGGGGTCATGATGCGTTTTCGCCGCCATAAAATCGCTGTCTCCGCGGACATAGCCGAAATGTTCATGCAGGTCAAAGTTAGACCCGAAGACAAGCCAGTTCACCCTGCACAGCCATATTCGCGAAAAAACTGGAACGCTAAAAAATATAAAGACAAGTATCCAGAAGCCGTAGAAGCTATCATTCAAAACCACTATATGGATGACTATCTCGACAGTTTCCAGTCTCTGGAAGAGGCAATGCGAATATCGATGGAAGTACGCGACATACACAAAAACGCGCACTTCAACTTAAGAAAATGGGTTTCCAACGCACCAGAAGTTGTAAAAGAATTGGAACCTGACCATGAAGCATCTGAGTCAGTCGACCTGGGAAACAAAGGAACCGAGGAAAAGATACTCGGATTAATCTGGAAACCGGGTACCGATCAGCTGAGCTTCAACCTAAAGCTCGCTCGACTTCCAATCAATTTGCTGCATGAAACACCAACCAAGAGAGAACGTCTCATACGGTGCGTGAAGACGGCACTATACACCGTCCTTCATGAGAGACATCCGCATGAGGAAGTATTAGCCACGCTGCTCTGCGAGGTGGAGTACACAGTAAATAGCAGACCATTGACTCACATCTCTGTAGACAGCGACGATGACGAATCCATCACTCCAAATCACTTCCTTTTAGGAGGATCTGCGAGATTGCCGACACCTGGAGTATTTGATGAAAAGGATATGAATAGCAAAAGACACTGGCGACGCTCTCAGATACTCGCTGACATGTTCTGGCAGCGTTGGGTCCGAGAGTATTTACTGGAACTTCAAAACCGGCGGGAGGCCCATGGGCGAGGTCCCAATCTCCAGGTGGGCTATCCAGTCCTCATAGCTGACGGCCAGTTACCTCGTAACACCTGGCCACGAGGGAGGGTGGAAGCTGTTTACCCCGGTGCGGACGGACAGATCCGCACTGTGGAGGTACGTACAGCAAACGGCCTAATCAAGAGACCAACCAGGAAACTCGTGCCGCTGCCGAAGTAGAAGCAACGTCGCTCACCGAAATGGATGCAGCGCCGCTGTGAGAAAATCGTCGCGACGCTGCACGGCGGGAGAGATGTTCGCGACGGCCTAACAACGCTAAGAAACGAAGTTATATAGAATATTGTTTTTTGTATTAATAATGAAATTACCAACAAAACTGGATGAAAACGTGTATTAATATAGTTATTTAGCATGTTTATAACTCTTAGTATATTTGTATAGAATGTCGTTTTGATAACAAGTGATATAAACAACTTTTATTATATACCAAAAAATCGACCAATCACAGCGCGTCTTATCGTGGAAAAGTTTTTAATTAACTGCGTAATAGTTCATACTAAAATAAGGAAAATAATTTTATGTTCTAAAAGAGTTATAAATATGATATTGAATTAGCATATGGCTTATAGATTAAAGAAGTATAGGGATATTTTTGTATAATTAAACGCATTTCGTAGTTATAGAAAAAACAAAGAATTAATGTACCCAAATATTATGAAAATTTTGGATATTTCGTTTAATAACTTTTTACAATGTTAATATTTTGAGTAACCTTTATGATATACTAATAAAGTACCAGACTACCGATTTAATGATGTATAGCATGTTAGTGTAGCAATTAGTTTTGTATAGAAAATATTGCAATTTATGCCATTTGTATAGTGAAAAGTTTATGCAATAAAGAGGCAAACGGAAAATGGCAAGCGGCTCACTGCAAAGTATTGCCCAAGTCTACCTTAGGGGCTCGGGACCCAGTACCAGGAGTAGTGTGAAGAACTACCAGTGACAGTGAAGTGAAGTGAGTGGTATCCGGTGGTAGCTGAAGTGACTAGTAGCAGTATATAGTGAATAGTGAAGGTGTTAGCTAGCCGAAAAAGGTCGTAACTGACATTCGCAGTTACACATAGTGAAAGTATTAGCTAGCCTAAAAAGGTCGTAACTGATATTCGCAGTTACATATAGTGATAGTGTTAGCTAGCCTAAAAAGGTCGTAACTGATATTCGCAGTTACATATAGTGAAAGTGGTAACTGATATCCGCAGTTACACAAGTGATAAAATCAACTAGTTTAGTTGATAATAGCTGCTAGTCAGTAGTGTTAGAAAACCAGCTACTACCAATAGATCTTTGATACCACCGTACAATTTAAAGAAATCTTTCGAAATATACAGTGACCAACCAATAGTGAACAACCGTAGTTTAACAACCGTGATCAATAGTTATAGTTATAAAATTTCACGACTAATCAATCAGTCGAACCGCTGGCCACTACCTTGCTATTTGTATTTGTTAATCGTGCATTTTGATTTGAACCACAGTCCACAATATTTCAGCGGCACCCACAAAGACGGCGGTGAAAGTACCCACCGGAACCTATAGGTGTAGGACGTGAGCGACTCGCGAAGTATCTTCGACAACATTTACTCCGGAGAGTTTCGCCCGTCCGGCACAGGCCATAATACGTATAATTGATTTTATGTAATAACCTGTAAGTAAATGAAATGTAAATGCATCAATCAAAATCTAATTATGTATTACGATGAATGGTGAATTAGCAGCGCAACGCATCTGCATTTTGATTCTTAATCTAGGTTAAATGTACATGTCTATGGGCCACAGCATCCACTAACCATCAGGTGGACTGTGTGCTCGTTTGTCACCCTTACCTTACAAAATAATGATTTACATAATGACGTGTAATGATAATGTATTGTATTTATATCTTAGTATTTGCCGCCAACAGCTTGAATATAATGATCTTCTAAACTGTCTACCACCTTAACGCTTAAAAGGAAAGATTTTTTTGTTTAATTTGAATTTTTGGTATCAGGATAGGTTAAGGGTGTGTAGAGAATGGAATTAGTGTGATATTCACTAGCTGATTTATTCGGATTCTTCGGAAGGGGAGATCTCCCGCCGGGCGAGGTGTTCTGCCAGTGGGGCGAGCGGTCAACGCTCCGTGTAGTTCGGAGCTATTCTATATATACTGTTTTACTTCAGAACTTTGATAGTGTGATTTAGGCTTCGATATGTTTTTGCTTGCGGCGCGACGACAGCGCCGTCATAGTCCATCGAACTATATTACTAACATATGGAAGAGACATCCCTTACCAAAAGTTTGCTTCATTTTGGTAAGAGTTAGAACTAAAGTTCGCTGCAGCGCTAAAATAATAGTTACGTCATATAACAATACTATCAAAATATGCAGCGCTAGTTTTTACTCTTACTCTACTTACTCGCAACCAAAACGTCATAAGCGTTCACCAGGGTTTTCATGGCACTTATACGCGTATCGTTCAACGTAGTGTACAATAAGCTCCTATAGATTATACAACGCAGAAGTGACACAACTTTTGTACCTACTACAAAATAATACTCTGCTTTGTCATTAAATAAATAAAAGAAGTAAAAGTCTCGTTTCAATTTAATATAAACTTTATCTATTACACGTTCTAAATAATTCAACATAAATTAATATTTAATTTCCATTAAACAATATGAGTTTAGTGAGCTTTTGGCGTTTGCTCGTATAATCATTTGTTATCTTTGTCTCGTGGTGCAATCGAACAGTTGTATATTTGTTTATTATTGCACGTATTAGATGCACTCTGTGATTTAATGTCGAAGGTTGATCAAATGAATGACCAAATAAACAAACGAATACGTCTTTCTCAACAAAACACTTCGATGCATTAGCTGTAATATAGTCGTATTTGGATTACAGGCCATTCTCGCCACTGGACCGAATTAAACGACGTATAACCAATGATTTCAAAAGGAAGGATAGGCCCTTCTAAATATTTTACTTATAACTTTTTCATACAAGAAAAAGTAGCGCATCTGTCATAATACAAACGTAATATTAAAACACGACGTAACCAGGGTCAGATTACGTAGTATAATTATCCTAATTGTATCATATTTCATAGTTTGTAGTATATAGTATCGTAATAATACAAAGCGAAAATACCACAACTTTACCTAAAGTTCGACTTGTATTGGGTACTTTTAAATATTAATATTAACCCTACGATATCGAGAATTTTTATATTGTACATGCGTACTGCGTTTTTTAATAAAATTAGAACTTTACTGAGGGGCCACCAAGATAAAAACTTTATGCTCCAGAAGCAATGGGTTTGAAAACAGAATTTCCAAATATTTTATGAATCAGATTTTCAGATTCAATTAAACTTCATCATTTAATTGGTTTCTTTTGTACTCTTTTCGTTTTACCCTAATTGAATATAAATATATCAGGTACCAATATTCAAAATTTAACTTACACTAAGTTCTTCAGACAAAAATTAATCAGAAATAAAAATAAAACCGTTAAAAAAAAAGCGCTTCTTTCGAAGCTCCCTTCCTATAGGCTTCCGGAGAAATTGTGCAATTGGATCACCAGCTTTCTTGCAGATCGGAGCATCAAGGTCGTTGTAGACGGTGCAAGCTCCGATTGCAAGCCTATTAATGCTGGTGTTCCACAGGGCTGCGTGCTATCGCCAACGCTGTTTCTTCTGCATATCAATGATATGTTGCATACCCGTAACATTCATTGCTATGCAGATGACAGCACTGGTGATGCTCTTTACATCGGCCGAGCCAATATTTCTCGGGAAAATGTCTCCGAGTGCCGGGACAAACTTGTGTCTGAAGTTGAGTCTTTGCTGAACAGAGTCTCGGATTGGGGACGACTAAATCTAGTCCAGTTTAACCCCCAGAAGACACAAGTTTGCGCGTTAACCGCTAAAAAGAACCCCTTTGTCGTATCCCCTCAGTTTCAAGGCACTCCCCTTGTTGCCTCAGCCAGTATCGGAATCCTCGGCGTCGACATATCGAGTGACGTGCAGTTTCGTGGTCACTTGGAAGGGAAGGCCAAATTGGCCTCTAAAAAGCTTGGCGTGCTCAGCAGAGCGGGACAGTATTTCATGCCGGCACACCGCCTGCAACTTTACAAGGCGCAGGTTCGGCCGCATATGGAATACTGTTCCCATCTCTGGGCTGGGGCTCCCCAGTACCAGCTCCTTCCACTTGACCGCATCCAGCGCAGAGCGGCTCGAATCGTCGACGACCGAGTGCTTTCCGATCGGCTCGATTCACTGGCGTTGCGAAGAGATGTTGCATCTCTTTGCGTATTTTATCGCATCTATCACGGGGAGTGCTCTGAGGAATTGTTCGGATTAATCCCAGCCGCCAAATTTCGTGAACGCACGACACGGCAAACGTCCCGATACCATCCACACCATCTGGATGCTTGGTGGTCCACCACTGTACGTTTCACAAGGAGTTTTCTTCCACGTACAACCTCTCTGTGGAATAGTTTATCACCGGCGATTTTTCCGGACCGATACGACCTGGGGACCTTCAAGAAAAGAGCTTACTCCTTTCTAAAGGGCCGGCAACGCACCCGCAATTCTCCTGGTGTTGCGGTTGATCATGGGCGGCGGTAGTCACTTAACATCAGGTGAGCCGCATGCTCGTTTGCCCCCTCTTCTATAAAAAAAAAAAAAAACGAAACGTATAGATAAACAAGACGCGTGACGCCAAAATCCCGGCATATGGAAAAAAAACATGAAACGTCAAACGTGATATATTTTTTTAAATACTATAATTTTAATTTTCATGTACAATATTTTTTGAGAGTCTGAATCCAGCCCTGGCCTAATCTTGGTAACTTAACTAAGCTAACTGTAAAATAAAACTTTAAAAACGAGTTTATATAGTAACTTAATTGTAACAAAATTAATATAAGGTTATTTTCCGATGATACGATATCCCATGTTTTTTTTAAATCTTAGTTTCGTAATTTTTGCATTCTTTTACCACGCAACTAGACATACTTATGACAGGCAAATCTGTCCTGCGCGCGCACTACTGTCAAGCGATTCGCGTTGGCCCTAAACTGTAATTTTAGGGCCAGCGCACTGGTCCGTTTTAGTTGTTCGGTCGGCCCGATACTTACGCTAGTAATGTATAAAAGTCAATGCGTAATAACCATTTTCGTCGATAGATAAATTTTATAAACATATTCAGTGGAGTAGCATAACCACCCATACTTTTATACTTATTAGTTTATGATGCGGTAGAAACCTTCAAAATTATTTAGGTTTTTTTTTAAATATTACTAATCCTATTAATTAACATTACTAATATTCCCTTTAACCCCTCCTGGTAAGCTGAAATGCTTGTGTTAGGAGTGGTTCACGACAGTAGTCGAATGGTGGATTCGAACCCACGACCTTTTGAGTTCGCGGTCCGCGCCCTGCCATTAGGCTACTGTCGCTTCAATCAAGGTTATTTAGGTAAAACTCACAATGTACTTATTTTACACAATAATAACACACATTAATAAATAACACATATACTATTAACAAACTGAACAACAAAATAGGCACAAATGTATGTTGCGTATCTGCGTCTTTTGTTTTCATTTCTCTATGATTAGTAGTGCAAACTGGCGACGGTCGACAGCTTAATTCTCGGAGCATTGTAACAACGCGAAAAACTTTAAATCAAAGAGTTTTAAACGTTTTAATATCTACTTACCGATGAAATGTTACTTTAAAACATTACTTTTTTGATGTTCTGGAGTGTTTACTGTAGTGTTTAAAAACACAACCAGGCATTTTGAAGCTGTTATTTGTTTTTGACACTTAACAGTTGCGCTACAGTGTACCCCAATGCGTGGCGCAAAATCGTGCAAGGCGATGTCTTCTCTATACCTACGTAGTAGTAATACCTCAATGCCATAGTCCCATATAAATTTAAGATCATGTAGGGAAACATTTGGGTGGTTGTGTTTATAACCGTGACCGTTTAGGAAAAAAAATTGTAAATAAAAATATCACATATCAATATCCTTAGTATCATAAAACTAACAAAAATATCTTGTAAATAATAAAAACTCTTCTAAATATCTTCTATGAAAAACTACAACAATTTTAAAGTAAATTTTCATAGAATATTATAATATATAATTCTTACCTGTATGAAATCCACAGCCCTAGAACTCTAGTCTTAGGAATCATAATTTTTAGGAATGAAAAGTCTTCATATCAATTGCCTTAGGAAATCTCATATATAAGCACTCTTGGTAACTAAAAGACTTAGAGACCTGTAACAGCATAATCAGTCCTGTAGCCGCTAATCTCATTGAAATGACATTCAAATGTAGATTATCCTCTCAGTCTCGGTCATCGGAATCCGCTCCAAAATTTTCGGTTTGGACGTCACAATAAAACAGACTAGCTGATCGAAGGGCATGCAGGAAGTCGATGGATGCAGGTGGCTCAGGACCGTGCTTTGTGGCATTACCTGGGGGAGGCCTATGTTCAGCAGTGGACGTGTGAAGGGCTGTAATGATGATGATGATGATGATCGAAGGGCATATTCTATAAATATAGTATATGCGCATATTCTATAAACAAACAGAAAATACATACTTATAACGATTTATTTATGTGACATCTGCTCGTAACGCACAAACCACACCGGTTTACACAGCTACTTTTTAACACCAAATATCACCTTTGTGCAATAATATCCATAAACTCATTGTTTTCTGGAATAAAGTGATAATCTGAATCATTACTTTGCAAAAGTTTACTGTAGTAGTCCCAAAATACGTAAATTAAACAAATGAGAATATGAAACATCCACTAATTCAAATACTACCTGTTGAAATCAAATAGTTATTCTACTTTATAGATGGAAGTTGAGATTAAGATTTATATACCTACAATATAAAATAAATTATTCATTTAACTTACCTAAAAGTACGTAAATATCACATTTTACCAGATTTTTTGTAATACTATACACAGTCACTTCCTCAGGTCGTAAACACATAAGAGACAGAAGGCATAAACATAACCACCAATATGTTGCACATTACCAAGAAAAAATTAATAACTTACCACTAAAGTGTAGTTGCATGCAAGCAATAATGAATTATGAGCCTTATAGTCAACTTCGTCGGGTGGTTTCATCCGCCATACTGATTTCGTTTCTGCCCCTATGAAGGGTTGAAGGAGTACATGTATTCAAAGCTAATAAAAATATTGTAATCAATGATTTTAACTCTTTTTTTATTGATTCGATATATAAATAAAAAATAATTTAAGGTACTTATATAAATAAATTCTTATATTAATCGTATATTACAAAATATGTACATGTAAACAGATAGAATCCGGGGGCAACAACAATGATACAAGACGTCTGGTACTACGATTGTTAGTACGTTTGTACGCCTAGATTGAGAGTGATTATGGAAAATTATTTATTCTATAAGAGGCTTAAGGAGAACATCATAATATTCATATAAAATATTTTGAATACATGTGAATACGTTTGTACGCCTAGAGATTATGGAAAATTATTTATATTATAAGAGGCTTAAGGATAACATATATATTACTGTATATTTATACGAAAATATTTTGAAGACATGTGAAGTCCGTCAACATGCACTAGAGCAGCGTGGCGAACTAATTGTACTAAAACCCATAGACATCTACGTTTATCCTCGATTAAGAATCAAAATGCAAATGCGTTGTCACCCGTGAGGACTAAGATGAAATGATTCGTTTCCATTAAAAAGGGTGTCCGGTTCTCTACACTCACTAGAGGCAAATAATTCCTTCGCTTTCCTAGATGTGTTGGTCATCCGAAATCCTAATAACACCATAGTGACACTGTGTATAGAAAAAAGACCCATAAAAACCCATATTTGTACGCTGAATCTCACCATCAGCCTTCACAGTTAGCTACCGTGGGCAAATCTTTGTTACAGAGAGCACGAGGGATCTTGTGACGGCAAACACCTGGATGCCGAGCTTCAGCACGTCAAACAGGTTCTGCATGACAACAAGCTTCGGATGTCACCCCTACGTCATCACAGTGACCAAGTGAACCCGGTTACAGTCGAGCGTGTGCCTGCCGTACTACCATATGTCGGAGGTGTCACAGACAAGATTGACTGCATCTTGACGCGAGCTTCTATCAGAACATTCTACATGCCGCTGAAGAAAATGAGTCAGTTTTTGCCATCCGTCAAGTGTCATATTCCTCTTCGAGATACAGGAGTGTAGAAGCTTGTTTGTGAATGAGATCTCTCATATATAGGGCAAATAAAAAGATCAATTAGAATTCGTATAAAAGAACATATAGCTGACATGAAGCATCAACGTTCAGGGAAGTCTGCAGTTTCTGATCATATTCTAGACGATGTAATGGGGGGGGGGGGGCATTACATCAGATTCGACGGACCACAAATCCAGAAAGAACATCGATTCCTACCAAGGATGATAGGTGATGCTTTTGAACATCCTAATTTCAATAAAGATGGAGGCTGAGTACGACCACCTGCTTGGGATCCTGTAATTAATAAAATTAAAACTAAACCCAAGCATACCACCGCACGACTTCAAGACACAGTGAGCTCATTGTGCGTAAATCGGACCATAAATAATTATTAAAAGCTGAAAGTACTCCGGATTAATATTGACATCAGAACGTCAGTCACCTCAGTCAGAAGGAATCTGAAACGTCGGGAATAAAAAATCAATTAAACGCAATAAAATAAGTAAACATTGTTTTAAAGTGTATTAAAAGATTTAATACTCCTAGAGAACCGGAGTCCAGCGGTATATGTTATAAAATTACTCACGACGGCGACTGTTTACTAACCTTTCAAGTAACGGTTTAGAAGCAACTGTATTACACAAGC
This sequence comes from Parnassius smintheus behrii, assembly GCA_036936625.1. Classification (NCBI taxonomy): domain Eukaryota; kingdom Metazoa; phylum Arthropoda; class Insecta; order Lepidoptera; family Papilionidae; genus Parnassius; species Parnassius smintheus. Next base: position 26,631,314 of record JAUPFT010000020.1, read on the forward strand.
TGCAGCAATATTAGTTCCTAGTATCGTTGTAGCATGAATGGGTCGGCTCGACCGGGGAAAGACCTTGCTTTCACAGAAAACCAGCGTAAAATAGCAGCTTAACGCTGCTGTATTTCGTATGGTGAGTGTAGAGAATCGGTGACCCCTTTTACTGTAATCTAGGCATTTCACCTTAGTCCTCAAGGTTGACAATGCATCTGCATTTTGATTCGTAGTCGAGGAGAGATGTAGATGTCTATGGGCCACAGCAACTACTTATCATCAGGTGGACTGTGACTTGTTTGTCACCCCTATCCTAAAAAAAAACCTCACGTTCAATTTCCGTTGGCAACACTGAATTTCTTAAGCGTTGTTAACTTCCCGCTAAGAAAATTTAAAATTAAAAAAAAACCGGGAAGATTTTTTTTTCGAAAATTGAGTTTTCATCAAATCTTGACGTTTTGAACCTAGCCTTTGAACGGCTTGACTGATTGGAATCAACTAAGCAGATTTACAAAGTGTTTCATCAAACTTAGATTTCCTATGAATTTTAATTAATTCGGACCGGTAGATTTTTAGAAATCCCAAAAATAAAAAAATAAACACTGTTTTTTTGGAATAAATTTTAACACCTTTACCGATCGATTCCGAAAACTAAAAAGCTTTTAACCTTGAAATAGCACGTCGATCACCGCCAGTTCGGCCAAACTCGGTTGATTCATGCGTGAGATATCGTTAACAAAAAAATTAAAAATTTGTTTTTTTTAAATAACTCCGATATTTCTTCAACGTCATAGTGTAGTGAAATTTGGAGCGCTTTGCATTTAAAATTAGCGGGAAGTTCTAGGGAACTCCGATATTTCTTCAACGTCATAGTGTAGTGAAATTTGGAGCGCTTTGCATTTAAAATTAGCGGGAAGTTCTAGGGAACTCCGATATTTCTTCAACGTCATAGTGTAGTGAAATTTGGAGCGCTTTGCATTTAAAATTAGCGGGAAGTTCTAGGGAACTCCGATATTTCTTCAACGTCATAGTGTAGTGAAATTTGGAGCGCTTTGCATTTAAAATTAGCGGGAAGTTCTAGGGAACTCCGATATTTCTTCAACGTCATAGTGTAGTGAAACTTGGAGCGCTTTGCATTTAAAATTAGCGGGAAGTTCTAGGGATGGCCTGCAAGGTCAACCAATTTTTTTAAAGTACTGATTTTACTCTTATATGTGATGAATAGATTGTTCTGGAAGTTTTGGCACGTTAGATATTACAAAAACCCTCTTAGAAATATCACAAAGCTTGAGTGCAAGCTACCTTTACTTTAATTTACTTTAATTTTTTCTAAATGTTTATCAGCCTCATAATGATACGAGAGATTTAACTATATCGCGGAGTTCCACGAAGTTTCTTAAACGGAGAGAACATTTTGTAAGTACTCTTAGAGTAATTCACGCGCTATGAAAGGGCCTTTTATATGAAAAAACATTTTTATCTTGAGTGCAAGTAGTTATAAAATAACATGTCCTTTGAAAGAAATGAAGTTTAGGCTTACTTAGCAGGTCTCGCCGAAAACAAACTTGAAAAAGGGACGGAGTTCGATACAATCGATTTTCAGCGTGTTGGCTTCACCAATAAAAGACATCTGGCTGACCGGCAAATTCCATGGCAGTTTCTTGAATTATGGGAACGTCATCTATAGAAATGTGTAAGGTAAAATATTAAAAGTTAATTGTAACAGTATCAAATAAACATTTGTTTTTCTTTGTAGACTCGCGAGGTACTCCTTTTATAAGTACAATCTTTTAAAAATGATTCCGGTCTAATCTTGATGATCCTTAAATTTTGTAAAAATACAGATAACACAGATGGTTAGATGATTATATAAATGTCAAGAATACGTGAACATATGAGTTTTCTTAGATTTTCTTGATTTGTTAATATTCTCTTAAAGTAACAGCCTATATACGTCCCACTGTCAGGCACAGGCACAGGCCTCACCTCATTTATGAGAGGGTTTAAGGGCAAGTAAGTGTCCCGAAGTGTATTGGGGAACTTTGTGATAAATTTTTTTAAAATATTTTTGTTCTTATTTCTCGGACATGCAGGTTTCTATTGCATTCCTTCACCGCCGAGCACGTGGTAAGTCAACACTTAAATTTTCAATTAACAATTTCAATGGTGCTGGCGGGGATCGAACCCAGGTTACTCGCGTACAGTGAATTTTTACAGTAAGCGCTTATTCCCTTAGTAAAACTAACTAACAACGACTAAATATATAAAAGTTACCGTTGCCAACCCACATCCCACTTCACAGGAATTTTGCCAAAGTTACCATGCTTGAGAGGAGGGTTGTAAATTACAAGATTTTTTAATGAGTTGTTATCAAGAAGAATCTGCTGATGCATCTTCATGATAACACTAAAGATACTATCTACATACGAAACTAAAGTGAGTATCGACGAGTTTGAGTTCGATGAAGCTATAAGAGCAAAAAGGCTAACAGCACTAATACCATCAAATATTATGCAGGATGAAATCTATATATTTGTACCACTGTCATGTTCCTCCAATATTGTCTTATTGTTAATTGCAATGTTAAGTGCCTATTTAAACGTTCTCGGCGGTTAAAGAAAACACCGTGGGTAAGCCTGTATGTCCAAGAAATAAAATATTTCAATGACTTGTGAAGTCATCCCATTTGGACCAGTGCAGCGCAGTTGACTGATTGCTCTATAACCTTTTTCCTGTGTCAACTGCCACTGCGAAAAAGAATTTTGATGAAATGAAGCGACTATCTTGAATAGGATTCAAAATATTTGTAACTGATATGCTATTTATATTAATCCATGCCTCCTACGCAAGTTATTATATATTTATTCATTTATTTATACTTTCACGCACAAAGTATTACATATGGCGGACTTAATGCCATGGGGCATTTTCTCCCAGTCAACAATAAGGCTAAACAGAGATAGACATACCAGAGGCGGTGCAGTAACAATCAAAACAGAAAGGGTTAAAAAATTATACGATTTTAACTTGATTTGTTAAAACTTTGTTGGGAGCTTTTTAACGTTAAGAGGGATGTCCAGTCTGATGGCCATGAGGGCGAAAGAATGAGATAAGTATCAGTACGGTGTAAAGGAGTGGGCAAACTTGGATTAGCCGAAGAACGGAGAGAACAAGTATGAGAATCTTCAGATACTCTAGTATTCTAGATATGTAGTACTCGAGTAGCGCTGACAGGTAGGCAGCCAATTTAGCTGACTGAAAATAAGATATACGGTCGTAGTTACGAAGACTATAAATGTGTTTGAAATATAATATATTCCTATTAGAAATGAAAGGAGGCCTACGCTCTGCATTGAGACGTAATATAAGCTGAAATTTTACTTTACCTTATGCTATTACATAATCCATGTCTCCTCTGCAAGTTATTGTATAACCCTTTCGTTGTCGACCTACCATGCATTCAAATCAAATGGTTTGCTACATCGTTCGTCATGCGTTCAACAAAGAAGTGGTTTAAGTTGCCAGCATTTGTCTTTCCATCGATTATAATGTGGATGTCATCAGCACAAGAGTGAATAAGCTTTTGTTAAGTGAGTGTGCTTCACCCTCGTCGGCTTCATCATCATTTACTATCAGGTAGGAATGTAGTTAAGCTAAATTTTGAAAATGATAACATGATACAAAGTTACATACAGTAATATGTTCCGTAGGTAAGTGTTATACAAGCACATTTGATTTTATTGAAATTTATGGCTGAATAATAGCTATATTCGTAATGTTAATGTTAAAACTCAATAAAAAGCTTCATAAAACAATGAGGATATTTATTTGAAATCAAATTAAATCAGCTGAGTAAATACATTTTCAGATTGCACGAAATTAATTCCTCTTAGTGATATTTGCATTATTCCATTAAAGCCTGGATTAGCCAGCTTTGTTTACAACACGTTTCAGACAGAAATACATTTTTTTATTCCCCAGTTTTTATGGATATAAACTCTTTGGCAAAAAAACCCGGCCTTTAAGCAAAAAAACAATTTTATTGTTATTATTAGATTGTTTCATTATTTTAGGAAGTCAGAAGTTTAGTATATTAATGAATTTAGAATCTTGTAAATTAATTAGCTAACGGAATAGTTTTCGTTAGTTATAACTTAACATTTTGATTAAATTATCGAGAAATAGTGTTAATATAAAGTAAAAATTAAATAGTTTTTTTTGTTTGATTTTTCTTTTAGTAAAGTAAGTTAAGAAAATAAATATTTAGCACAGAATCTGGTAACCCTTTGGTATATATATATACATATTCACAAGAAACTATAGCTATAGGGGGTATATATATATATATATATATATATATATATATATATATATATATATATATATATATATATATATATATATATATATAGCTATAGGTTGCAAACGTCTGTGTGTGCTAGCGAGCTCTTATTTTCGAGGTTTCTTGTGAAATACGTTCCCATTCCGCAGTGATTCTTTAGCTCTCTGATGGCATGCGCAGCCAGCTGCATTAATTTCATACATTATTATTATTATTATTGGGGTATCTATATAATTTTCTCACCTGGTTGGGTTCTATAAATATATAATTATAAATTAAAATGAAAAGATAAATGTACATAAATATCAATAAAATAAAATAAATACAAAAACTACATAAATAAATAAGATCCAACCAGATGGGAGCCCTCGACAGGGGAGACCAGACGGCCGAGGGTTAGGGGGAAAGGGAAAGAAACCGGCGGACGATGCGAGGACGATCGAGGAGCACCGCCTTCTGCATTTGAGCCCGGAGCGGTCCGTCACGGAGTCCCGGTCGCCTCAGATGACCCGAGAGGCTGACTGGGATTAGCCCATTCGCAGAGACGACTACAGGAATAATTTCGGTCGACACACCACCCCACATGTCGGTCACCTCGTGAGCCAGGTCCAGATATTTTGTTTGTTTATCTGTTTCGGCTTTCACGAGGTTCTCGTCATACGGAATGGTAATGTCGATCAAAAATATCCTTGACTGTGCCCGGTCCATCAGCACAATACCAGGCTTATTCTCAAGAATAGTCCTGTCTGTGATGATGGCCCGGTCCCAGTAGAGCCTGGCGCGGTCATTTTCGAGCACGGCTTCCGGCAAGTACTTGTAATACGGCAATTTCCGGTCCACGAGACCGTATTTCAGAGCGAGCTCCTGGTGTAGAATTCCGGCTACTAGGTTGTGCCTGTGAGATGACATGCCTAAGTGACTCCCCGGGATGGCGACAAGCTCGACAGACGTCGACAGTGCCATCCTTTAGGATGTATCTCCGATAGTTGTTGGTCTTAATAACCTGATCCTGTATTGCACAGACAAAACCCTCGGTTTCCCCGAAGAGGTCACCGAAACGTAGCCAGTTGAGGGAGGCGGCTGTATCTACGTGAGGCTCATGTAGAGCCCTGTAGTACCTCCCATGGAGCTCCTTCTCCTTCCATACGGTCTCCCGGTCGGAAATGCTCTGTACTGCCGGGTCTTGCCATTGCTCGTTGGCTAAGGATAGAGGGGTAAGTCCTTTATCACTAGAAATGACGTCATTATAGAATGGATCATCCGATCTCGCCAGGAAGTAATGACGGAGGCTGCACACTTCGCGATTATGCATGGTGAGCGCGCTCAGGAAGCCACGCCCACCATGCTTTCGCGGCAAGTACAGCCTCATTACCGACGATCTCGGATGATGCATCCTATGGGACGTCATTGTAGTGCGGACTTTTCTATCCAGGGCGTTAAGTTCAGTCTGACTCCACCTGAGTATGCCAAAGGTATACATGAGGACAGGTATGACCCAACCGTTATATGCATGTGTCTTATTCACACCGGACAAAAGGCTGTTAATCACTTTGGTCAAGCGTGCATAAAACACGTCACAAACTGACTGTTTCATACCAGCCTCATCGATACCGATGTTCTATGACATACCCAGGTATCGGTATGTTTCAGCCTCGGAAAGGGCCCTTAAGTTGACGGGCATAGATAAGTCTATGCCCTCAGAGTTAGCAACCCTTCCCCTTTCAACATGGAGGACCGCACACTTATCCGTCCCCAGCTCCATTCCAATAGAATTGCTAAATTCACAAGTGATGTTTAACAATTCCATAAGATGGGAGCGACTGGAGGCGTATAATTTGAGCTCATCCACATAGAAGAGGTGGATCACTTTTGTACCTCCCTTCGAAGCTGAAATCCCCTCCCGGAGCACTCCAGTAAAGTACTGAGAGGGTTCAAAGAGAGGCAGAACCAGATTGGACTCAGACAGTCGCCCTGGAATATACACCTTCTTATCCTTATGCGGCTTTCCGCAGCCGTCATCCGCTCGCCCAGATGACAGAGGATCGTACTCCACTGCCCCATACACTGCTCGAGGAAGTCTCGAACAGTACAGTCAATCTTGTAAGGCTCGAGGACCCTCTTTAGCCATGTATGGGGCACCGAGTCAAATGCCTTTCTGTAATCTATCCAAGCGTCGGAGAAGTTCCGACGGTTGCGTTTCACCACTTTGCCAATGACCGCGTCAATGAGGAGTGGTTCCTTAGTTCCACGACCGCCGCTCCGACATCCATTTTGAGCGCGCGACATCACCTGATTTGAGTCCAGGTGACGAGCGATTCTCGCGCTCAAAATGGATGTTAGTGTCTTGTATATAGTCGGTAGACACGTGATGGGGCGGTATTTGCTCGGGTCTGTGGCACCCTGATCTTTAGGAACCAAATGAGTGATCCCAGTAGTGAAGAGGCTTGGGAGCGACTTCTGGTTGAGAGCCTCTTGAAACTGTTGGGCGAGCACAGCGTGACACACCATGAATCCCTTCAGCCAGTAGTGATGCAGCCCGTCAAGCCCCGGACTTTTCCAGTTCGGGGCCCTACGGACCGCCTCAGCTACGTCATCCGGCGTTATGGTGACGGGATCCATGATTATTATTATTATTATTATTATATACGCTTTCACATGGCTAAACCGGTGGGCGCGAGTGTTGTCACTCATAAAAATTTGAGTTTTTTTAATCATGAGTGGCCACCATCATTTCATACACAATCCACATTGGATTGTGTATGAAAAATTAGAACTTAGAGAGTAATTTGCACATTTACTTCTTCGAGGTTGTTCTTGAGGTCTATATACGAATATTTGCTTTTTCTCAACGCTTGATTCACTTGATAACGATTATTCGTTGGTTCGGTACATGGCTTTCTTCTCAAACCAGCTTTCTCTTGATAACGCTGTCAGGTTCTTTGGACTGTCAAACGACTCACATTTAACATTTGAGCCACAAAGCATTGTCTACAACCCTTATCATGCAGCGCAATATTTTTTCTGACTTTTATCACTTGACTTTACCATTTTTAATACCGCTAAACTACATTAACATTGCTTTAAAATTCAAGGATATAAGATAATTCATTAAAAAATTTGTTGAGCGAGGCGACAGTGAGAATTTGATGCAACCTTTTTCTTCAAATATACGGTGTGCATTGACAATTGACTAATACGTCTCTAGGGAGATTAATGAATGGCGTCAATTCTATCCAAAAATGGGACATTGTGCCAATCATCCCATCCTTCACGACTGATGGGGCCGCACTATTGGTGCGGCAATGGCATGTGGGGGGGGGGGGGGAGGGGGAGGGGAGGATCTCGATAATGTTGCGCCGTTCTCTTATCTTAGCCAGGCTTCTGTCACTCTTGATACCTACGTGAAATAATTACCTACAATCGCGACACACCCAGGGTGAAATACGCAGTTGGGGCTAGCACGTTGTAGGCGATGGAATGCTAAAGTTTTTAAACGCTGTTAACGTAAATATTTTTTTGTAAATACTTGTAAAATGGTTTTTGTTTAGTGTTTGGTATATTTAATTGTAGAATAAAATAGTTAAAAAGTTTTAACGTAATTTAAAATAATATATATTATGTATTTATCTATTGATTGCATCTATTTGATAAATTCTAATGGCAAAACGTTGTTCCTACTATATTTGTTGAGTGGGTAGACGCTACATGACCAACAAAATGTTTCAGATACATAATTTTAAAGTTACCGAAGGATTTTAGTAGGAAGTTATGAAACGTGAATTTATTTAATTACTTGTCTTTTGTATTTAAAATATTTTAAGTTATAATAACTCAACTCAACTATATATATATATATATATATATATATATATATATATATATATATATATATATATATATATATATATATATATATATATATAATTTTGCTACTTGCGGTGAGAATTTTTTTTCTGCCATGTAACTACATAAAATTTTTGAAACACGAATGGAAGTATCAAAGGTAAGGGCAAAGCGTGACGATTGATGGAGTCTAACATTGCGAATATAACATGTTATAAGGAGTTAGCGCTTGTATGTTTAAATAGAGATAGCTAGCTAGAAATATTCAGTGGTTGCCATAATCAAAATTGAGAAAATCAGTGTTCTCAAAAATTAAGCAACGGTATTATAGAGCAGTAAGTAAGTAAGTAAGTGTAGGTAAGATAAGCAGAGATATAATACATCAAAATATAATATATCTCAAATGTTTAATCTATGTCTCAGTATCGCAGTGACTAAGCGTTTAGGTGCGGAACTGCGGGGCGCGTGTTCGAACAACGCAAGAAACGACTATTTTTGTGATATAGAAATAGTTTTTTGTTAGTGTGCATAACTTGACAACGCCAAAAAAGTTACCATACTTTAGGTAAACGCCTCCAGTCCTCTTTATAATGGGAGAAACATGAAACGACAAGGAAACGCCTCCGAAAACGTATTTTCTAGTACGGGGGATAAGTTTGTTAAATAAAAATATTTTTTAATGATTTTCTATAACACAAATACTATACATTGGATAAAATTAACTCTAGCCATTTTATCTACGTTTGGCGTTTATTTCAACTTCAATTTAAATTCGCAGTAAACGAGAAAACGCGTAAACGTTAAGTAAACATATCGCTGTAACGTGCGGAATTGGAAGCGTCTTTCAGAAGGAAGTCAATAAAATATGTCATTGAGCATTTCGTATCATCTCGAAATTGATATTGCGATTTAATTATATCACACAGATATTATGGACAAAATGTTTGAAATATATATATATATATATATATATATATATATATATACATATATATATGTATATATATACACACATATATATATACATATATACATATATATGTATATGTATATGTATATATGGTGAATGACTGCGTCAAGGGTACCTCTTGTAGAGCCGGGGCGGCATCACAATCAGCTGAATTAAGTAAATGATACAAATATGAAATTTTGAGAAATTGTGCTATTTGCTGTAGAGACTATCGGTCCGTGGGCTCCACATGCAGTGAAGATCCTAAAAAAAACTGTATTTTTTTCAATTCCACCTGTAGGTAAGAGGTGATGTAGCTTAAGATGGTGAATCGCACTGACTTTATAAAAATTTATTCGCTGTTGCCTTGAGGACACTCACACTGTAATCGAATGGAAATACAGATGCTTGCAACTTATTTTACTGATTTACTAACAACTTATTTCTGTACGAATGATGAACGACGTAGCAAACAACTTGGTTTGAATGTTTGTTTGAATATTTGGTTTGAATGTTGTTGGGTTGAATTTTAATGCAGTCTAAAATGGTGAATATATATATTGCTAATTGCGGTGGAATTTTTTTTCTTTATGTAACCATAATAAAATTTTTGAAACACGAAGGAAAGTGTCAAAGGTAAGGGCAAAGCGTGACGATTAATGCAGTCTAACATGGTAAATATAACTTGTTTGAAGAAGAGAGCGCTTATAAGTTTAAATAGAGACAGCTAAATAGAAAATATTCAGTGGTTGCCATAATCAAAATTGAGAAAATCATAGTGCTCTCATAAATTAAGCAACGACATTATATAGATATATTATATCTCTGATGTTTATTTAAGATGTCTCGGTATCGCAGTGACTAAGCGTTATATTACGATTAATGCAAAGTCCATGTTTAGCAGTGAACTTCCACGGGCTGGTGAAGAAGAAGAGCTATATTACAGCGTTATTTAGTAAGGTTTGATAATAAAAAAGTTTCCCTTTTGTATTCAACCTATGTAATTAGCTGATCACGTGGTTCCAGGTTCGAATCAGGTGTCAGGGCGGGGTAAAGTTGTCAGTAGCAGCCCTGAGTTAGAATGTTGGCACCAATTAAATTGTAAGCTCCAATTTCAAGTCCTGATTTACGCACTTGGTGTTCACGGGCTTGGTGAAGGAAAATATCCTGAAGAATCCTGCTAATCAGAGACATAAAATCCTTCAAGGACCTATGAAGTCCACCAACCTTTATTAATTAGTCACCTCTGTAGACTAACTACTTTATAACCCTCTAAGAATGGTGGAGATGACATGTGCCACATTATTATATACAACATTATTGTCACGTTTGGTCGCCGTTATTCTCAAAGTTTAAATTATACGTCAAAATTTACTGATCTCATTGTGATCACTTTAACCAGGTGTATATGGACTGGATGGAGGCTTTCAAGTAGTTTTCGAGAGCGACTTGTTAATTTGATTTCGCTATACTTTGTATTCTCTGGTTATTGTAAACGGAATAAATAATTTTATATTTAAATAAATGAACATGCAAGATAAAACAAAGATTAATCTTCCAACAGAATGCAGAACGTATTCTAATTATAATATATATATATATATATATATATATATATATATATATATATATATATATATATATATATATATATATATATATATATATATTATAATTAGAATAAATCTAAATATATTAATCGTAATCCTAATAATACTATTCTTTATTTTTTTTTCATTAAAAAGAAGACTAATATATATATATATATATATATATATATTATAATTAGAATAAATCTAAATATATTAATCGTAATCCTAATAATACTATTCTTTATTTTTTTTTCATTAAAAAGAAGACGTTAATCCCACATTAGGTTTTTCTGTCTAAATCATGGGGGCTTACATACATAAATTGTACAAAGCAAAGATAGACATCCAGAACAGGAAGAATAATTATTTGTAGATTACGTAAAAACTGTTGTTCCGTGCGGGATCCGAACTCGTGGCACTGTAACGCCGCGCCGCGACCAAACGCTTAGCCATAGCGTTGCGAAGCGATCTATATTGATGAAAACGTAATAGTTTGTTAGTTTTTTTATTGCATTCCCTGTATTAGAAGAATTAAAAAGATGAATCCCTCAAGCATTCAACGAGGGGGAGGCTATTCGCGCGCAAGAAAATGACATCTATTTTGGTTTAGTGTATATTTGTAATTAGCCAGTGGCAACCTTTAATCTGCCATTTCTACTTTTGTACACGTAATCTTATAAAGAAAAAAAAACATAGCGTTAAAAGAACTAATTTTGAACATTAATGGATAGGTACACAGAATTAATATCAAAGAACCTTTTAAAACTATTTGTCCCAGTAATTTGAACCTTATCAAAAAGACAGAGCAGAGCAGAGCATGAGTACATATCACATAAGGATAGTACAAACATATATAATATTTATTTATAAATTTCAGTAGAGGCATGACTATATGCCTACATAATGATATTAGATTTTTAAAAAAATAACGACTATACTCAACTGATTTTTTGAAAAGCTCTGAGTTTGAACTTGTTTTATATACGTTGGTCACACAATAAGTTTTGAGATGCTCGAAAATTAAAAATGGAACACACCCGTGTTATGTTTTGACAGGCCTGTTGGTCTAGTGGTTAGTGACCCTGACTGCTAAGCCGGAGGTCGTGGGTTCGATTCCCACCCAGGAAAAATGTTTGTGTGATGAGCACGATCATTTGTTCTGTGTCTGGGTGTAATTTATCTATAATATTTATGTATTTAGAAATATATAAGTATGTTTATCAGTTGTCTAGTACCCATAACACAAGCTCTGCTTAGCTTGGGACTAGATGGCGTTGTGTGATAGCTGTGGAATATTATTATTATTATTATGTGTTTCTAAAAAGCAAATTTATTTAAAAATAGAACACCTCAAGCCAATTCCTCAATATTAAAGAAGTTCTATTAATTTTTCTGCAACGCTTCCCGCGCTTTTCATTTAAAACGATGGATCTTAACCGTGAAAAATTGCGCGCTATATTCTATTATGATTTTAAATTTGGTTTATCCGAACAATTAAGTTAACAACGGTGACATTCAGCTCCATCACGCGCAACAATTTTTAGGTGGTTTGCTGAATTCAAAAGGGGTAAAATTAACCTTAATGATGACCAAAGAACCGGCAAACAGCAGAATGGCAGAAAATGTATAGACTACTGAAATGTTGGTACGAGAAGACCCACGAATCACATATACGGACATCGTAAAGATTGTAGGAATTAGTTTTGGGAGCATTCATACATTCTACATCAACATGTTGGAGTGCGGAAGCTTTGCTGTCCATGAATCCCTCGTTTACTCTCCAAAAGCGAAAACAGAGTCGTGTGGATTGCTGCCACGAAATGTTTTGAAAACGGGTCATCCAGGCGTGTTTCAGAAATTGTTACTGGTGAAGAGAGATAGATATAACTATACGATTTGGAAAATAAAAGGCAATTATTGGTATGGAGCTACTCAGAAGGACAGTTACCGACAAAACTGCAAAGACCTCGCAATGTCGGCAAAAAAATGGTGGCTAGTTTTTTTTTCGCGGAGCGGACGTTTGTCTACGTCAATGCTGGAAAATTGCATTACCCAAAGCTTTTCAAGCTGTGCGGGAGAAAAGACCAAAGACCGGGCCGGACATGGTGTTGAAACTCTAAGCCACCCACCCCACAGCCCTTACTTAGCTCCTTGTGATTTATTTTTGTTCCCAAGAGTCAAAGAAAAAATAAAAGGCAAGTTTTTTTCAAGCGCCGAAGAAGCCGTGGCTGCCTACGATGAAGCGATTTCTGACCTGTCAGATCAAGACTGGCAAAAGTGTTTTCAGAGTAGATTTAGGCGAGTGGAACTTTGTAGAGAGCATTATGGAGAATATTTTGAAAAAAATAAAAATAAAATAAATATTAATAGTATCTAGAATACTTTTTGTATATCTCAAAACTTATTGAATGTTCATCGTAACACGACGAATTTGATTAAAAATTAAAAAGTTCATAAAATAAAAAAATAGTTTTTATTTTTGAACAACATCCAATTTATAATTAAACATTTATACAAGGAACGTTCTGGTACGATTCGTATTGTAACTTTATTTAAAAATTGAATTTCTGATTTGCATAATTCCCTGCTTGACAAAGAACATCGCGCAATAAACCATTATAAGCGTATTGTTAAATTTACTCTTTAGGAACATCCCAACTACATATTTAACTGACGTACGGGTTTAGGAATTTCACATTGCGTTAACATGTAAATAATAATTCAAGTGAAATTGAACAGGGTATCTGGGGAATAAATCATTTTGTTAAATGGTTTTCAGCCTTTATATTAAAATTTATAAAAGTTTTCATAACCAAATGTATAAAATATGTTATGGTAAATGAAAGTAAGAAAAGTCCCTTTGGGTTTCTTGCTTGTTATTCCCAAAACAGAGCTTTTTACGCACAATTGATAAAAGCATAAATGCTTTTCAAGAAGTATTCCTGTATAAATAATAAAAACAAATTTATTTTATTACCATTCTAGAACTGGACCTCTGTTTACTGGTAATGAGCTATTTTATCTAAATTCTCAGGGATGACAACGCATTTGCATTTTGATTATTAATCAATGATTGACGTAGATGTCCAAGAGCCATATCATCCACCTGTCGTCAAGTGGACTGTGTACCCGTTTTTCGATTCCGCGCACTGCAAACTATTTGTATCCATTGAATAAATAAATAGAATAGCAAATATATATATATATATATATATATATATATATATATATATATATATATATATATATATATATATATATATATATATATATATATTACGTATTAACATAGGAACCAAAGCTTCACTGATTGTAAGATTCGAACTCAATACATTTATAATGACTATTGAAATGACTACTAATTATGCGCAATACATATTTAAACAGAAGACAATCCAAAGATGAATTTACTGGTATATCTCGATTCTTGATACTCAAACATTGGGTTGAGATTCTTGTGTTTCCTTTTAATATTTTTTTGCGAAAATACCCTTGTCGCTGTCATGTCATCCACTTTAAGCCTACTTTTATTCCGGTTTCATTTTTAAGCATATCGAATCTATTCACTACCTTAGAAAAAAATCGATCGTCGAGTTGTTTTTCTATGTACAAATAAATACTCGCCATTTTTTTTCCAAGTTCACCCTGAAAGTAGAGAAATAAGAAGATACATAGTCCACTAAGATCATGACTGAGGTCAGGACCGGGACCATTATATGGGGTCCTCTAAGTCGCGGTTAAGGTTCTAAGTCGAACGTCCTATCAGCGGTCACGCCCACCGCGTTGCTTCCCGAACCCGACGAGGTATAGAAAAGGGGGCCAGTATGTGTTTGATCACTGTGTGCGTGAAGTAAAAGACCGTCCGTTTCAATTTATCCTTCTAGCCAGATGAAGAAACCAGCCTGGAGGAAAATTAAATGTGGTGTAGGAAAAGGAGCCATTAATTGGTTGATCACTGTTGCAGACGTGAGATGAAGGACAAGACCTTCCATTTCACACTGTATTTATACTCTTTGCAGATTTGCCTGTCTCCATTGAGACTGGCCGGCGTAACCGAAATTCGGTCTAGAGGGATTTATTTCGGTACCTGTGAATTATGAATGTAAAATTGTTACTTATTAGTTCGTTACCCGTTTTGATTTTATAGTATGTTATTAAGTATATGAGAGTAAATAATGTAAGCTTGTTTATAAAATTTGACTTGAGAAAACAAAGTGAAATTTAGCTTAAGTAAAATAAACCCAGTATATTAATATCACTCGGACTGTTTGTCATATTTAATAATTAACAATCTTTTGAAACGACCCTTTAAAATGTTTTGTACTCAAAAACATTTTATATTTTATTTTGTGAGTACCAGCTTAATTGGTGTCCATTTTCTTTGTTAGTAGAAAATAAAATAATAAAATACTATTTTACCGAATTCAGATATTAATTTCTGTCACGTTCGCTTCCACATGCAGTCAGCTTCAGACAAAGAAGACAACAGTTACGTTTGTTTAAAACTACTTCACGTCACGTGTTGTGTTGATAAAAAAAAAACCTTGATAAAATATGCCGTCGTGTGTACTTAGATATTGCACAAATATATCAAGAAATATCAGTTAAAACCAAAGGATTACTTTTCATCGGCTAATAATTTGGTTGATTAATAATAAAACAAATTATTCCTAAGGCGCCATCTCGTGTCATGGAATATAGATTATGAAAATAATTTGTTCAGATGCGACATTTCTGTGGAGTTTTGTAGAAACATATGTAAGTTATCATAATTAGCCTATTTTTTATATTTAACTCTGCTCATTATTCTTTTGTTTCAGTTTTAGGTTTCCCCATCAAAGTCAAAGTGGAATAAATTCGTCCATTTTTAACTCTTGCGTGCCCAGCATTTATGAACGTCTCTTATTCTGATTTAAATAAATATATTTGTAATTTAAATGTTATATTAATAATTTTGTTAAACATACATTTAGTATGTATTTTTATATATGACATAGATTACCTGTTAAAATATTATGATAAAAATATCATTAAAATGTAATTGTGATATAATATTATGTAATATTATATTAAATAAACAAATATAATATACAAAATAAATGACAAAATTTAAAAATTGTTTTCGATATAATTTACCTAGCACCCGGATTACCGAGAGTTGCTCGGTTTTTTTTAAAATTACATTTAGATACAAATTACATACTGATGAATAATATTTTTTGATCTTATTGACATAACAGAAAAAACTGAACTGGTTATTTGAATAAAAAATCATGAGTGCAATTAGTTTAATAAAAATTTTTGTATTTTTATAAAATACTAAAAAGTGCTGGAAATAATAGATTTTCTCACAAAAGAAGGGAACTTGAAAAAAAAAAGGAAAAAAGTCGGATCTAAGACGGGACGCGAACCAAGGCATTACGATTTTGAGACCACTCGTTATCCACTTGAGCTATTACGATCATTAACAGAGTGTCAAAATTTACCTTCTTATTTTGTTGCAGTTTTTCATTGCCTGAAAACACGGACAAAAACATTTTCTAAAAATAAATCCTAGCTAGATCGATTTATTGCCCCCGAAACTCCCTGGACACTAAATTTCATGAAAATCGTTGGAGCCGTTTCCGAGATTCCGATTATATATATATATATATATATATATATATATATATATATATATATATATATATATATATATATATATATATATATATATATATACAAGAATTGCTCGTTTAAAGGTATAGGATTTAACAGTACAATCTACTATTACCTGCTCATCATTCTACATATGTTTATTCTATGATAAAAAACCAACCGTGCGAACTCAGAGTAGCGCACATTTTTGTTTGAAATAGCTGTTCTAGTACGTAAGTACATATTCAACTTACTTCAATGCAAATTATAAACTGCAAAACAGTTGCTACTAAATTAATGCGGGTTTTTAACTTAGGCTTTCAGCTCATAATATAGTCTGTTAAACAGAAGTAGAGTTTACTTTGCCCAAAGTTTCTTTTAGTTTTATTTTCTATTCTCAATCTTGTTTAGGTGTTTTAGTGCATTATTTTTAAATTGTCTTTTCTGCAGTCTTGTTTTTGATTTTTTAGTTATTTATTTTATTATTAAATAAATTACACTTCAGGAGTTGCTATTAAACAGAAGTAGAGTTTACTTTGCCCATAGTTTATTTTAGTTTTATTTTCTATTCTCAATCTTGTTTAGGTGTTTTAGTGCATTATTTTTAAACTGTCTTTTCTGCAGTCTTGTTTTTGATTTTTTAGTTATTTATTTTATTATTAAATAAATTACACTTCAGGAATTGCTGTTAAACAGAAGTAGAGTTTACTTTGCCCATAGTTTATTTTAGTTTTATTTTCTATTCTCAATCTTGTTTAGGTGTTTTAGTGCATTATTTTTAAATTGTCTTTTCTGCAGTCTTGTTTTTGATTTTTTAATTATTTATTTTATTATTAAATAAATTACACTTCAGGAGTTGCTGTTAAACAGAAGAAGAGTTTACTTTGCCCATAGTTTATTTTAGTTTTATTTTCTATTCTCAATCTTGTTTAGGTGTTTCAGTGCATATTTTTAATTTGTCTTTTCTGCAGTCTTGTTTTTGATTTTTTAATTATTTATTTTATAATTAAATTTTAACGTGGTAGAGCCATGCTGCAGTTACATTATTAGTATAGTTGTAGCACGAATGGGTCGGCTCGGCCGGGGAAGGACCATGCTCTCACAGAATACCAGCGTGAATTAGTAGCTTAGTGCTGCTGTATTTCGTATGGTGAGTGTAGAGAACCGGAGACCCTTTTTAATGGAAAAGAGGCATTCCATCTTAGTCCTCACGCACGGGTGACAACGCGTCTGCATTTTGATTTGTAATCGAGGATAGATGTAGATGTCTATGGGCCGCAGCAACCGCTTACCATCAAGTGGACTGTGTGCCCGTTTGTCACCCTATCCTATAAAAAAAAAATTACACTTCAGGGGTTGTCCCATACAAAACACAAAAAAAATAGTGTTTGTGGTATTCCTCCACTCAAAAACGCGATAAATTTAACGTTTGATAAAAATGAAAAGCCAATTTTGAAGAACTATAAAGAATAAAATAATTTCCACATAACACATCGGCTTCTATTTCCCGGGCATTTATTACTTCTTTCACTCTATATTTTAGCATCGAGATCTTAAGCTCTTATGTAGAAATTATTTTAGTGATTTTGGTTGTTTAAAATCGCTTTTAAATTTTATTAAAATCACTACTTTTGACAAACATTAAAAGGAAAAAACACATTTATGTACTTAAATGTATGTTTATATTTTCCTCATGTCGTTTCGTTAGTGGACCCCTGTAAATTGTGTACGCCCCCGACATAAGGAAGTTCCTGTAATTAATGTTGTTAGTAAACGATTGTTCGTAAATTACGAGTATTTGTTGTTACGGTTTATAAGGTAAGACTACTACTTAACTCAATGAATATAAATTATTTAAAATGCTTATAATTGAAATGGGCCTCAACAATGACCTACTATAATTTACTAATATATAGTACATTACTAAGGATGCAAATCTTGGACATCGTAGGGGCCTGCTTGATCTATCCTTCTATTTGAAGATTGTGATTGTGAGTCACATTGTAAAACACTCCTTAGGAAATTTAATTTTAAAGTTCCGTCAAGAATGTTTTGTAAGCCCATTGAGCCTCTATCTCGTCCCTTTCGCAAAATTGTTTTTATGCGCTAGAGCCATACTGGTGACAACGAATCTGCATTTTGATTTGTTATTTAGGATAGATGCAGATATCTATGGGATACAGCACCACTTAACATCAGGTGGACTGTGTGCTCGTTTGCCACCTTTATCCTATAAAAAGCTTAATTCACCGGTCTCCAGACACAGCATAACAGACATAACGTCTCTAGCCAAGTTAAAGGCCACAGTAAACGAGAGATTTTTGAGTAGCCTGTAACTGTATTTTGTTGTGTCCATTTTTTTATTTTACGTTTTTAGAATTACTAGGTAACTTTTTAGTATCTAGAAGCATGAGGTTTATACGTTTAATAGATTGTGCAATTAGTGTCTATGAGGGTGTGTTTGTAAACCATTTCCGTATTATTGCAGCAATTGTTGGTGTACTTAAATAAATAAATAAATAAATCAGAATTTATAAATCAATTTGTAGAGTTATTCGTGTCCATAATTGATTTGTGTAATTTTAGAATGTAAACAGACTTTTAAAATTCCTCATATCTCAATACATTTTGAAAGTATTTTAAACTCCATTAATTTGAATATAATATAATTCAAATCTTTAATTTTTCATCTTTATACATCCCGCCGATTTTATCGTATGCTGAAAAGTGTCACACGCGGCAAACTAAACTTTGGTATTCTGTGAGAGCGTGGCCATACCCCGGTCGAGCTGACTCATTCGCGCTACAGCCATAATATAGCTCCTGTGTTTATAAATTTAAATTTTGAAATCGTTCTAATTAAATTAAAAAAAAAGAATGAGGTATCATGACTCACCACATAATATTAACTACTATGTTAAATCTACGGCTATTTTTCGTAGAATAGTTGCGGCGTAAGAGAATACATTTATTAATCCATATCGTCCCGTGCGTCTAGCTAGAGGCGACAGAGGGAAACAGACTAGGCGATGGACAGCACAATTTTCCTTATAAAAACTAGAAAAAAAAATTGAGGTTGCCAACGTGACTGCCAAGCATGGTAACTATGCCAAATATCACCTTGTAAAGTAGTATAGGGGAAGCCTATGTACAGCTGTGGTCATTGATAAGGTATAATGAATAATAAAAATTGAATGAGAAATTCAATTAAAAGAAAGTCTAGATGTTGAATACCGTTTTGGATTATTAGCCAGTGAGTAAAACATACGGATTTGAAACTAAAGAAAAAAACTTCAATAATTTTTATTCATTACAATATCACGACAACCTATTTATATATTTTTAAATAACATAAAAATTAGTAAAAAATAAACAGTAGTGATTTATGTAGTTTACGATTAGAATTTTAAAACTTTCATCACATACTGTTGTAATAATACAAACGAATACCATTTCAATGACGATATTTTATTTATTTATTTATTGATAGAACCACCAACGGAATAACATGTTGTTTTAAAAAAAATTGACAATAGGCTTATGAACTAAGATTTACATGTTTCCATTTAAAGGTAGTTACAGCATGTTTAAAAAAGACGATAACTGTACGATAACTTAATAATTGTTACAAGTACGAGTAAAATACTAATATAAAACAAACAAAAACAATTAGACAATACGAAATACATGAAAAATAAAAATATATAAAAATAACAACATTTATATCGAGTTTATATAAAGATATGGTATAATTTTTACTATGAGTTTTTAAATAGATTGACAATTTTGGCTCTAAAAGATTTTATACTATCGTTAAATAAGTCAATAGTCTTTCTTATCTTTAAGGACACATTCGTTATATAATCTGCTTATTCTCGGTATAAGAGAGTGATGACCAAGACTAGTTTTATACAATTTGTGTTTGAGTAAGGGAATCGAAAAACGCGGCACACGGCAGGGAACTTTGAACAATATTTGTGATAGTAATTCTGCAGAATCTATAGTCCCATTTGTAAGCTTATACAAAAAAACTAAATCATGTAGTTTACGTCTGTCCGATAGTGAGTTTAATTTTAGTTTTAGGTGACGAGTGGAATAGGATTCCATATGATTACTACTAGAACAATATTGAGTAAATCGTCTTTGAATGCTTTCTATACGATCTTTGTGTATTTGATAATTAGGGTTCCATATGATGGTGCTGTACTCTAATTTACTTCTGACTAAGGAAGTGTAAAGAAGTTTTTTTGTTTTGATTTTTTTAAAACATTTTGAATTCCTGTATAGAAACCCGAGCATTTTGCGTGCCGATCTACAAATATTTTCAATGTGAATATTAAATCTTAATTTAGCATCAATTGTAATTCCTAAGTCTCTGATGGATTCAAGCTTCTGAATTGGATTATTGTTCAACGTGTATTGGGTTTCTGATGCAGTATGCTTACGCGTAAAGTTGATATATGAACATTTAGAAGCGTTAAGATCCATGCCGTTTAACTTGCTCCAACGAGCAATTCTATCGACATCTTCTTGTAGAGATTGTGCATCATAATCGTTTAGAATTGCTTTTGCGAGTTTCAGATCGTCCGCAAAGATGAAACATTTTGAATTATGTACACAATTAGTTACATCATTTACGAAAATATTAAATAATAAGGGTACTAATATGGATCTCTGAGGCACTCCCGAGGTGCACCTATATTTCTGAGAAAAGTAGCCCCTGATTATTACATATGAAAATCTGTCTTTTAAATATGAAGCGAACCACGAAAGTAATGGCCCTCCGATTCCGAAAGATGATAGTTTCGCTATTAACAACTGGTGATTCACCCTGTCGAAGGCTTTGGAGAAATCGGTGTAGATAGCATCTACTTGAAAACGTGAGTCAACGTAGGATGTTATAAAATTCAAAAAACATGAAAGGTTTGTGACAGTAGATCGAGATGTCATAAATCCGTGTTGGGTGTCTGAGATAGCGTGGCGGACATGGCGTGTCAATATAGGCGATATTAAGGACTCGACGATCTTAGAGACAACTGATAATATTGATATGGGTCTATAGTTGGCAATATTATCTCTGTTCCCTTTTTTGTACACAGGCTTTATTCTTGCAAGTTTCCACATATCTGGGAAGACCCCGGTACTGAGGGATGTATTAAAGATAATACAGATAGGCAAAGACAACGCTTTAGCACACTTTTTAATAAACGATGGAGGAAGATCGTCGGGTCCAGCACCTTTCTTTGCGTAAAGTCTTTCCTTAACATTGATGTTTATTAAGCAGAGATTGTTTACGGTAACTGTTTGTAGGGGAATGTTTCTGCAGGGTAGGTCTCTCCTCTCGTATACGGAAGCAAAGGATTCTGCAAAGAGATTGCACACTCCTGGGCCGTCTGTAGCAACTTTATTGTTAAGTACCATTCTGGCTGGGTACGTGCTTGATGGTTTTTTTACGTTTTTTAAGTGTGTCCAAAAATATTTAGGATTTTTTTGTAGGCTACTTTCAACGCATTCAATGTAATTATTATAACTTGCTTTAATTAATTTATTACAGCTAAACCTTAGTGATTTAAATTTGAGTATGTCTAGAGGGTTATTGTAAATTCTACTTTTTACTCGATATTTATTTTTAATTTTTAACATATAAATTAATTTATTATTATACCATATAGGAAACTTTGTACTTTTAGGCTTAGTCTTTGGCACGTGTTTTTCAATTATTGATTTTAATTTGTGATAAAATTCATTAAGCATTGAGTTAACTGAATCGCAGTTTAGTAATAGTTCCGACCAATTTGTACCATCTAATTCTTTATTAATGGCCTCATAATCTGCTCTAAAGAAGTTGTACCTTTCATTAAGCTGTGCATTGATCGTATTAATCTTCAAGAAATCAAGCTTTAGGTTAAGTGACGGATGATGATTATCAATTATGCTGATTGGATTGAAGTTTTGACTAACTGTCACATGAGTATGATTTGAAAAAATCAAATCAAGCAACCTACCATTTGCGTTAAATATTGCATTGAATTTGTTTTAAATTGTGTTCCTCGATAAAATCAACAAAACTAGACGCTAAGTTAGAACTACTAACGGGGTGTAGACAATTTAATTCCGGTACTTTCGACCATGCAATACTACTAATATTAAAATCCCCCGTTAGCATGACGTATTCATTTGTATTAATAGCTTTGGACGCATTTTCTAAGAATTCGCTTAGCACATTGCTATTCATCGGAGGTGGCAAGTATACTACGCAGATTGCAACATGACTTGGTTTACCATCTATAATTGCATCAACCGTAATCCACAAATCTTCGCAGTTACTCTCCCAATGCAGGCAACGGCTTGATTTTAAGGTATTTTAACGGCTATCATTACACCCCCCCCCCCATTTTTGATTCTTTTTGAGTCTAATTGCTCCCTGTCTCTCCTATATACCGTATAGCGATCATCAATAAACTCACTATCGAACACACCGTCATTAAGCCAAGTTTCTGTAAAAATTAAGATGTCGAAATCATTACATAGTCTGTTAAGCTTTACAGCATGCATTTTTTACGTGGTAGAGCCATGCTGCAGTTATATTAGTAGTATAGTTGTAGCACGAATGGGTCGGCTCGACCGGGGAAGGACCACGCTCTCACAGAATACCAGCGTGAAATAGTAGCTTAATGCTGCTGTATTTCGTATGGTGAGTGTAGAGAACCGGAGACCCTTTTTACTGGAAAAGAGGCATTCCATCTCAGTCCTCATGGGTGACAACGCATCTGCATTTTGATTTGCAATGGAAGATAGATGTAGATGTCTATGGGCCGCAGCAACCACTTACCATCAGGTGGACTGTGTGCTCGTTTGTCACCCTGTTCTATAAAAAAAAAATGCGTCTTACTACGAATCCCCCTTACATTTTGGTAATATATATTTAATGTATAGTATTTAAACAGAATTTCGATAAGAGACTAACAGATAAGCACTTTACTATTGTAAATCTTCGAGCTGCTCAATGTTACGCACGACAATATGCTCGGAATTATCGGTTTTTCTTAAAAAGACACGACCATTTTTAATCCAGACAAATTTGTATTTTAATTTTTTTGCTGTCGCTCTGGCAAGGGCGTGGATTTTCTTCAGCTCCGGGGTCAAATGTTCGACTACAAATATAGGTTTTTTTTCGCCACCTATCCCGATGTGGCTTGTATTTAGTTTTTCATTGGTGTTTCTTTTATTGAAATTTATTACTCCGGCCAAGAATGTATCACGAACCCGTGGACAAGCAAACTTCACAATAATAGACCGTGGTCGTGCACTTTCTGGATTAATCTTGGCGATTCTTGTACATTTATGGATATCAGCGTCGGATATTTTAGTGCCAGCAATCTTCCCTATTTGTGTAATAATATTAGGTATATTTTCGGCCCTATGTTCCGGAACACATTGTATCTCTAGGTTGCTCATTCTTGAATGCTGCTCCTTTATGCTTAAGCGACTATTGAGGTTTTTTACTGTTGATTTAAGGCAATCATTTTCTTCTTTTAGTTGTTTTACATCTTTAAATTTTACTTGCATATCCTTTTTTTAGATCCTCGTATTGGTTAGTAATGAAAAGAACTGATTCCTTTAGATCAGTGATTTCCACGGTTAGTCCCTTTATTTTATTTTCTATAATTTTGCTGATATTGCTTTCAATTTTGTTTATAAATGCACTCATCTCATCATGAATTATATGCTTTATACTCTCAAGAGTGAGAGATTCCTGACTTTGAGTTAAGTGCGTAGGTTGTGTGCGTCTTAATGTGATGATACTGCTCGTGTCTCGAGGTGAGATTCCAGAGCTGCGAACAGGCGTGTCAGAATTATCACATTTTGGTTGCTTTGCTCGGCAAGTCAGGCAAACCCAATTTGTTTTTAAAATCAGCAGAAAGTTCTTTATATTTTTTGCTGCTGGTGTTTATACAATCGTAATGGTATTTAAGACTGCATGTAATACATTTAAGCTGCTCTTGCGTGATAAGTTCTTCAGAGCACGCGCCACATTTTTTGTTTCTCAAGGTTTTTGTACTCATATTTGCGGAACAGGTGTGGTGAAGTTAGCAAAAAGTTAATACGGTGACTTGCTATAGCTTATTGGACAGGCGCTTACATGCAATTGAATGTGGTGTGACGTAGATGCGGAGCGATCGCGGGTTGCCCTAGGTCAGGGAGTTTTTGATTTAACGATGTTTTGTAAATACAAAATGTGATTACTCACGAACCCCTGCACCGATTTCGACGATCCAAACACTAATCACTTCTTTATAATGAGGACTATATTATGTACCAAAATTGTCAAATTTCGTAAAGTTTAAACTATACATTTAGATTAAAATGTCACGGATCAGCTGATTAAAATGTCACGGATCAGCTGATAGACACTGTTATCGTATAACGCGTGGGTAGTGAATAGTTATATGAATACGTATAAAATATCGTCATTGAAATGAAATGGCAGGGCATTTTTAACACGATATATATTTTCTTATTCAAATGTATTTAAAATTATGATAACAGTATTCAGCAGTCAAACATAAAAATCCTTTGTGGGAGACAAGTGTCCGACGTAGGTCTGACAGTTGAGCAAAGCCTGGAGACCTTTTTATGTCATAAGTACTTATAAAATAATTAACTCTGCTTTATTTAAACCAAATTCATTTGTATCAAACAATATCATCAAATAATAAGTCGTTTTACGTATGAAATTCCCACTCTGTGTCGGAATCTACCTACTAAAAAAATTATCATTTTTCCAAAAAAAGAAAAGAATTTTATTATCTATATACATACAATAAAAATGTAAATTGCAGATGTCTGTATTTTTGTGACAAAATTGATTGAGAGGGACTAAAAATAAGTACCTTTTTTATATAGGATAGGGTGACAAACGAGCACACAGTCCACCTGATGGTAAGTGGTTGCTGCGGCCCATAGACTCTACATCTATCCTCGATTACAAATCAAAATGCAGGTGCGTTGTCACCCGTGAGGACTAAGATGGAATGCCTCGTTTCCAGTAAAAAGGGTCTTCGGTCCTCTACACTCACCATACGAAACACAGCAGTATTATGCAACTGCTTCACGACGTTATTCTGTGAGAGTGTGGTTCTACCCCGGTCAAGCCGACCCATTCGTGTTACAACTATACTACTAATATAACTGCAGCATGGCACGTATTAAAACTGAATACATTTCTATCATTTTTAGAATTGTCTGTCCGTATGTCCGTTTATTTTGTTAACCTATCATGTATTGTATATATATTGTATGTGTAATGATTTATACCAAAATAATCGTTGAAAAAATTATGAAGCGTATCTTCGTTTTAAAGTTAGTCTTTGTTTATATATATACAGAATATTAATATTCTGAAGTATGGGTACGAAATATAAGTATGAATTTGTTCAAAGATGGCATTGAGAGATCAAGGACATTTTTGTAATTAAATAATGTAAAATAATGTTCTAAAATGATATAATTGTATCTAAACGCAGTAATCAAAAATAATAATGAATAACATAATAAATATTTAAAAAAATATATTAATTCTAAATCTTACTTAAAAAAGTACATTAACTAACCAATGTCATCGATAGATGGTGTTGTGCAAGTAATATATTAAATGTTAAGTAGGTGAGCTTATAATTTTTATTAACCGCCGAGAACCTACAACATATAAATCAAATTTCGAAAGAGCTATTAACAATTTCTTTAGTTTCGGCGAGGATCATATCAATTATATAAAAGCTTGGCAGTAAACATATTATACTTCCCTTTTGAATTTCCATAAGTTTTAAAATTTACATTGCCTTGAAATTGAAAATTATGTTACCCGATTTTGAGTTCTTTTATATTATTCCTATCCGTTCTTTTCAAAATGTTATATAATTTTCATTTTACTGTAATAATAAATTCACTAATATAATTTTATATAGATGGCGCTTTAAGTGTTTTCAAACACCATAAGGTTTAATTATAAACGAGATACACATAATACGTAAATAATTACTTTGCTAGCTGCTTTCAACCCAATGTTTGTATTGGACCAGCAAATATAAGTTTCTTCCTTTTATCCAATAAACGTTACAACATTTTAAAGTCCACTGCTGAACATAGGCCTCCCCATTGATGCCTCATATTTGGCATAGTTTCCGCGATCTATCACGCACGCTTTACCCGATTGCGGAACCGAAGAAGCGGGTTATATATTACATTATACAGCCGATATAATATGGTCCACGGCTGTTCAATATGTATTCAATATGTATATATAAAAAGAATATCATTGTAGGCATTTTCATACTTCTTAGAGCGGGGAAGAGTCCATAGTGCCGTCCTCACGCATTTGTTCCATTTAGTTTAAAAATTGGAATTAATAATAAAGTGCATAATATTACTAATTTATGTTTTTACGTAAATAGGTACTTAAAATTAAACAAAATTCTTGTTTTATATCAAAATATTTTTTTATTTCGTTTGCAAAGAGCATTTACAAAATGTAATTTATATTGGACATAGTTAAAACGAACAGAATAAAATTTAATTTGCCGTAAAGTTAATTTTGCCATTTACCGACAGATGTCACTGTTTACTGTGTATCTACTATAACGTACTCTTTATACACTGAGTCATATACATATATTAAACTACACTGAGTGACTACCTAAACCGCTTGAAGTAGAAATCTAAAATTTGGACAGTATGTAGGTAGAAAATTCGATCACTAAGATGGTGAAATAAGGGTGTTTCAGTTTATTATTTTATTACAAAATATTTTACGGAGCGATTGACCTGATACTTACTGAGAGTACTAAATTTAAAAAATAAATAAATTTACGTATTTTGCAATTTCAAAATAACCCGTTACAGTAGAGGGGGAAGGGGCAGCGCGTATGCAATTTTGTATGGAAATAAAATATTTTGGTATTTCTTAAAACAACCTCTTACCGCAAGAGGGAGAAGGGGTAAATAATGTTCAATTTGAAGGGAGAAAAAATATTAATGCTTTAAAGTAATAAAATAATGTTACGAGCTTGAGGTTCGTGACAATAAAAAGTGCCGATAGAATCACCAAAATTAACTCTTTTATTCACTTTAAACTAATTAAACTTAAAACACTAATAATTAATCGCACTGATTCACTTTATTCGAAGCTTCGCTTGTCTCGCCAAATTCAATACTTCCTCGATCGCATACTGCAGCGCCTTTAAATACACATTATCACTGAAACATCCAGAATATTCAAGTAAATACGCGCGCCAATGGACAGGCACCGAAAGTTCGAGTGTCGGGCTTCTAGAAAGCTTAGTTCTTCATTTCGATACTAGATGGCGCTGTCGGTTAAAGATTAGTGATGTCATTTTCTGGAAAGCTTTCCTCGCTCCGTTACCCGACACAGATGGCGCTAGTGCCAGACGTCAACTTAGGCGCGCAACAATAACAAAATTTGTCTCTTACGGTTTTAACAACAACAACACTTTGTAACAAGTGTTTAAATTTTGTATGAAAAGTATTGTGTTAAATCTACAGCTCAACCCGCTGGATGTAGAAGCGTGAAACTGGAACAATGACTTCTTATCCACTTAAAAATCTCACCCACTTAAAAAAAAAGTCTTGAAAAATTAAAATCCTTAGATAACAAATTAAGGTTTTAACAATGTTTTTATACGCGGTGATTTCATACTGGTATAGGGAACATTATTAAATGATTGTTGTAATATTAAAATTTGTATAAATGCTTTAGGATTAAAAAGTGCAATTAGTTTTTTTCCATTTGCCTATTATGTGGATATACGGTTTGCGCGAAGAAACGGTTTTTAATTGCATGCTGGGGTGGGGAAATCCGTAAAACGAAATTATGATAATCAGGAATAATACTTATTATAGAACTTTACAAAAATCTGCCTCTAGTGATCATTATATAGATAATATAAAAAAATTACATTTGTTATTGTGTCCGAGTTAGCACTCCGACAAAAATATAGTGAGATCAGATACACATAAAAAGGCTTTATGTACTTTCTGAGGCATAGGGATGAAACACTGCTAAACTCTTGACTTCAGGCTGCTACTGAGAATTTCTTGATAGAAAACCCTACTGATTTTAAGCTTGATGACAGCTATTACTTAAGGGTCAAAAAACTTTCGTAGGTTGAGTTTATTTTTATTTTTAATTTGTTTACAGGATGAGACAATATATAGATACTGACGCAATTTCGTTTATTTCGTTAGTGCAGGTACTTAGTTTTAGGTAGGGATTGGATTGTAGTTTTTACATCAACTTTTTTAACATCAATATCAATAATTAGTGATGGTGCTTGCTTATTTAGCGCAATATCTAATTTGTTGTATGGAAACCAAGTGTTGGCTAAAGAAATTCGGGAGCAAATTAGGGATTGCGTTATTGCGATCATTTTGTTGTTTATTTACAAAATAAAACACAAGCGTGCTGTTTGCCCTATTAGTTTCTTGGTTCGTTTGATTTTCTGATTGACCGACTAATTGAATGTTTTATTCAGATTAGTGTCTTTCTAAGTATTCGCGACAGTTTAATTTACAAATAAATCATCATCACTTAGAATAGCAAAAGTACTGATTCTACGCGAACGAAGTTGCGGGCACAGCTAGTTAAAATATTTGTCTGAACTACCAACATATTGTTACGAGCTTGGGGTTCGTGACAATAAAAATTGCCGATAAAATTACCTAAATTAACACTTTAATTTACTTTACACAAATTAAAACTTAAAACACTAATAATTAAACACACTAATTCACTTAATTCCGCTCCGAAGCTTCGCTTGTGTCGCCGAGTTCAACTCTGCCTCGATCGCATCTTGCAGCGCCTATTTATTTAAATTAGCAAAGAAACATCCGGAATATTCAAGTAAATGCGCGCAAAGCGACGAGTGCTCGAGTATAGATTTTCTAGAAACTTAGTTCTTCGGATGGCGCTGTCGGTTGAAAGACTTGTGATGTCATTTTCTGCAACGCTCCCCTCGCTCTCGTTCCTGACACTAGATGGCGCTAGTGTATCGTCGACTTGAGCGCGTAACACTGCCCCCTCCTAAGACATGCTCGTCCCGAGCATTATCGGCCCCATAATAACGCGCCAAGCGATCCACATGGACGATCTTAGGAGTCCCTCTTGCGCCTTTCTGTAACGGCTCCGCAATGTGAAGGGCTGTCCTATCCCGTGGTGCACCAACATTGTACAATTTCGGTGCTCCTCTACTACGTGTCTGAGGTCCCCGCACGGCCGCACAACTTGTACATGTACGACACCAATCCTCGACATCGTCACGATAATGGACCCAGTAAAACTGTTCTCGGACCTTCAGTAGAGTTCGTTTAACTCCCAGATGGACTCTTGAACGACCATTATGGCACAGCTGTAGAACATTCGGCACTTTAGCTTTAGGGACAACCATTTGCAAATGACAGCTGTCTCCCCTAACATTTTCCCATTTACGGCACAGAACTCCAT
The DNA here is from genome assembly GCA_036936625.1 of Parnassius smintheus behrii. Classification (NCBI taxonomy): domain Eukaryota; kingdom Metazoa; phylum Arthropoda; class Insecta; order Lepidoptera; family Papilionidae; genus Parnassius; species Parnassius smintheus. Next base: position 26,661,178 of record JAUPFT010000020.1, read on the forward strand.
CCCGAAGCAGTAAGCTGTCCCACTGGGCCCAATAGCTTTTCGTGGTTGAACTCATCGCTGCGACGTCCCTCCACTTAGGCTTGGTAGCACGGGCCTTCATCCATCCCAGAATCAGCTTGATGTCCGGATCTTTCTGCTGTGCCTGTCGTAGGCTGTCCTTCCACCCGTTGCTGAGGTGGTCTGTCCTGAGCATCCTATCGGATACCACTTCCTTACTCTCTGGCCTACTACAATGGTTGCAATCTTCCGGACAAGGTCTTCTTGACAATGCATCTGCGTTGCCGTGAGATTTCCCGCTGCAGTGTCTGATAGTAAAGTCATATTCCTGCTGCTGCTGGGCGGTGCTGTTAGCCGCACTTACTTTCTGAGACCGTTCACCTTCCCTTCCTAGGGTGTGCTTAGGGCAGCTGGACCGAAGGTGGCCCTTTTCCCCACAGCCATAGCAATTAGGGCTGTATCCTTTGTTGCGGTCGCGAACTGTAGCTGCTGCAACCTCTCTGACGCGATGGGAACGATGATCCTGCCGCACGGCTTCTACTTCCAGTGCATGGGCCAAGGCGTCCTTAAGCGTCTCGTGGTGCCCGAGCCTCACAGCAGCTCTGACTTCCAGGTCGCGGATGCCGTCGATGAATGTCTGCACCAGGTTCCCTTCAATGAGCGCAGGTACAGACTGGTATGCTTTTCGAACCATCTTCTCCACCTCAAGGGCCCACTGCTGCAGGTTTTCGTTGCTGCGTTGCACGCGATCTTTAAGCTGCGCGCGAAAGACGTGTTCCAGGTGAGCGTCACCATATCTCGCCTCCAATGCCTCAAGGAGCTGCTCGTAGGTCACTTTCTTACCGAGAGCTTCCAACACGGTTAAGGCTTGGTTGCGCAGGCCTAAGGTGAGTGCAATCATGGCCTGGCTTTTATTCCAGCCGTTTGCCTCCATGACGGCCTCGAACTGGATTTTGTAGGCCGACCAGGAAGAAGTCCCGTCGAACGGTGGTACCTTGAACCCACGTAGCGAAAGTGTAGTAGCTACTGCGGGGGCTGCAGTTCCATCCCCAATTTGAGGTCGTTCAGCGTTTTCTTCACGTCAGCCATCACGTTGTCAACCCGATTGTTCACTTGGTCGATTTGGGTTTTAGCTTCCTTGATTTGGGTTTCAGCTTCCGACAGGCAGTTGTCATGTTGAGCAACCCTATCCTTCACCTCCTTTATCTCTTTCCCAAAGGTAGCATGAAGGTCCTTAATGAGGAGCATCTGCTCTTCCGACCGACGGGCCTGTTCCTCCTGTCGGCGGGCCTGCTCCTCTTGTCCGCCCCGCAGCTGCTCTTCCAATCGGCGGGCCTGTTCCTCCTGTCCGCTCTGCAGCTGCTCTTTCAACTGACGGACCTGTTCCTCCTGTCGGCGAGCCTGTTCCTCCTGTCGGCGAGCCTGCTCCTGCAGCATCACCATCAGAGCACCTAAGTCAGGTGCTGCAGATGTAGGAGCTACCGACGGGCCTGCAGCCGGTAGCTGGCCCTCCGACGTCTGCGGCGTTGCACCACCAAATCTTCGTTGGTCCGTCTCCTGCTGGCGTTGACTTCGGGTACGGACATCCTCCGTTTCCTCCTTAGGTAAAATCGGCATGATTTTATCCCACTTCTGACACCAATTGTTACGAGCTTGGGGTTCGTGACAATAAAAATTGCCGATAAAATTACCTAAATTAACACTTTAATTTACTTTACACAAATTAAAACTTAAAACACTAATAATTAAACACACTAATTCACTTAATTCCGCTCCGAAGCTTCGCTTGTGTCGCCGAGTTCAACTCTGCCTCGATCGCATCTTGCAGCGCCTATTTATTTAAATTAGCAAAGAAACATCCGGAATATTCAAGTAAATGCGCGCAAAGCGACGAGTGCTCGAGTATAGATTTTCTAGAAACTTAGTTTTTCGGATGGCGCTGTCGGTTGAAAGACTTGTGATGTCATTTTCTGCAACGCTCCCCTCGCTCTCGTTCCTGACACTAGATGGCGCTAGTGTATCGTCGACTTGAGCGCGTAACAATATTCTTGCCATTTTATGGACAGTTGATGTCTTCGCTACAAAAGTCTACTGCACGAGAATAGATGAACTCTTTAAAGGCTTTATTTATTGCTTCTTAGAAATTAAAAATTTTATCAAGGTCTAGAGAGAATATGGTGGATCACTATTCTAATCCAGCGCTTATCAGTGATCATATAGCCGAAGATGGTGAAGCGCACTGACTTAACAAAACCCTGCTCACCCTTTTCTTGAAGACACCACATTGTAATCGAATGGAAAGTCAGGTACTCTAAATTCTTGCGCTTTTCAGCTTAGGCGCGTTCAGCGTTAAACTATTGCGAGCTTTTCTACTGATGAGAGCACCAGAAAAGGGGATAAAATAATTCATCACTTGATGCAACACATCGGTTATCGCATCTGCGCAGCTCAACGGATACGCAATAGGGAATCAAACCTCCCGTAAAGATTAGGATCCAAAAAAGTGAAAAAGAACCAGTAAATATTCGTTAAACACCTATACTATAACTATACAGGTTTCACCAGACGATGACAGATGTACCAAAAGGGGAGGTAATCTGTACGTCATACTTGTATGGTTTGTTAGTCAGTAGAATATCCAAGCAATTAGCTGTGTGAGTGTCTACATGACCCTAGTCGCTTACTTTACCAGCTGGGAAAGACATCAAGAGCGTGAAGGCAAAATTCCATGCTTCTCTCCCCGCACGGTCAGTCTTCTGGTATGGAAATATTCAGTCTATGTGAAAGTTATTTAAGTCTCATATCATCAATTCATGATACCAATTCAATAATAATAATAATAAAACTGCAGTCGGCAATGTCTGTGAGGCAATCTACGGAAGAGCCTATGTTCTGCAGGGGACCGAAGAATGAGCGGAATTTATTCATCGCTTTCGTGTGTATAAAGTAATTTCATATAAAAAAAATTATATAAATATAATCACATTTGAAGACGTCTATTTAGTAAGATTACACTGAGGCAAAACACTATCACTAACAAATAACAAAATGAGTAATTACTTTTGCCAAGTATTATGTTATTTGACTAAGGAGTGTTGTTTCTAAAAAGAAGACAGAGAACTTATTTTATCAAAACTCACAAGCTAACAACATATTAACTATGAAGCACATAGCATTGTATCAATGTATTTATTTTCTTTTCATTCCCGAGATTTCGGGTGCTTTTCAGCACCTATGGTCACGGGTGGGGGGGGGGACTGAGATGTTTGACGTCCCAATGTCATAGTAAGCCCGGCTACCTTCAGTTTTTGAATATTAATTTTGGTCCGATTAACGCAGAACGAGCTTAAAGTATCTTGAAGTCTTGCAGTGGTTATATGTGGGTTTGGATTTAGTTTTGTTAAAATAGGATCCCAAGCAAATAGCAGCACCCATCCATCTTCTCTATTGAAATAAGGATGTTTTTTAATTTCAATAGCCTCGCTAATCACCCTTGGGAGGAATCGGTGTAATAATGCGAGGATTTGTGATTTATCAAATCTGATGTAATAGTTAAATACGTTCACAGACTGCTGACTTACCGGAATGTCGGTGCTTCACGTCAGCTATGTGTAACATATAATCATAAAACAATGTCGTTGTCCGTTCTCTTCTGAAATTATCCCTGAAGTTCCCTCTATCAATACTCGCGAGATGAAATTAACTGATTAATTTTCTTAAGATTAGGAATACTGAATGATAATAATGTAGTTAGTGTATAGAAGCGGACTTTTTACTGGATAGGAGGCATTCCATCTTAGTCCTCAGGGATGATAACGCATCTGCATTTTGAATCTTAAATGAGGATAAGTGTAGACGTCTATGGGCCAGAACATCCTCTTTCAATCAGATGGACTGTGTGCTCGCTTGTTACCCTAATTCTATAAAAAAACCTAATTGGAAATATTGAATGATGTTTTATGAAAGAACAAAACAACTAGAGGTCAGGTTTATAAAGTTTTTTTCAATTTATGTTCAAGCCCATTTAATACTACTTTTGAATGTTTTTATAAAACTGAATTGAGAAAAGAGCTTACAGTTCACCTGACCGTAAGTGGCTATTGCAGTTTTTTTTTTTTTTTGCGCCCGAAGCAAATATGGGCAACCCTCCGGAAAGCGGGGGAGGGAGGCGGTGAATGCTCATAGCATACCACGCAGCCGGCTGCGTGGTTATGTGGAGACTTTTACCCACTAAACACCGCCTTTTAGGAAATGGCTTAACGATCTGACTAGAGATCTCTAAGCCGTATACGAACGCGACCCTCCTTGGCAGAAAGGAGGGCGCAAGCAGCGAAAAGCCGCTTAGAAGAGTGCCTAACTAAGGCAGATTAATGGATGTGTTATGGAGGCTCGGCCTGAGCCGCCAGGAGGCAGTTCAGGTCAGCCGAAAGCTTGTTGGGGGGGTCCGAGAGAGAGTTTCTCGGTCTGCGCACACTATAGCGAGTGTGAATAGGGGCTGCATAGGCAGCTGTCTCACGAATGAGATGATTTGGGTGGGACTCTGAGGCTTTGAAGAATCTCTCAGAGAGTGATTTAAGAAACTGTTGGATTATTGGGAGCTCTAAGTCTCGATGTAGGTCAGCATTACGGACATAATAGGGCGAGTTAGTGGCCCTACGACAGAATAGATTTTGAACTATTTGAAGTTCATTTATAGCTTTGGGCTTAGCATGTGCGAAAATGGGGGCCGCGTAGGTCATGACAGGTCGTATGCAGACCTTATATAGGGTTCGCTTGTTGCGGAGGGACATTTTACTGTGTCTGCCCAACATGCTGTTGAGCCTACCCATGTAAAAACGTGCGGTGCGAGTAACTTTCTTGATATGGGGCTCGAAAGTGAGCCTTGCATCAAGGGTGACGCCTAGGTACTTGGCTTTAGTTTGCCATGGGACAAGGGTTCCTAACATCCTGATTGGCGGAGTGGTGGTGAGACGGCGTCGTTTATATTCGAAGCAAACGGCGGAGCTTTTCTCCGGGTTTACGTCGATACGCCATTTTTGGAACCAAGCTCCTAAGTCGCTTACTGACTTTTGAATCTTGTTCCGAATCTGTGGTAGTGAGTTGCCTTTGGAGTAAAGGGCTGTGTCATCTGCAAAGAGGGCTAGTTTGACACCATTCGACGGGATAGGGATGTCGTTGGTGAATAGTATGTATAGGAGGGGAGCAAGCACAGAGCCTTGAGGAACACCGGCTTTTATTTGACGGGTAGAGGATAGCGTGCCTTCGTGTCTAAAACGAAAGGTACGATCCTTCAGATAGGAGGCTACAAGGCGAACGAGACGGTCTGGGAGGCCTAAGTCGTACAGTTTGTAGATGAGGCCCTCGTGCCAGACTTTGTCGAATGCCTTGGCAATGTCAAAGAAGACCGCGATGGTTTTTTGACGACGAGGGTAAAAACCGCTGAGGATGTATTCTACTATGCGGTGAACTTGTTGGGGGCACGAGTGTTTGGCTCGAAACCCGAATTGTTGTGGGATGACAAGAGGGTTGCCGTCTGTGGGAAACAAATGGCGCCTCAAGCGCACGAGAATGACTCGTTCGAAAAGTTTGCCCATGGCCTTGAGGAGGCTGATGGGACGGTGATTGGAGGGGAGGTGGAGAGGTTTGCCTGGCTTGGGAATGCCAATGACAGTTGCCTCTTTCCAAGAGGTGGGAAAGTAACTGAATTCGAAGCAGGCGTTAAAGATAATGGCCAGTAAGGCGATTACCTGCTCCGGGAAGTGTTTGAGGGCTTGGTTGGAGATACCATCCGCACCCGGTGCTTTTTTGGGCTTAAGTCCTTTGATGGTAGATGAAATCTCATCTTTGGACACAGTGATAGGGTCAGAGGCGGTAGGGGGCGAGTTCCAGCGTCGGACCTCGTCCTCCACTAGTTGAATATGTAGGGGGTCAGTGGGTTGTGAGCTAGGAGAGCATTGAGCGGCAACGCTGTCCGCGAAGCACTCAGCCTTTTCTTCGTCTTCGAAGGCAATGGAGCCGTCGGGACGAGACAGAGGGGGAGTATGGGTTATAGCGTCTATCCGGAGGGCTCTCGCCATCCGGTAGTACGCTGTGTGAGAGGGAGAGATTTTCTCCATGAGATTGCCTTTTTCGTGGTCTCTGTAGTCTTGGAGGCGGTAACGCAGTTTGCGTTGAAGGCGGTGGGCTGCGAGTCTATATTCGGGAGTGGGATAGCGTGCAGCTCTACGGAGGGCAGCTTTTTTTGGCTTTTAACAGGTTGCTAATATCTAGGGGAAGACTAGTTTTAGCAACCGGGACAACTTTTTCATTCTCTTTAAGAGAGGATGTTATAAGTGAGGTGAGATTTTCGACCGCGGTGTCTATTTTCCCCGCACTGTCGAGGGCGTCGGAAGAAAGGGTTATGGGAGGGTCCGGAGAGTCTATAGCCGAGGCTAGAGACTTCTTGAAGCCCTTCCAGTCGGTGTAGGTTTTGGAAGTGGGAGTTGGAGATGGCTGATGGCCAAGAAGGAGGGATACAGGACGGTGGTCGGATCCTAGATCGTCGAGAGGCTCGATTGCTCTAAGGTTAAGGGAAACTCCTTTAACTAGAGCAAAGTCTAGCACATCAGGAGCATAGGTAACAATGTCGGGATAGTGGGTGGCAGTGAGGGGGCTATAGACAGTCAGGTCGAGAGACTGGGTGATATTGAGCAGCACCCTGCCACTACTTGTAGTAGTGCGGCAGGCCCATTCAGTATGCTTGGAGTTAAAGTCTCCGAACATAATGACTGAGTCGCCTAATGCAAGGATGGCTTCGAAGTCACTCTTGACAGGGAGGGTTCCGCTAGGGATATAGCAAGAGGCTATAATGATTGACTGGTGTCCAGTCATGGCTAGTCTAGTGATAGTGGCTTCCATACTGGTAAGCGAAGGAGTAGATATGTGGGAGCAATGAAGGGACTTTTTGTGATAGATGGCAGTGCCGCCGCCTTTGCGGTCGGGTCTATCGTTACGTATGAGTGAATAATTTTTAATAGCAAGGCCTTTAGAGACCTTGGGGCTGAGATGGGTCTCCTGTAGGAGTAGGAGATCGGCTTCGCGATCTCGTAGAAAAAGCCTAAGCTCTGGGAGGTTATTTCGCAGACCGCGGATATTGAATGAAACAAGCGACAAACCCTTTGGTTTGATACGACCGTGAGATATTGCAGGAGCAGAGGGCTCCGGCATAGTTTAATTACAAGGACCTTAGAAGGTTGATGTGCTCAGTAAGAGCAAGGAGACGGCCCTGAGGGGACTGAGCTGTGCTCAGTTTACCCGCAAGAATAAGAATTTCGTCTAAATTGATCCTATTGAGTGTGTTGTACACTAGGTTTAGAGACTCTACTACAGAGTCTGTCTGTTTTTTTGGGTCGGCGGAGGGCCGCGGGATATTTGATTCCTTTTGGAACCAGGGGTTTATTGGAAGTGGCGCTGGCTGAGAGAGCGGAAGGCTCATAAGGGGCCGAGGAGGGCCCTGAGGTGGCCGATAGGGGCCCTGTGGGGGCCGATAGATGCCCTGTGTGGGCTGAGATGAGCCCTGAGGGGGCTGAGGTAGGGGCTGGCCCTGGCTGGGCTTGCGGCTTACAAGAGCCGGGAAGGTTCGGTCATTGACCTGTGGTGGAGCTTTGCGGCTCGTAGGTGGGCGAGGGGCGCGAGGGCAACCTCTATAATTGGCCGGATGGCCTGTTTGTCCACAGAGGACACATGAGGGTGGGGATTCGGCGTTTTTGGGCCGTGGGCACTCTTTCGAGTGATGGGGTTCTAGGCACTTAATGCACCTGGGTGGAGCTGAGCAGTTGGCTGCCGCGTGTCCATAAAGTTGGCAGCGGTGGCACTGCGCTGGGTAACCGCGCCGGTGAGGGGCTTCGACCTTAACACGCGACAGGCCGCACACAGTGCGTACCTCGCGGAAAATGGCCTTCGCCTCCGGCACATTGGTGAGAATGAGGAGGGCGAGGTTAAACCTTTCGCCCCTGCTGCTGTGCATTTTATGCACACCTTCAATAGGGAAGCCTTGGGATTTAAGGTCTTCCAGAATGTCTTCGTTTGCGAGTTCATAGGGAACTCCGCGGAGGACTGCCTTTACTTTCCTTTCTTCGGCGAGGGCGTAAGTGTGGTAGGACACACGCTCGGCCGTGAATAGGCGGGTTATGTTACGGAAGTCTTCTATAGACGCCGGAATAATTTTGATGGCCTCGCCGACATTAGTGGCTTGGTCATATTTGAAACCCTTATCGTAGAGGGTTTTGGACAGTTGAGTAAATTTCGCCTTGTCTCTGAGAAAGACAGGGGGCGGGACTTGGTTTTTGGCCAGTTCGGGAGCGCAGCGGGTTGCTGGCTTGACGGTATTGTCTTTCGACTGTGAGGTGGCAGCGTTTGGGGCTGCGGAAGTAGGGGCAACGATGGGAGCTGCGGAGGTAGAGGCAGCGGCGGAGGGAGTGTGGGCGGCGGCGGCCGCTGAGGCGGGGGGAGTGCGAGAAGTGGCAGCGCGTTTCGGGCCGCGCTTTGATTTCACTAACGTGAATTCGGCTTGGGAGTCGGTTATGGTTCCTTCAGAGTCGGAAGAATCCGAGGAGCCGGTGGAGCTGAGGGCGGTCCTCTTCCGGGAGGATGAGGTAACGGACGTGGTGTCCGAGTGCTCCATATCGGAGTCGGGGGACGCGGGCGAGTCGGACTGCGGGGCAGCCGCTTGGGTCGCGAGGAAAGCAGCGACGGCGGGCGGGGGTACACATACCTTAGGGGCACAGGGGGTAAGCTCAATTGAGAAGCTATCAAGGGCTACGCCTTGGGTTCTTAAAAATTGTTGAAAAAGAGCCAAAATTTGGCTAGCATCCATGGACGACATGTTGATCTGGACAGGGGGGATGACGTTTTTATTCTAAGAACACTGGAGGTCCCTGTTCTGAGAAGAACAGGGCCTTAGGGGCAGATGGGGAGGACTGACGTTCTATCCCAGAAGCTGGGGTCCCTATGTTCTGAAAAGAACAAGGGCTTGCTCTGAGAAGAGCAAGAGACGATCTTCTAAGGATAGTATATACAACAAATAACAGTATAACAAAAATAATAACAATAACAGAAAAATTAACAAATAAAACAAAACAAGCAAAGCGCGTTCAAGCCTCCCCGCCGGAGCAAGGGGGCAGGAACGATGCGAAAACAAAGTGACTCACCAACGGCGTCTGCTCGGCCGGTGTTAGCCGGGGAGAGCGGGGCGCGCGGGCAAGCGGTTGCGCTACCGAAAGGTCGGAGGCGCGAAAGAACTGTGTGCACGACCGCTCGGGGGCGGCGCGCAAACGGAACTGCTGTGACTGTTTCCTATTGCAGTTAACCTGCAGCCGTTTTTAAGCCAAAAAATTTGTCTTTTGGTTACGCAGCGCGGTTTTGTGAATTTAGAGTGGGGGTCGCGGTCGGCTGATTGGCCAATTACGATTCTCACTACAATCACATCATCATTTCGCTGTTTGAGAATTGGTTTTATTTATAAAGTTATCAATATCGACTATAAACTGATGTCTATATATATAAAAACAAGCTACAACAAGTAGACAACTAAAATAAAAAGGCTTAAGAAAACAAAAAAGAAGAGTAATAATAACATCTTAGTGTGGCGGCGCTGTCGTCGCGCCGTAAGAGAAACACACCGAAGCCTAAATCATGCTATCAAAATTCCGAATTACAAACAGTTTATAACTTACATATAAATATTTAAAAAACATAAAATTTGTTTTCGTTAACAGACTGTTTTTTTATAGGATAGGGTGACAAACGAGTACACAGTCTACCTGGTGGTAAGTTGTTGCTGAGTTCCATAGACATCTACATCTATCCTCGATAACGAATCAAAATGCCGATGCGTTGTCACACGTGAGGACTAAGATGGAATGCCTCGTTTCCAGTAAAAAGGGTCTCCGGTTCTCTACACTCACCATACGAAACACAGCAGCATTAAGCTTCTATTTTACGCGCGTGGTCCTTCCCTGGTCGAGCCGACCCATTCGTGCTACTACTATACTACTAATATAACAGCAGCATGGGTCTACCACGTTGGTATCAACATTTCTAATATTCGCGTTATCCACTTCACTTAAGCTTAAAATACTTGTGTAAAGATTAACTTTCTGAGTTAGCAGCCCGCGCCCTTAACCAGTTAGGCTACTGTCTTACAAAATCCCACTACTGGATATAGTGTGATTGATGCCAAGAGTCTAAGTCCACCTAGATTTTATCGCACAAACTTTTCGAATATGATATGTTCAAAGGGGAGAGCGCTTCTATGTTTACATACATAGGTATAAGTAGCTAGTTGAATAGTCAGTGGTTATCATACTCGCATTTGAGAAAAACGTCATCATAGTGTTCTCAAAAATTAAGCAACGGCATTATATATAATATACGTTATATATCTGATGTTTATTTTAGATGTCTTAATTTATTTTTGGTGGTTAAGATTTGATTCGGAACTGCAGGTCGTGGGTTCTATTCCCAAACGAAATGATTTGTGTGATCTATAAATAGTTCTTTCCGGGCCAGATGTTTGTTCCATGTCATTTTTTGTTTATCGCGAAGCCAAAAAAGTTACCACAGAGAAAACGCCGCCAGTCTTCTGTTTATTGAGAGAAACATGAAGGAACAAAAAACGCCGATATCTTATACATACACAAGTTCAGTTTTTGAATAACAAGATTTTTTTTCATTGAACAAAGTTTATTTTAGTCTTTTTAGCATAATTCAGCGTTTAATTTCAACTTACTTTTATTTCCCGACGTTTCAAGGCTTCGCAGATACCGAGGAGATAAGTTAACGTTAAGTAAACATATTATCCCTGTCACGAGCGAAATTCGAAGCTTATTCCACGAGGAAGTCAATAAAATATGTCATTGAAAATAATTTCGTATCATCTTGACATCGATATTACGATTTGATTATTTCACTCAGATATTACGGATAAAATGTTTAATATTATAATTTTGCTGGGTACTTGCAGCGGAAGCTTTTGTAATACCATATAACCATAATATTAAAATTTGTGAGGCGTCGAAGAATAAAATAGAATAATTTTTGTTCAATATAGATTACAAGAATATTTATTCATAGATTACCGTCCAATCCATCGTATTATGAGAGTAATAAAATAGACATTGCATAGTATATGTTTACGCAGACTTTTTGTTGTTGTAGGTGGTGGAGCCATGCTGCAGTTATATTATAGTTGTAGCACGAATGGGTCTTCTCAACCGGGTAGGACCAAGTTTATACAGAGTACCAGCGTAAAATGGCAGCGTAATGCTGCTGTGTATCGTATGGTGAGTGTAGAGAACTAGAGACCCTTTTTACAGGAATCGAGGCATTCCAACGAGATAAATGTGGATGTATATGAGCCACAGTATCCACTTACCATCAGGTGGACTGTGTGCTCGTTTGTCACCCAATGTTATAAAAAAACGCTCGTGCACTAAAGTAAACAGGTGCTTAAATCTGCTGTATCTGTCTGCAATCTGCATATAGTGAGTATAGTTTGTAGACCTTTTTTACTTTAAGACTTCCACAATCCGATTTTCAGACACAATAATAGGACAATAACAATGAACTATTTATAGTACACGGGACAGCGAATGGGTTAAACGAAGCATTTCGTCTAAGTCTTCAGAGGTTACAACGCCTAAAGCTGATGTTACTCATGTGGTTCCTTATAAGTTTGATCAAGTTCTGACCAGTAGTTTTTGTGAAATCCTCAATAATGCGTATTTGACTTCCGCTACATTGACGATATTCTCATTTTATTTATATTGAAGTAGGTTGTACAAACTTTTTATTTTACTACTTGTGATTTCAACCCATCCGCCATATTACACTGCTCGTCTTCAAAAAAGAATACAATTAAGAGAAAACCTCATTTCAGCAACGTAAGACGTCGGTCGGTACGCAGAATTTGGTCAAAGGCCGTGTACTATACTCGTACGTGATGAAATACGTATAGGTCAACCCTCAACTGCAACCATTGAGGAAAGTATGACTACTGTCAGGCGAATAATTGAAGAAAAGCGGCATAAGAGGAGATTAGAGGATATTTGCTTATTGGTCAGTCAAATCCAAAAGTTTAAATAAATAAAGAAATGAAAAATTAGTTTAGAATTTCAAGTCGAGTGTATCAGGTTACGATCTAATGCTTTACGATATTGCTTTTGTTCAAAATGCCGTAGACTCTTACCTCATTTTCGTGAAAGGCAAAGGCGAAGACTGGGAAGGGGTGAAAGCATGAATTACTATAGATCTAAATGAGAGGCGAAGGTGGCTTTGTCATTAAAGATGTCTCGACGCGGCACCACATTCTACAGTTATTTTGAAATTTATTGTTAAACACGCAAAATTTTACAAGCAGTCATTATATAATATACCATAGAATACTATAATACATATATAAAGTATTCTATGTAATATATTATGTGGCAAGTACCAGAGAACTAAAAATGATGAGACATTTTAGTTCTTCATGACCAGTTGTGTTCATAGTTAAATCATCGTGACCTGTAATGTTCCTTCTTATCAGTGTTGTTTTCTCTTAGAAAAGTAAACATGAGCTCTAAGGATTTCCAGTAAATTTGTTTTAATTTTTTACTTTCTATTTTCTCTCTTAACCCTGGAATTGGCAGAGAATCATGGGCAAAATAATAAAATAAGTTTTTTCTTATATAATACGAAGTTATTTTAACACAGAGAAAATTAACTATTTCAATCGCCATTTACAATTTAGGTTTTTCCTGTATCGTCCTGTGATTATTGTAAGAGGTGACAGAGGTAAACACACTAGGTGATGAACATATTTTCCTAATAACAACGAGAAAAATAAAATCCTCTTTGTAGGACAAACATTAGGGAGGCTTATGTTCACCAATGAACTTTGGCAAGCTGTAATCAATAGAAAAAATTAATAATCAGCTAGACTCCAGTTGTTATTTATACCCGTCGGCACCAACAAAACTGACTGTTGCAATTTTAAGTTATTTGCTCGTACAAATTTCAATTCGAAATCTCACTTATTGTATAATAAATTAATTTAACATTTATTATTTTGTTTTATGCATAAATTGAAAAACACGCACACACACACACACACACACACACACACACACACACACACACACACACACACACACACACACACACACACACACATGCACGCACGCACGCACACACACACACACACACACACACACACACACAGCTATTATAATTATTGTTACTTTTGTTTGCTGATTTATCTTTATGTAATACAAGTCATATCTATTATGACTTATTGATTAAAGGAAGAGCGGGCTCATCCTAATACAGGTTTTTCAAACTTAAAAGGGTGAGATCCACATCTAACACTGTAAATGAGACTTGTGTTATGAATAAATATATTTTTTTAAGTCCATGTTTAAAATTTCATAAGAAAACCTGCAAGTCCGAGAAAGAAAAGCCTTCAGAAACAAATGTGGTCCCCAACTTAGACTGAAGCATCTTAGCAGGTCATAGCTCTCACATAAATGAGTGGCTTGTGCGTTCAGTTGTACGAATATAGTACGCAACTTTACCACACTCATGTCACGTTTGGTTGTCGTTCACCAAAATTCACATTACTTGTCTACAACTTAGTGAAATAAACTAATTCAAACTGTCTTCGAATAATCGCTGTAACCAGGTGTATTTACTGGATGGAGCTATTCAAGTAGTTTTCGAAAGCGACTTGTTAGTTTTATTTTGATATAGTTTCAGTTCTCGGGTTGTGAACGGTATAATTGATTTTATATTTAAATAAGTGGACATGCAAGATGGACCGAACTTTGACCAAAATACAAAACATAGTTAATACAATTATGATATATAATCTGAATATATGAATCGCAACTCCAACAATAATATTCTCTTCGTTTTTATTAAAAAGAAAACGTTACCTCTACAATAGGATTTCCTACCGTATCGTAGGGGATTACATATATAAATTGCACAAAGATACATATCCGGAACCAGAACAATCATTTTTGTAGGCCGTACAAACCCTCCGTGAGGGATTCGAACCCGCGGCCCCATAGCGCTGCGACCAAACGCTTAGCCATTCCGTTCCCAAAGCAATCTATATTGATTTAAAATAAATAGTTTGTTAGTTGATTTATTGATTTATTAAAAAAATATTATTTATATTAAAATATTATTGTTTATATGAAAAATAATTATTTCATAGCAGAGATTTGAAAATAGGTTTTTAAAGATCTGTTGCTGGCGTGCTAAATAGAATTCTTACAAAACTGGATCGATTTTATTTATTTTTTCATGAACAATTTATGAATTTTGCATATTACTTTTTTAGTTATATATATTTAAGAAAAACAAAAGTTGGCACATGGAACATTGCACTGGTATATAAAGTTTGTATGTGGGGTTGCTCAGAGGATTAACACTTACCGTAGATTTTATTGTGTATAAGAAACTCGAACTCCGCCGGCTTTTCTGAAAACTTTTCTGAAATCGGATGTTAAATGTAATTTTTATTTTTATTTTTATTTATATATATATATATATATATATATATAAATAAAAATAAATATATATATATATATATATATATATATATATATATATATATATATATATCCCACCAGCATAGACAGAGTTCCGCATAGGTTGCGTCTTATAGAGTAGTTTGCCATAGTTGCCACGCGTGACAGGTGGTTTGATAACTGCATTTTTAATTATTTTGTGGCGGTTTCAGATACGTACAGCTGCCCATCCCTTGTTTCTTTTCTCTCTGTTGCTTCATATGACAGTCACCGGATTATATGGGGTAGCGGATTCTCTTTCGCAGTCACTATATATCTGTATATTACTCAGTCACTATATATTTGTACACTGTATATCTATTTTATAATTTATTTTTATTTGAAACAAAACTTTACTGATGACAATGAATAGAATAATAGTTATATTTATTTCCTAATTAGGTAACAGTTAACGGTTATATAACATTTTATATAACGTTACGGTTATATATTTCAGATTAATAAAAAAATACAAGAAAATTAAGTAAAATTGTGGCATACCCCGACTATCCTGGATTCACACAGAAGCACAAATTCCATCTACGTGACGGAGTCTGTATCTACGTACGCACCTCATTAGTATTCGAGGATTGCTCTCCAATCTCAGCGCAGTCCATCGCCATCTTGAGACTGAGAAGACGCACCTACATTTCTTGACTTAGACTCAAATTGGATGTCCATTGATTGCGGCATACCCCGACTATCCTGGATTCACCCAGAAGTTTTCAGCATATCCGTCTCCTTGCAGACTCCACTTTTTCGACAATCTGCGTGATGGTAGATACAGGTATTGATTAAATCCCTTATGATTGTACCATCTACTATCTATATAATATCTACTATCTATTTTCTAGGATACAGCAAGATTATCACCTTAGCGAGGTTGCTGATGTGGCCCTAAATCAGTATCTTACTGCACAGCTGTTCTTACTCGGGGATTTTAACGCCTGTCACTAAGACTGACTGATGCCATACCAGAAGACCGACCAAAGAAGTGTGGAATTTTGCATTGCCGCTAGGTCCTTATCAGATGGTAAAGGAAGCGACTAGAGTACCCAATGTAGATGGTAGCACAGCCAATTGCTTGGACCTTCCGCTGACTACCGAACTAGACACCTGTCTGGTCAAATCTGTATCGCCTTATTGTGCACCTGATTACGAGTCCTAAGGTGTTTAACGAATATGGTAGTATAAATCAGCCGATTCCGATGAAATGCGACATTTTTTCATCCTATTTTCGGCGGGAGGGCTATTTCTTTCCTGTGAATTCGACAAGCCGCGTGGATGCAAAAACCGACGTGTAACGTTTAGCTATGGAGTATTATATCTCCTTTTCTGACACTACCATCGGTAGCAAAGCAGAACCTTCAATCAGGCCACCAAGTACTATAAAAAAGCATTATGTAAAGCAAGTCTCGATCGCATTAAACAAATTGGCACAAAACTCTCTGCCAGACCATCCAGTACTAGAGTTTTGGTCTCTCACCAAAGCACTCGAGACAAACTTCTATAATGCCATCAGGTAAAACCTGATGGCATATCGGCGCATACGCTTAAAGAGATAACGGATTTGTTCGCGTCAATCTTTGCCTATAACTCAGGTCCGGATAGTGGAAAAACCGTTCCACCTAAATTACCTCACTGCGGGACCTCTATGTCGGTGATTCATGGCACAAATCAATTAGGTCCATACTCTGCAAGATTAAGGGGTGTATGTAACATAATGATAGTGTGTGTAACAGAATGACCTCCTTAGTAAAAATCTGTTGGCTGGGGATCTTCTAGCGTATGCCACACACGTATGGGGCGAGACACTCGAGAACAGTGGGGTAGCACTTGCCGTTTCCCGTGATGTCTTGAATGTGATGTGCCTTTGATTTTAGCTCGACAGCCTTTTGGATAAGCTTACGGCTTATCTACTAGTCTGATTGACTAGGTAACAGAAATTTTTGAGTGAATGGTCTCCCCCAGTCGTCGTCCATGGCTGCTCATCCGATCCTGTGGCGACTAACAGCGGTATTTCTCATGGGTCCGTTCTCTCCGCAACTCTCTTCCTGCTGCATATTAATGATCTGTTTATGCCCGGTATCTATAGGTATGCAGACGATAGCATAGCTGTAAAGTGATACCAACTAAATTCTGGGGTCAGTCGGGATCAAATCCCGTCCGAAAGAGAAGCATCGGTAGAACGTGTGAATCTTACACTACAGACGGTCTCCAAATGGGGCGATGCCAATCTTGTAATTCAACGCCTCCAAAATGCAAGCGTGTCTCTTCACATTAGAAAGGAGCCAGCTCATCTTGGCTCCTTCTTTCCGAAATGTATCACTAGAATTCACTAACCACCATCAGTTGTTGGGGTGTTGAGATACGTAGATATGGGTGACAAACGAGCACACAGTCCATCTGATGGTGAGTGGATGCTGTGACCCATAGACATCTACATTTATCCTCGATTAAGAATTAAAACGCAGGTGCGTTCTCACCCCTGAGGACTAAGACGGATGCCTAGTAATCAGTAAAAAAGGTTCTCCTGATCTCTACACGAATCGCGCTATCAAAGTTCCATATCAAAAACAGTTTATATAGAATAGTTCCGAACACCTTGCCCGGCGGGAGACCTCCCCTTTTCCTTCCTCGGCCACAACTTTGCTTTGGCATACGGTCACGCTTTAAGCAGGAGTGCTACTGGGCCTGGACTGACGCATCAACGTCTCAGGATGTAAATACCAGCGCTCTTAAAAATAAGTATAATTCCACCTCCAGGTCCTTCAAAAGAGTCAAGCCAAGCTAAGGCAAGGTCTCAGCACATCGGTAGAATTGGCGAGAAGCTAGTTCGCCTTTCTTCGGGAACCCGTGCATTCTGGTTTCTCGCCAAGGCTGTCCAACAGAATTTCTGTCAGTCATCTCTTACATCTTTGCACGGAGAGGACGACTCACAGGCACATGCCACAAAGGAGAAAGCCGTTCTGTTAGGCTCTCTATTTGCATCTAACTCGACTCTCGATGACGGGGGGAACACACCGCCGATTATCCCGTGGTATGAGTGCTCCATGCCGGATGTGTGGTTTACACAGGGCTCGGTTCGTAAAACACTCCTTTCCCTGGACGTCAGCAAGTCGAGTGGGCCTGATGGAGTCCCTCCCATTCTGCTGAAGACATGTGCTCTGGAATTGACACCGGCTTTAAAGCGTCTATTCCGGTACTCCTACTCCCATGGCGTAGTCTCGAATTCTCAGAAGACAGCATTGGTCCATCCGATTCCAGTGACCGCCAATACGATTTCCGTCGTGGTCGATCAGCTGGTGATCTTCTGGTCTACCTTACTCATAGATGGGTAATAGAGTCCAAGGCCAGTTAGTTTGGACATAGTGAAGGCCTTCGATCGGGTCTGGCACAAAAAAACTTCTTTCAAAGCTCCCTTCCTACGGGCTTCCCGAGAAATTGTACAACTGGATCACCGGTTTTCTTGCCGATCGGAGCATTAAGGTCTTACTAGATTGTGCACTCTCCGATTACAAGCCTACTGATGCTAGTGTTCACAAACGCTGTTTATTCTGTATATTGTGACGGCACAATATTATTATTAATAATTAAATTCAATATAAAGGGGCATCAAAAATAGTCTTAAAATATATAATATATTAAACAATAAAATGACATTATTTTTTTTTATTTAAGTTCTTTATTTCAGGCATCAAGGACTTAAAAATTAAGAACGTTGACCCATAGTAATATATAACTTAACCTAAAAATATATACAAAATATAAACATAACACTATTTAGGGAACTTTCTTCTTTGGCGCGTCCCTGTATCGGCGAAACACTACCCCAGAGGGCCAGAAATCGGGAGCAAGGAATGTCTCTTTGTATTTTGCAGGAACCTGGAGTACGTAGGATTTGAAGTTCGTGGACCTCTTAGACTCCAGACGCTGCAACTGTAAAGAGATCGGATCCCCTATGCGGCATCGGCTTCGTTCTTCCACGAAACGCAGGACGTCTTCTCCCGATGTACTTTTGTCACTTCAGCTTACTAAACCGTTGGGATATGTCGGTCACTCTGGTTTTACTGCGGATATCCTCATTTCTGAGTCTATCACGCGGAGAAACTCCGAGCATAGCCCTCTCCATAGCTCGCTGAGCGACCTTGAGCGTCCTCATACGGCCAGCAGTGAAGGACCACGTCTCTGATCCGTAAGTCATCACTGGCAACACGCACTGGTTGTACATTTTAGTTTTCAGAGATTGAGGAATACCTGAAAATAAAATAAGTAAAAATATTTAAAATATGATAAATAATAGAAATACAAGTCGAAAATAGTATAAAAATAAAGATAAATAACAGTTATAAGATAATTAGAAAATTTGCTAAAAATTGTCTTGGAAGGAGT
Organism: Parnassius smintheus behrii; assembly: GCA_036936625.1. Classification (NCBI taxonomy): domain Eukaryota; kingdom Metazoa; phylum Arthropoda; class Insecta; order Lepidoptera; family Papilionidae; genus Parnassius; species Parnassius smintheus. Next base: position 26,680,161 of record JAUPFT010000020.1, read on the forward strand.
TTATGTATAGAAGAAAATTTTCCTAAGTTATGGAAGGTGTTCATGTATAGATGTCTTGTATGGATGAGTTGCCGGAGATACATACCTGCAGTTGTACATATATATGGGGTGGTCGGGAGCCCGACTGCTAGAAGTACTGTAGCATAATGACTAGTCTCATATTAGGGACTTGTGATAATAAACTCAATGATACAAAAGCAATACTATAGAAGGTCTCAACTATGAATTTGCATTACAATAGTAGGGTCATGGGTTGAAGACCTATATATTAATGACTTATGAAAGCTAGGTCTATGATAGAAAAGCAATACTATAGAAGGTCTCTATGATGAATTTGCATTACAATAGTAGAAGAGTGGGTTGAAGCCCTATATATTAATGACTTATGAAAGTAAGGTCTATGATACAAAAGCAATACTATAGAAGGTCTCTATGATAAATTTGCATTACAATAGTAGAATCGTGGGTTGAAGTCCTATATATTAATGACTTATGAAAGTAAGGTCTATGATACAAAAGCAATATTATAGAAGGTCTCCTTGATGCATAAGCATTATATGGGTTGGTCGGGTGACCGACTGCTCTTAGTACTGTAGCAAAATGACTAGTCCTTATTAGGGACTTGAAAAGGAATATTATGGTGGTGTGTATGTATGCTGCTTCACGAGCAATTGGTCCGAGGTAAACTTGGACTCGCTAACCGATGTGTCCTAGACATATCATCTTAGTGCTGGTGGTAAGCGGGTTTGTTGTAGCAATGCGGCTTTCTCGTGGACATCGCACACCCATACCGTTTGTGGGCGGCGTCGTAGCGTATAGCGATGCGTCGTCTATCTTTCGGATTGGGACGAGTGTGTTTGGCAGCACTTTTAAGTGTAACAGGCAAACTCAAATTCATGTCTTAGTGCATTAGCGCTATGATACGTGGAGTTTTTTTGTTCACTGGCGTCTTAGTAGCGTGCTACTATGATACGTTGGTGATATTTTTTTAGTTAACAACAATACAAACTTTGTTACCAAAGACGATAGGGATCATGTGGGTGTGTTGTGAGGGGGCGCCATCCGTATGATAGTTGCATTGATGCTTACTGCTACTTGTGGTATTGCGTCTTGTGATGGATCTGCGAGTGTGCTGCGCCTGATTTGACGCACTCTTGTGGTTCTGGTCGATGGAGGTATACAGGTGGTGATGTCTGCTGGGATGTATGGGGGACCTTGGGATGGTGTAAGCCGATGATAGTCGTATTGATGCTTGTTGCGTTCTGTAGCATTGCGTCTCTGCGATGGTTGTTTGATGGGACGCTATTCTCAATGGCGCTCTCTGCGTCTTGGTTTGACTCACACCTAAGTAGCTTTGCTCAAGTCGGGTCCCTTCATTACGGGGCTGCAGACTGTCTGACCTCCATGTATACAGTATTTATATTAGTTTATATATACATCAATCTATTTAATCGTTAAGGAAATACACGATCACTAACAGACACACCCAAGATTGTACTACATTATGTCGAAGAACCCATACAAAAGCAGTGTGTACCATAAAGATATTGCGGTTTTTACTACTTAAAATAAAGCTGTTATTGTTTTATGATTTATATTATATAAAGGTTTATGCAACAATTTGGTTAGTATCCAGTAAATTTAGTTTGAGTTTAAATTTAAAATAATGTGACACCGTCGACGGTATCTTTGAAAGTATGGATGTTTGGTACCCGATGGCCTTTTATTTTAGAAATAACGAGATGAATTTTTAAATATTATATCAAAATTTAAAAAAAGATTAATTATTCACTTTCATATGGCAATCGCCATGTTTTCATGTATGTTTCTGTTTCACAGATTATTGCTACTCTCCCGTAGCAACAATGGTAAACCCTGGTGATTTGTTTTTGTATATATATCCATATCTGGCATTAGTCTCTCACAAAGTTAGGTATTAGTCTGGCATTTCTTTTATACAAAACATTAAGATTAAATACTGTTAAGAGAAAATAAACGGATACATTCAATCATTTATTCAAAAATAAAAATCATACAATCGCTAAATGTAATTTCTTTATATTCTATAATAATTTAAATAAGGGTACGTAACCCTCATTTAAATTATTAACTATCAAAACTTGGTGCTATCCAATTAGTCGCTGCAGTTATAACATCTACTTTAGGTCGGTCGTGCTTTCGTCTGCCAAATTTTTGAGGTCAGGCATTTTAGTATTCGAAAGAAAAAAGAGTAATTACAGATTATTTCATAAAATCAGTTTTGTATATTTAATTAGGTGAATTTAGTTTTTCATACACTATTTAATTATTTTTAGCTCTAAAACTAAGAATTTCGTCCGTATTAAGATGTTTTACAAACGTACATTAAGTGACTAATGGCGAAATACTCAAACGCTACTCAATTCTTACTCGTGGTGTCAGATATCACGACAATTAACGGCAATTTCAAATTGAGAAGTACTTGATTATTTGGGCAATAGACAAACGTATAGATCCGGTATAATAACTATAGGTTATATAATTATAAATCTACGTTAGATTACAGTAGGTTATATAAATAAAAAAATGTTCTGTGGGGCACTCTGTACCCTATAGCGCTTCAGTAAACGTTTTGCACCTCCTCGTTTCTAAGTTTAGCACGGTGAGCTGAAGTTAGGGAAATTAGAGATAGGGCAATGAAACCCAAGAGGCCAGCGGCTGACCGATGTCATGGATAAAGTCTCTCTTTACGATATAGTATTTCTTCCAGAAACGCCCCCACAGAAAGTTGACACGGTCGAGCTCCGAGGGCTTGACAAAAAATTAGATTGACTATATTATGACGACTAGACTGCAACTTTTCAGTGATGTCTCAGTATTTGCGAGGGTGAAAACTGGCAGAGATCACCGAATGATTAGAGGCATACTAAACCTAATCGAGAATTGGAAAGGACACGTCTAATAAAGTAAACTCCGTCCCCCAAGTGCTATAACCCACAGCCCCGAATACTTTCAGCTCCAGTTACAAATTCGTTTCGCATTGCCAAGAAGACTGCAGTAACATAAAAACACATTTATTCAGCTTCAATAATTTAACTACTAAACTGAAGCCTACATAATATTCTCGACGTCCTCGTAATTCCCGTCTCTAGGTTACTCGATATGTGAATGTTGAACTGACGTAAGGTGCTTACACAATGTCGCTGTCTGTTGTCTGATTAAATTATTACCTAAGTCCCCTCTAACAACACTCGCGGGACGAAATTAACAAATGGATTTTCATAAGCTTAGGATTATTTGATGATAGTTATGTACCTAATTGGAAGTATTGGAGGATATATCTTAAAAGGTACCTAAAAAACTCGGGAAGTCTGAGAAAGATAAAGTTTTCTTCTATTTATGCCTAAGCTTATTTAAGCATACTTTTTATTTATAAAACTGAAGTAAGAAAAAAACTCACAGTCCACCTGACTGTAAGTGGCTACATCAGTCCATGGGTACCCGCAGCCGTATTTAGGTCGACATAAAACTTTTGGTTGTCGGTTATGCGGTGCGATTTTGTGACTCTAGTACCTAGTAATTGCGGTCGGCTGGTTGGCCAATTACGATTCCCACTGGAATCACACCATCGTTACGGCTTTTGAAAATTGATTTTATTTATTTATTTATCAATATTCACTATAAACCGATGTTTTTTTATATATTAAATATCATAATTTAGGTTATAATATATTATCATAATGAAAAATATTACGCAGTTACGCATTGGTCCTTCATATTTTTTTTATGAAGAATACTATTAATAATGGTATTAAAGTTACTGATATTTGCGTTTTCTACTTTATGTGAGCTTAAAATACGTGTGTAAAATTTGACTTTCTGAGTTTGCAGCCCGCACCCTTAGCCATTTAGGTTAGGTTCTTATAAAATCGTACTGAATCGGGTAAAGTGTGATTGACCAAGCGAGTCTAAGCCCACCTAGATTTTTTCGCACAAACTACGAAAATGTCATGTTCGAAGGAGTAAGCGCTTATATGTTTAAATGTAGATAGCTAGCTGGAAAAATTCAGGGTTTCCCAAAATCGAAATTAAGAAAAGCCTCATCGAAGGTTAATAAAAACAAACTTATCGAGCTAAATGTAGGCATACCAAGATAGAAAAAGTGTATGCAAAAAACTTTAAAACCACTTATTGACACTTATTCAACTTAAATTGTTTAACTACTAAAATATACTAAACTAAAACCTATATGACTTACTCCCGTAATTTCCATCTTTAGGGCACTTGATATGCGAATACTGAACGGGCATAAGATGCTTAGACAATGGCGCTGTCTATTCTCTGATTAAATTGTTCCAAAGTCCTCTCTAACAACACTCGCGGGACGAAATGAACTAATTGATTTTCTTAAGATTACGATGACTTACTTCTTACTTTAGTATTGAAAAATTAAAGAAGCACATCTGCATTTTGATTCGTAATCGTGGATCGATGCAGATGTCTATTGGCCACAGCAACCACTTACCATCAGGTGGACTGTGTGCTCGTGTGTCAACCTATCCTACAAAAACATGAATATTGGATGATAATTATGTACCTAATTGGAAATATTTGATGATATTTATATATAAAAATCAATTTGATTTGAACGGCTTTACAGATTTGAATGGGTCCCGACATCGTTTAAATCCGGTAGGTGGCGCTGTTGACGAGATCCAAAAATGTAACCAGGTCTAAGACCATCTAGGTTTTATCGCACAAAGTTTAGGAATAGGATAAGCAGTAAGCGCTTATGTATGCGTGTTTACGTCATAGATTATAAGCATTTGGCTGCGGAATTGCGGGCCGCGTGTTCGATTTATGCACGAAACTACTATTTGTCTGGCCTAGAAATAGTTCTTTCGGGTCCGGATATTTGTTCCTTTGTATAACTTGTACAACGCCAAAAAGTTACTGCACTTTAGGCAAATACCTCTAGTCTTCTGTATAATGGGTGAAGCACAAAAGAAACAAGAAAACGCGTCCGAAAACGTTTTTCTAGTGTAGATCATAAGTTTGTCAATTAAAAATATAAAATTAACAAAACTGAATCACTTGTAAATACGTTGGTATCTGTGTCGATATTGGATCTAGGAAATTATTGAATTTGCGAATATAATAAGCTACAAAAACTCACTAAGTGAGTTTATCAGAATTACATTAATATCATACGTCTACCAACACCTTTTTAAATTGGTCGTGTATAAAAGTTGGCGAGCAGCGTCTTACTTATCATAGCTCAAAATAATAAATATATTACGCTGTTGGCAACTCGCAAGTCAAGCGTGGTAATTAGGGCAAATATCCAACTTATTTGGTAATCTATGGGGGGGGGGGAGTCCGATTGATAAACTGGAGTAGAAATACATAAGCCATGTGGAAGTGGCGAAAAAAACCACAACCCCATTTCGTCTCGTGGGTGTCGTAAGAAGAGACAAAGGGAAACCAAAACAAGAGATGGATGGTAGCAGCTCCCTGATAACAGCGAAAAATAATAGAAAACTCTGGTTGCCAACCCGCTTGCCAAGTGTAAATAGTCCTGCAAATATCCGCTCTATTTGATAAACAATGGGGGAAGCCTATGATCAGCAGCGGATAGCCCTATTAAAGGTAAAAAGTAGCAGCCTAGATATATCTCACAACCGGGCACGGGCCGCGGTTAGTTTTAGGACAAAAAAGAATTAATTGAGTTGACTCCAACACGGGATTACCGACGTCACATACCTAAAATGATTTCTGAAATATATTTTTTTATTTTCTCAGATACGCAGTATTTCTCGCTATATTTCTCTTCACACCAAGAACGTGGTAAATTAAAACTATATAATAGTTAAAATAAAAATAGGCCCGTGATTAAAATTTGCTTTCTTTGATATTAAAGTACTTTCTTGCAAGTGTACTATGAAACCGGGATCGTCACAAAAATTTTAATAGGTATGTTTTAAAATATGACTGTGTGCACTTAATTTTCAATTCATTATATCGGTTATGATACATATTGAAATTGGTGGAATATTGGTACGCCGATAAATACAACATATTCAACTAAATACCTTGTCTCTAAATTACGGGTTTGTAAATAATTTTGCCAAAATTGAAAGTTATTGTAAATCATGCGGACAGTGGCTACCGATCTAGATATTGTAAGTCTAAAAATGCTGCAACAATAAGTAGATGATAAGTTAGAAGAAATAGAAGATAGAAGTTATTTTTTTATTAAGTTACTTATTATTACTCCATTTAGCAGCAAGTAGATGGCGCTATTATTAGATTAAAACTATGAAAACCAAAACTGTAACCTCTAGTACTCGGCCACAATAAGTTCAGGTGCAACTGGTGCACAAAGCTAAAATTAATATTTTTACTGGTATCTCAGCCTATATGAACTCCCACTAGCAACGCTATACACCTCATGTCATTGTGAATTTAGATCCACTAGAATTAGCAAAAAATAATTAAAATGCAAGTAATCCCTAAAGGTGGGTAATTACTAGCCAACAAAACAAAAAATGCGAGAGTATTCGTTTTCGGCGCAACCAATCCTCCGACTTGAAGGGTTCCCTTCAAACTAAATAAAGTCAATACTAAGACCTAACCTTAATTACTAACCTAACCTAGAAACACATCTCAATAACTATTGGTTAGGTAAAGAACAGAGACCTATGTGTTTGTATACTATGTAGATATTTATTGATTTGATTGCTTTATTTTAATTATTTACTGTCATAAATCATCATAATTAACAATTTACAACAAAACAAACAATAAACATAATATTTAAATTTAGATAATATAATTTCCCATTATGAATTATTGTTCATTTATTTCAAATGTCAACGCTAATAGTACACTTAATTAATAATGGCCTATCATAAAAAATACACACACTACAATATTATAAACAATACACATAACAGATTTTGTGATTTTCGATAGATGTCACTATTATCAAGTAGTAATTAGTTAATATAAAATTTATTTATTTCTACAAAAATAAAATGACGAAAAACTAAAGTATTATCAAATCAATTATGAATGTTATTATTTAAACATATACATGTAATATGTTACGTTAGATGGCACTGTTTCGAAAAAGTGAAACGTAGATTGTCGGTGTAGTTAAATTTATTACGCAAAGATTAAAACTAATTTAAGGCTTAATTTACAAATAATAATAATAATAAAATTTATTTCAGCAAATAGAATTGGTTTACAGAAATTAGTGGCCGGATTCTCCTTTTAAGCAAATAATGCCTGTACCAGGTGAATCCGCTCTTTCATATCAATATCTATGTATATATTATATTATTTACATTATGAAATATGACATTACAAAGAAAAACTTAAAGACTAAAAGGGAGTATTTACAGTTTTTTTATGATATTTGTTATATGTATGCGAAAGCGTGCGTGTGTGTGTGTGTGTGTGTGTGTGTGTGTGTGTGTGTATGTAAAAGCAGCTTAGTGTTCTCATAATTAAGTGACTCTAACCAATTTTGTACTACCTTTTTACATTCGATATATTGTTTCGAATAAATATCTAGTTCTTTATTGATTTTATTATAAATTTGAGACGAGCGACTATTATATTGAGTACTAGCAAACTTAGTTTTAGTTTGGGTCAGTACCCCAAACTAAGCCACATTATTTTTTCTTCTTTTTCCTCTTTTACTTGCATCGTAGGGTATATTTTTGTGTTTATTGAGTGTGATCTGTTTTATATACAGTTTCCTTACCGAAAGTAGCCCACTATCGAGATAAAGCCTTTCCGTGGGGTATCTAATATTTTTGAAGTTCATAACTTTAATAAGCGCACGTTGTGCTCTATCAACCTCTATAAATTTAGTTTTTGCTGCACCTCCCCAAACAGGAATGCAATATTCCAAGACAGATTGAACCAAGGCGATATATATCTCATTCAAAATTGTTCTTGATGTTTCCCGGTCACCATTTTTTTATTATTACCTGGAACCACATGCCTTAATGATCTAAAGACCCAAATCAACTTTCTAACTCTTCCGGCAAGTTGCTCAAGCTGTGGGTACCAGGACAGTCTCTGGTCCAACATGACACCCAGGTACTTTGTATGGGTAACTTTATTAATGATCGGGCAGTTGCAGTTTCTATCCTGGGTGTTACAACAATCATGAAACCTTATACTAAATCTGTCATCAGGTTGATTTTTATTGTAGATACTGAAACATATATAGTTAGTTTTATTTGTGTTCAGCGAGAGCAAGTTATATTTTAACCAAGTAGCTATTTGAATTCCATTTTCGGCACTATTTTTCACAGCTTTCCAGGAGTTTCCAGAGAAGACAACTGCAGTATCATCAGCATAGGAGAAGATTTTTGCGTTCTTTATTTTTAGGCTACAAAGGTAGTTGATATATACAAGAAATAATGTAGGGCCCAAAACGCTTCCCTGTGGAACTCCGTATGTTATTTCTGCATCTTCACTTAAGTACTGTTCCAACTTTACACTCTGCTTCCTATTAGAGAGGTAGCTTTTAAAAAGAGTTAATGGTGCTCCCAAATATTTTACAAAAATTTTATTTCTTTTAAAGAAATACATCAATTATATAAAATAGAAAGTAACATCTGAATAAAGGAAAATAATTAACGTACCCTATTGTCAAGTTCCGTAATCGGAAAAGAGTAGCTTATAAGTTGCCTCGGGTTCCTATCTACATATACAAAAACTTTAATGGAAATCTGTTTAGTGTTTTTATATGAATCGTGCATACGTAGACAGACAGACAAATTTTTAAAAACCACTAATTTCGCTTCAGTGCCCTTTATTTAGTCCCTAGGACTTATTTTTTCCAGAACATATTAAAATTACAGACACGACTTTTCTATAGATTTATTATACGTATAGATTGATATTTTATATTTAAACAACACTACATATTGAATAAAATTACTACATAATAGTTAGTAATACGCAGTAGTTCAAAATACTACAAAATAGGTAATACAATACTATACATTGAATAAAAATCATTTGGAGTTTAATTTGAACTTTCTTTTAGTTTACGATTCAGCGAAGTATGGCGCTGTTCACTTAATATCGATATCGGGCCTGGCACCACTCTCCCTGCCCCCAATTCTCCACACGTCGTTAACTGCTATTTGCCGCAGATCACTTATATGTGTATGTAGAAAGATGGAAATATGTAGTGTTATTATGTAAAAGCTTTAATCAGTGTGCGTGCGTGCGTGCGTGTGTGCGTAGTTGCCTGAGTGCGTGTGTGCGTGTGCGCGTGTGCGTGCGTGCGTGAGTACGCGCGTGCGTGCGTGCGTGCGTGCATGCGTACGTTCGTGCGTGCGTGTGTACGTTCGTGCGTGCGTGCGTGCGTGCTTGCGTGTGCGTGTGCGTGTGCGTGTGCATGCGCGCGTGCGCGCGTGGGTGTGTGTATGCGTGCGCGTGCGCGTGCGTGCGTGTGTGCGTGTGTGCGTGTATATATATATATATATATATATATATATATATATATATATATATATATATATATATATATATATATATATATATATATATATATCGCGTTGCGCACATAGAAATGTTGCGTTTTATTAGACTGAATGTATTGTACGCACTTTTGGTGTTTCGAAATAATGGTAAAAGATGATGTAAATCCTAATGATTAGATTCTTTGGCATTTTATTAACTAAATGAACTTTTATTGATTTCAATTTTTAATATAAAATTAAGAAATAAGGAAATACAAAACTTTAAATAAATATTTAATTTTAACCACGATTTTTTAATACCTAAATCCCTCTATAGAAATTTAGTAAGATGAGCGACATTTATTGGAATGTGGCAATCCTAACAGTTTTAAATCACTCGATGCGGTTTATATGGAAAAGAGTGAAAATAGCTAGTTAACATTGCCCACTCATTTTTCTGTAATAGTTTTAACACTAATATAAATGTTTTGAATCCAATGCCAAGATTTCTCACATCTAGGTGGTGGTGCCTATAGCAAGCCTATTACGAACTGTAAATTTATAATAATAATTTTGCATAAAATAATAATTTTGCATAAAAATCAACGTAGGTAATGTGGTACAAAGTTCAGATAATTTTGTCCATCTTCATATTCGTTCAAATGTTGGTTTGAATTTTAACTTTCAATAAATTTAACAAAAATATATAACAAATACACATCATAAAGGTAAAGCAGTTAATAAAATATATTAATTTTGTGTTAAAACATCGAAATTTACAGAAAAATCGGTCAAAGTTCGCGTGTTTCACGGTACTCCTTTCTAAATTTTCAAAAATCCTTTTTAAAGGGGTCGTCCCTTTAAAAAGGATTTTTGAAAATTTAAACACTGAGGGTGCGAAATAAATTGTCACAGTTTAGTTATTTCTAATTTATATAATATTACGAAAAGCAATTTGTTGTATTTAATTTATAGAATGAATTACATAGACTTAAACTGAACTGAAAGCATTGTCATAAAAGTAATAAATAAACACCTGACGAAGATAGAAACATATTTAATAAAGAAAAGTTTTCAATAGGCTCTATTATTCCAAGAGCGTAATTGACTTTTTGATATTTCAGACCTGTGTTATTGTATGCCTATAGAAAGTACAAAATTTCCATATTAAGACATGGAAATAAAAAATATCATACTTTCAATACTGGATGTGAACGAATTATGTATCAGCTAAAATGAAACTGCTTAAGACAAGTTCTTGAACAACAGGTGACAAGGGAAAACTGAAGAACATTCTCTTCAAAAATCTGATTGAATTTGATGCTTTATATCCTCCAACAGACCGTCTTTGTACTTCTCCCATAGACTGGATGCTTCTGTTAGTTGACAGAATATTGAAAAAAAAACTGAGAATAGTTCTCGCAATCTAAAAGGACGATCACAAAGAGCAGCATTTTCCATAGAGGCATCCCAGTGTTTATCAACATCAAGCAAACTTAGAGCTTTACACGCTGACTGGTATATGGGATTAGTGACACCATCAACAGATCTTATATCTGTGAATGATGTTGACCCTCGAATTTCATGAAATGAAATACGCAGAAAATAACATTCAGAGTTATTAGAGATGCATACGCTCTGCCCAGAGCTTGGTCCATTTTTACTTCCGACCAACCATAGACGTTGCTTTCACGTTTCGCCTTTAAAAGGCACTTACTCTACATAAAGTAGAGTTTTGGCAAAATTCTCCGTTTCGCAAAGATCAGGAAATGTTATTAGGAGTAGTTTTTGTGGGTTGTTTTCGTTGTCGGTTACATTGTTGGTGTTGGAATTGAAATACACATGCTGGTCATTTTCCAAACGCACTTCAAGATGAAAAACTGCTGGAAATCTTTCATGAATGGGAAACGTCAGGATCCTCCAGACAGCTTTAGAGCTGCTAATGTAGCGACCACTGTAGCGACCACTTTCGTATAATTTGCGTATGTGTGTGTGTGTGTGTGTGCGTGTGTGTGTGTGTGTGTGTGTGCGCACGTGTGTGGTTGTGTGATAGAGTGATGCATGCCTATACATAGTTCTCTTATAGAATTATAAGTATGCAATTGCATTTGTGAAGGAGGAAAAACTGGATTATAAGGTACCACAGATCGGTTGTCTAGGGTAACATCATTGATGTCAACTGTAAAACCACCGTCTGTGGGACCTCTTCGCCTGTATTTATTGTAACCGTCTTCACCTGTGCAAGTTTCTATCAGAAGTGCTCGAGAGTACTTTTTCTACAAATACATGGAGATTTGGTGTTCAAAATTCCGCAAAGTCCATGGATCTTCTAGAGGATCCGGTTACCTATATTGGCAAGAAAAATGCACTACTATAGCCACAGCAACATATAAATATGAGGTAGAACTCGCTTCTGCCATTCGACAAAATGCATGTAACAACGAACGTTTCCAAACAAATTTTCCTTTTTTAGTGGTGTCAATAATACTTTTAAATGAAATACCCGTGCTATAATGCCAGGACAGCGCTAGGATAAATATCCGGAATACATTATTTGCACTTAATACTAACAATTTAAGCTGTTTTTTTCTCTCGTTATATACAAATTTCTCGTATAAAATACAATTATGATAAACCTCAAGGACAAAAGGAAAAATCTGCCCAGCAGCCACTGATTCGTACAAACCACCATATGTGTATGGTTGCGATATTTCGGCACAGTAGTCAGCAGAACTGTTAAAATTATTCCCATTCAGTCGTAGAACGTGACGGAGAACTCGTTTCAATGCTCCATCACGTAGTCTACATTTCCTCACGTATTTCCCGAGTCATAACTTGCTCGGAATAAGCAAACTCCGTCACCAATAATTGGTACTATAGTATGTGTCACCATTGCGCCGTTTACGCATAAAATTTCTACAGCCATATTAGTAAGGAGAAACTACCACACAATATAATACAATATATATATATATACATATATATATATATATATATATATATATATATATATATATATATATATATATATATATATATATATATATATATATATATATATATATATATATATATATATTACCGAAAAACCCATTACCGAAGATAATAACATTGAATTGAAAATAGTTTTTTATAGCATTGGGTGAGAAACGAGCACACAGTCCACCTGATGGTAAGTGAATGCTGTTGCCCATAGACATTCACATTTTTCTTCAACTAAGGATGCGTTGTCACCCCTGAGGACTTGATGTTGAATGCCTCGATTACATTAAAAAGGGTCACCAGTTCTCTACACTCTCCATACAAAACACAGCAGCATTGCACTGCTATTTTACACCGGTATTCTGTGAGAGCGTGGTCCCGCCTCGATCAAGCCGACACATTAGTATCACTATAATATAGCTGTGGATATCGGATTATTTTATAATTAGAAATAACTCCTAGTCCTAGAACAATCCGACATCCACAATCAAAAATCTCCTAAATAGTAAAGAGAAACTAACACAAAATTAAATATAATGAATATATACCTATACCTTTTACCTACCTTCAATAATATTGAATTTAAATGTTTTGTCTTTAGAAGTCTTTTTATAAGTATAGATTAAATAATAAAATTGTATAAGAATCCTTTTAAACCAGTTAATGGTCCCTCTACGAGATATCACTTTATTTCGGAATAAATATATGGAATATTGTATGAAATAAACCCTTAAAATTCTTTTTACGTTTTTTTAATATTTTCAAATAAAGTTTATTTTTTACATTGTTGGTACTATCTTTCTTCAATTTTCGTTTCGTTTCGTTCAAGTTTCATTCGTCAACACAATTGTTTCGGGCCTCTAGAAAAACGCTTTTGTATAAGATTTCTCTAAATTTTTGATGTAATGATAAAAGTAGTCCTTGTCATAATATATTCCTAAAGAAATTCTAAGCAATTTATTACTTAAAATATTTTTCTATTTAATTTTCTATACGTTCCCAACGTAAAAGGTTATTTTCTATTAGGACCCTCTTGAAGATTTAACAATGCAGGGACTGATCCTTTACAATTTCTCAACTGAATACCCTAGGAAATTAATAACTCTTGATATTATTAGCATCTTACGTTCATCTCAAAGAAAATGTTTGAGAATAAAACTAGACACGTAAAATCCTTAAATCTGAGGTGAAACGGCGACATGAATTCTTTACGGCTCATTACACTTCAGATCTATACTCAGTGAATATTTTAAGGCCCTTACTTGGTTTGCTTTGATATGATATACAGAATAAATGGGTAAAAATGTCAACGTGCACTTTTATCTGACAAATAACATAAATTGTTACCTCCAACGTAACTTACATTGCTTCAAATGTAGTTGTTCGTTCTATGTCTTCGCAAAAAGTAAACATTACATTTATATTTCCTTTAAAAAAATATACAGCATTATTCATCAAATTATTCGCCTTTTGAATAAACGATTTTCATTCGTGTATTAGAAGCAGCATAAATTCTCATAAAATAAAAATTCTTAGTTTCTGACTAAGTAAAAAATTAGACAAACTAGAATCGTTCAGGTGCTATTTAATATATCCATATTTTGGTCAATAAAATGAATCTGTAGTGTCTGGAAAAGATAAAAGTCTATTGGCGTTACAGTCGGTTAATATGGGAATACTCAGTGGTAATAATTCCCAGTTCAATTTTGATGGCTTATGACTTCTTTTATTTATTGGAGTCTAATAAAAGGCAAAGCTCTTGTAAATATTAACTTTTATTTATGAGGGAGTGAGAAACGTTGTTGCAGTAAGTCGTTAAAAAATTACAGCTTATATACGTTTAACAACAAACCTCTCATTTTGAGAGGAATTTGGGATAAGAAAACGTCCACTGCGCTGCCCCAATTCGTGTCGGCAGACTTTACTTCACTTTCTCGTACATACAGGTTTTTTAACGATGTTTTTCTTTACTGCCGAGCAGGTGGTAAACAGCACATAAAATTGCAATTAATTTATTCGAGTTGCAACTTTAAGGATGTCGAGCCGACCCGATTTTGCAATAAACACGTAAAAATAAACACTAGACAGAACAAAACAATTACTTTTATTATTGTTGTTGTCTGCAACAACAAATTCTTCTTTAATTGCAACAACAAATTAATCTTTAATAAAGTTGCTACCGACGGCCCAGGAGTGTGCAATCTCTGCAGAATCCTTTGCTTCCGTATACGAGAGGAGAGACCTACCCTGCAGAAACATCCCCCTACAAACAGTTACCGTAAACAATCTCTGCTTAATAAACATCAATGTTAAGGAAGTAATAAAAAAAATAAAAAGACTTGACGCAAAGAAAAGTGCTGGACCCGACGATCTTCCTCCATCGTTTATTAAAAAGTGTGCTAAAGCGTTGTATTTGCCTATCTGTATTATCTTTAAGTACCCGGTTGACCGAGCTTTGCTCGGTATTTTTCGCTCGATTTTTTTAATTCGTGTGTTTTGGAAATTATATTTAGATACAAATTACATACTGATGAATTATAAATAATATTTTTTGATCTTAGCGACATAACAGAAAAAACTGAACTGGTTATTTGAATAAAAAATCATGAGTGCAATTATTTTTATTTAAATTTTCGTGTTTTTAAAAAATACTAAAAAAAGGGCTCGAAAAAAATATATTTTCTCAAAAAAGAAAGAAACTTGAAAAAAAAAAAAATAAAAAAGTCGGTCGGTCGGTCTGGGCTCGAACCGGGGTTTTACGATTTTGTGACCGCCCATTATACCAATAAGCTATTTATAATCATTACCAAACTGTCAAAATTTACCTTCTTATTCTAACTATATTGTAGCAGTTTTTAATTGCCTAAAAACACGGACAAAAAGACATTTTCTAAAAATAAATCTTAGCTAGATCGATTTATTATCCCCGAAACTCCCTGGACACTAAATTTTATGACAATCGTTGGAGCCGTTTCCGAGATCCCGATTATATATATATATACATATATACAAGAATTGCTCGTTTAATAGTATAGGATACATCCCTCAGTACCGGGGTCTTCCCAGATATGTGGAAATTTGCAAGAATAGTGCCTGTGTACAAAAAAGGGAATAGAGATAATATTGCCAACTATAGACCCATATCAATGTTATCAGTTGTCTCTAAGATCTTCGAGTCCTTAATCTCGCCTATATTAACACGTCATGTCCGCCACGCTATCTCAGACACCCAACACGGATTTATGACATCTCGATCTACTGTCACAAACCTTTCAACATGTTATTCCGTTGGTGGTTCTATCAATAAATAAATAAATAAAACAACGTTTAATTTTTGCCCCGTGTACTCGTGAATTGTCGTGGAGGTAATAAGCATGGTTACGTATTTTCCTAATTATTATCATTACAGCCCTTCACAACTCCACTGATGAATATAGACCTCCCCCAAGGAATGCCACAAAGCACCTTCCTAAGTCACCTGCAACCATCGTCTTCCAACACATCCTACCGGTTGTCTCTCCTTCTAATGGGGTGCCACCTCACACTTCGCTTACCGATACGAAGTTGCCATTTGAGAACATATTTTCCCGATATCTAATATTTTAAGCTAAACACTCTAATTAATTTTGCAAGTAACAGTAGCCTAAGAGCAGGCTACGGATTGTGAACTCATAAGGGGTGTGTTACTACGTGGCTACTACTGCGTGGGCTACTGTCGTGGACCACTTCTAACACAAGCGATTTAAGCTTATCCAGAATGGTTTGAGGGAATTTTACTAATGATAATAGCATTGCCAGTATTAAAAAAAAGTGCAATTGCCCTGGTGTTGCGGTTGACCATGGGCGGCGGTAGTCACTTAACATCAGGTGAGCCGCATGCTCGTTTGCCCCCTCTTCTATAAAAAAAAGTGAAAGTTAAGTTTATAGCCTATATACGTCCCACAGCTGGGCACAAGCCTCTTCCCATTTCTGAGAAGGCTTAATTTAATAATAAATTAATTAATAAATCAATTAAATAAAAAAAATAATAACTATTTAATAAACTAAATTAATGATAAGGAAAAGGCCACCGCGCTGCCCCAATACGTGTGGCAAACTTCAGATAATTTCAGATAATTTTTCCCTAATTCTCAGATATGTAGGCTTCCTCACAATATTTTCCTTTGCGACCGAGTACGCGATAAATTATTAAGTATAAAAAAACAAACTAAAAAATAAATTATTTTGTAAATTATTGTGCTGCCATCGTCACATTTTTACATCAATTCAAACATGATGAACATATTCCAACGAAAACAGCACTAAACATATAACTTTTTCTCGAATATGAAATTATTTCGGTGTAGCTTTTGGGGTTTTGCTGTTATAAACCCGTTGTGTTTTGCATGTTTATTTACGGTAGAAGATTCATTTCCATTTTTAATAACGTTATACTAATACCTTGTAGTTCTACGGAGCAATTGCATGCGTAAATGTTGATGATGATCAGATGCAGCTAAATGTCGAGCTATAGCGATGTGATCACCATCTTCATGATTTCTTATTCCCAGCCAATAGTTAGTTATAAAAATATTAACTTTCATTTTATATTGCCTAGCAGTCCGTCTGGGTATGCAACACCCTCTTACCCTTTTCATCCCCCAAATACCAGAGCGCAAACTGTGTTTCAGGGTAAAAGGTATAGAGAGTCAGTATAATTTATTTGAACTGACATCTATCATGACAGGAATAACCTAACGCGGCAGTGTATTTCTATTTATGCATAACAAAAATGTAGTCATTAACTATAACAAATTGTAAACAATCAAGAATAGTCTTCAGCCATTCTATTAAGAATACGTAAAGTTCGCGTTTGGATCGTCGATTTTTGAAGGGGCTGGTGGCTTCGCATCTCGCAACGCCCCGCCGCGAGACGCATCACGAAGTCGCTGGCAGCGCACCGCACTTGCACGCTGCGACTACCAACGAAGCACCACTGCGTCGTGATGTGCCGCGCTACGCCACGGGGCATTTTAGAGATATCTCAATGAAATGTATATATTTTTGTGTAGTAAATAAAGTTATATTTTGTATAACTGCCTGAAAAAGTACGCGCCACGTTACGTTACTTCACATCTCGGTGTGAGCTGACCTTTAAAGGCGGTTTGTCCAGTAAATTAGTGCGGGCGCGCGAACCTGAAACACAGAGCCCAGTCCACCGCAATATTTACTATTATATATTTTAAGTGTTTTAAAGATATGAGTCAAATGTATAATTATATTACAATATAAATAAGAGTCTAATTAGCTAGATTAGTCGTATAGTATATGGCCACAAAGTTTAATTATAATTTTTCTAGTAAATTTTAAAGATAAAAAATTCTTTAAAAGAATTTGTTTGAAATTTGAAAGGTATTTTTTGTAATGAATTGTACTTGTAGTGTAGTTAACGGGTACATTATACATTATATACATTATGTACATTATACATGTTAAGAGCGTGTTATCTCCGACAAACTGATTGCAGTTTGGCGAGATGATTTTTATGTACCTAATTTTGTTGGAATCAATAAAAAATAATAATTACAGGCTATGAGGCATTCCGTATTAGTCTTCTCGAATATTATATATTATAATGATATTCCGAATATTTCAACTACCGGAAATACAATACAATTTAAACTACGATAAATCTAGAGTTACTCAAATCTTTTAGAGTCAACTTGAAATAATGGCTTCAGAAACCTACATACGAGTACTAGTATTAAAGTGTAGTTAAGACTTTGGTAAGTTCAAACTTACGGTCTTAGTTTTGATTATAAGGAGACACTAAACTGCTTTGTGTACCGTGCACATACACCTATCTAAAATAAATTAGATAATATAATAAAAATATAAATATGTAAAATATTCGAACATTTTTCTATAAACTTATAATATTATAAAATAATAATAAAATTTTCATCGATTTGAAACATTATCAATGCAAGAGCTAAGCGTTTGGCTGCTGCACTACGGTGTTTGTGGTCTAATATCGTACGGAATAAGTATTTTTATGGTCTCAATTTATTGTTTCAGGTCTTGACAACAGTTTGGGGTAGTATTATTTAAGGAAAGGAAAAATTCAAAATTATTCATAGAAGTAGTACGCTGTGGTATGGTAGATGTTTACGAACGCAGCCCAGCCGAGTTGGATACGTCGGTTAAAATAGGAATTATCTAATCGGTAACCATTTTGTTCCAGGTACGCATACTCATCTACAACTTCAAGCAAAATGCTATCATGTTTTTCCCAATAATACGATGTTTGGTTAATACGTATTTACGTCAAGTTATACAATTTAAGGAATACCGTTAGAACTACTAATATTTTTACAAGATAAAATGTAGCTATCGTCAGTTGCTAAATTTATTATAGAAAAAGTTGCAACTTTAAAAAGTTCGGTTAATATAATGATTTCTTATACCATCTTTCCAGTTCTTATACCATGGGTGCTGGAAAGCGCCCGAAACGTCGGGAATTAAAAATAAAAGTAATTAAAATTAAAAATAAACCCGATAAAATCCGTAAAAGTAGTTTTAATCAATGTTAATCAAGTTCGGTTAACAAAAGGCAAAACAATCTAAGGAATTCAGATATTGTGTTTATTGTTCAGTAGCTAAGAAATTAAACCAATTCATCACGACAGTTTTTCTTCTTTTTAAGCTAGGAACTAGTTTTCCAGATAATTGATAGAATCAGGCATTGATCTAGACACGCGGTAGCGTGTCAAGCCAAGTTCAAGCAGAACGGCGAGCCGCGAGAAGGCGAAGAAAAATATTTGAGCTTTTTCAACATGATTATTTTTAGATATTTTTAGCTATTATTAGCTTTATTTTAACATTATTAAAGCGGACATCCGGACGAAATTTAGTCGATACAAAAGTATTCCTGTGTCTTCTCTCTAGATTTTTGGTGGGATATTTTTAAGTTTTCAATAGAGCAAATATTTTTTACAATAAAATCTTTATCTACAGTTTCCATATTTCTATTTTTCCCTTTAAATTATACATTTTAAAAAGTAGTATTAAAGTGCCCTGACATCATGACATGTATTTGTTTCTACATTGTTCGTAAAAAAAGTTTTGTAGGAGGAAATAGGTGATTAGAAGATAATGATTTCGTAAATTTTTCATTCATATAAGCAAGTCTGAGATGCAATAGCCTCTCTCGCTCTCTATGCGGAGCGCGACAGCAATAGATCTGTTAAAAACTTTTTAGCTTCCGGCTCTAAAAGCTCTGTGTTAAAGTCTACCTTGACAATGTTACATGTAGACCACTTGAAGAGTACAGACGCCTCCAAGGAACACGTTGACATTTTTGAGGTTAACTTCATCAGCGATAAATGATTTAAGATCTTAACGGGTTAGCTCCATCTCAGTTGCTTAAATTATACTATTTACAGAAATGTGCTACGTTTTTAGAACTATAGAGCTTGGCGTTTATTAAGATGTCTCTTACTCTTTTATCCCTGAAGCTGATAATCCCAGACGAAGTTGGTATTGATCTTTGTCCTTTTTTCACATTTATGTTTTCGGTGGGATATAATTATTTTATTTTATTTTAAACGTGTCTCGACAACGTTTAAATCAATTTTACAATAAAATATATGAGACATATCATTTAAGTTTTCATGGGTGATGACGCAAAGGGGCCTTCTCTGTTAAAGGACATTGGCGAAAAAATTGTTGTTTGAATTATTAAGCACCTAGTTGTGTCACCGTAACAGGCATCAATAAAATAATTTACTATGTTTTATCTTATGGCCTATCGAAGTTTGAAAAAAAATTATCATACCTAATTTAAAACTAAATTGACTAGTTTTTGTAGTTGCTACGATTCGCCAACTAACGCAGACAAAGATTTATTTATACTATACATCCTAGTCTGATGTATATTTTATTCACAAAACTCTTCTCAGTATACTAATGCGTTACTTTGGGATTTTCTCTACGCTAATAATTACTCCTTCAACGCTTATTTGAAAATTCAGTTGTGGTTGTTGTAACGATTTTCTGATTAAGGCAGGCAAAGTTCTTATACCATACAGCCTAGCTTGATGTGAATTTTGTCCAAACCGGAATATCTTTAATTCCTGAATTCCTGCAGTTGTATGACTAAAGAAAATATTATTCGGGATTTTAAACTCTATATTTTTACATATTTTTCAATTGTAGACGCAAGAAAAAAATGTTAACGAAAGCTTTATTTGGGAGATTATCATTATAGTGGCTTAAATAAAAAAATGTTAATTAATTTTGCTTTAACTAACTTGCCTGATTAAATTTACTTAATTTTCCTCAGTTTTGTGTAAATATTTGTTTTTAGTTGCAGATTCTTCAAAGTAAAGTAATTAAGTTTAAACTTTTGTCCGATGAAAGTACATACCGAAAGGTCAAAACAGACCCTACAACTAATACGTTAATACAACTAGCGATCGAATAAAGAAATATTCCGAGAAATTGAATCTAGACGTTAATTCGATAATACCTGCGTGTGCCAAACCACCAAAGTTGTATGGGTTACCAAAAAACACAAAACGAACGCTTCATGACGTGCAATAGTGAGTGAGATCGATTCGCCAACTGATAGATTGGCTCAAAACTTAGCTAGAAATCATCAAACAAATTTTTAATTATCTGGTACTTACTAAATATTATATTATAATATATAATCATTGCTTTTATTATTTAGTACAGTTGACAGCAAATGTCAAAATAAGCTAAGATTGTGTTGCCGCCTCGAGACAAGTTTCGTGACAAAGGCACCTTCACTTGGTCTCTCAAATATAAGTATAGAGTAATTTATGCCTTTACCCAAAACTATTTGCCATCACCTTTGACAAAATGAAGGTAAGAATTTATAGAATTTTGAGCAAAGGACATAGAGTGAAGAATTAGATCTCAACGTATGAGATTGTCTTTTTTTATTCTGAGTAGTTTGAAATTGATATCGTGAACTAATCGTAAATTAATTAATTTATTTATATTTTATGAACAAAAAGTACATATAGCGGAGTTTAAGATATGATGGCGACTGTATGTCAAGTTTACAATTTGGAATCATCTTTAGCTAGTCCGTCACCCTGTCAAGCGCCCTACTTGGTAGTTAGGTAGCTCGGTAGTTCAGGCTTTGCATAACTTTAGTAATTTAGTTTTTAACACTTTACAAGAAATAGGTATTACCTATCCAAGTATAGTTTAAGACTGGTAGCAAAAACGCTATCTCATTATTTATATTTTAACTCAGTCAAATTTTTGACTAACTTGACACCTGCTTCCATCGAGCAGCAAAATAATTTTACAACTGATTTGGAATCAGTTACGAGTAAATAAAATTAGACACAAAGAAAATAAAGGTAATCTCTAGCAAAAATAATTTTAATAGCTTAGAATACAATTTGATCAAATTAACCGTGGTCTTTTTTAAAAGATAGGGCGGCAAACAAGCACACAATCCACCTGATGGTAAGTGGTTGCTGTGGCCCATAGACATCTACATCTATACTCGATTATGAATCTAAATGCAGATGCGTTGTCACCCAAGAGGATTAAGATGGAGTGCCTCGTTTTTAGTAAAAGGGGTCGTCTTATAGATATAGAGACTTTAATATCAATCTTCTGGAAGCTTTTTCCATCAGTATAAAATTTGACTCATAGTTCAAATAACACAATCTTGATAATTTATCCTTTAAAGCTATACGTATTGCAGGGTATAGTTGTATTGACAATATTTTTACAGATGTTGTACCAAATAACATATATCGTGGTACCCCGGTTCGAGTCAGTCAGTCAGTACGACTTTTTTCCCTTTTTTTTTCAAGTTCCCTTTCCCATTTTGTTTCGATCCCTTTTTTAGTATTTTTTTTAAAAACACAAATAATTAAATTAAAATAATTGCTCTCATGATTTTTTATTTAAATAACCAGTTCAGTTTTTTTATTATGTCGGATACATCGAACAATATTATCCATATTTCATCAGTATGTTACTTGTATCTAAAATAACTCCCAAAAAAAAAAAGACGTGTGGCATTCGGGGACTGCCGCGGTAAAGCTATTGCATAGCATTTTGTATCAACTTATGAAATTATAATTATTTATTTATTTTATTTATGCAGTATTTCTTTTTCTTTGATATTAATTCAAGTTACTTAGGTTAACCCAATCAAATTCAACCAGATTTAACCGAACCCGCGTTATAACGAACTCACTATTTGTAAAAAATACTGTATCACCGGACCGCGTCGCAAAAAACTCAGGTTCGCGCAGTACATACGTCAGGGCGGCCGTACGGCAATTATATTAACAAGACACGCAACTACTCAGTTCCAAGCTCCACGGCAAGATTTGTCACTTATTATTTATTGTCCAATTAATTGTCTTTAAATTCAAATGGCACGCTCTATTATAATCAATAAACGATAATCGCGTATAGCGAATTACGAGGTAAATTATTATATGTAAACGTTTTTGAATCGTCGTAATGAAACATATTTCCTAAAGAAAATATCTTCACAATTAATTTGATGTAAAATAACATTAGAAATAACGTATAAAAACAGAAAAATTATCAAATTTTTGATCGAGTTCCTTACCAGTACACAAGCAAAAATGGCGAAATATCATTTTCAGATTTTTTTCTATATAGTTATTTGTTACAGAATACACAGATAAAATTCACTCTCACAGATGACAAATTTCAAACACCACAATCTCTAATTTTTTACTCTGCTATCTTCAGCGCTGTACACGAACGGAACGATGTCGTTGAGAGCCGTTGTAGCTCACATGGTTAGCGCTCGTTATAGGTACGGGAGCAACCCGGGTTCGATCCCCACTGGCACCAATGAAATTGTTGCGTGCTGATTTAGCTATCAGTTGGAAAGTCAGTTTTTCTGGGCCCTTTTGTTTTGTTACACTGACATCTCGCAAGTCACCTAGGGACCTAGGAGGTTGTCGGTTGCTTATTTTTTATTTTTCTTTAAAATTTTCGTCGGTAAAATAGCATATTTATAAAAGTAAAAAAAAAGTAAAGTTACAGCCTATATACGTCCCAATGCTGGGCACAGGCCTCCTCTAATTTCTGAGAGGGTTTTAAGGCAGATAAAACTTAAAACTTACCTTGATAAATGTATATCCTTTTGTTTGTAATATTTTTTTAGACCTCTCTTCAATCGTTTCTGCTTATTCCCCATGTTTTACAAACTAAACTTAAACATTAATAAAACTGTACAATTAATATAACTATAAAACACTACTATTAAACAAGAATCAGAAAAAACCTACTCCACTATTAACAAAATTAAATTTTTGCAGTAATATTTTACGATTTTATTTCGTAGTGCTGAGCTCTCGCAACGCGGCGTACGTCCACCTAGCAACACGATGCGCCACGCACTGAATTCGTGGACGAATGCGGGGTGATATAGACGCAGTATTTAATCGGGACGCATTTTTAATTTATTATCATAAAAATAATACATATTTCTAAAAAGTAACCAAACCAAATTATTTTATTTTGTATTGCAAAGCAGTAGATATTTTTTTTATATTCCTTTGATAAACAATGAAGGAGTAAAGTGGTTTCATCTCAACGATTTGGAGGTGATTTGGGTATTTTTTTATTTATTATGTAACACCGATAGAAAAATTATGGCTAAACCAAATTACGTATCAGATCATGTAGATTACTAGCTATTTTTTTCATATGTAATTTCTCTGTAAGTGTCGACGAAAAGTTGGTTCATCTGCACGCTTTTTTCAAGCTTTTTGCGAGAGAGCAGCCTTAATAATAAATGCACTTTATTCATTCATATTCAAAATTTCAAAACTCTTCGACAAAGACAACAAAGACTAAGGAAAAGAAACGACGTTAGACCATCGTTAGACAATGCACGGCCTTCAAGCCACACCTCCGTGCCCGTCGGAGAGCGTGAGGTTTTTTTCGTTACGAAATTTCTGGATTTTCCCGCACTCAAGGCCCGCGATAGAAGCTATGCAATAGCTTAAAAACAATTTCCAAAAAAAATCATTCAGGTACTTTCTTACTAAAATAACAGAATTCAAAAGTTTTTTTTTAATCAATGGTAAAGGTTCTTCCGAGACAGTAGTATCAATGGACGTTCTTCAGGGCTCCATTCTTGTTCTTAATCTATATTAAAGACTTCCTTATCTTGTAGGGGAGATAATTTTGACAATGTAAATAATGCTCTATCGAAATTCGTGCATTAGTTTAATGCCAACAACTTTGCTCTTAAACGGTAATATGACAAAATGTATAAAATTTACAATGTCTAATGTTACGCATTCAAATACCAATATTCTCTAATATGGGAAGAATTGAGTCTTGTGGATACCACCGTTTTTCTTGGTATTACTATTGACGTGAAGCTTCAATTGTGCTTCCATAGATCTTAATTAGCAGACAGACAGGGGAAGGACCACGCTTTCACAGAATACCAGCGTGAAATAGTAGCTTAATGCTGCTGTGTTTCGTATGGTGAGTGTAGAGAACCGGAACCCCTTTTTACTGGAAATGAGGCATTCCATCTTAGTCCTAACGGGTGACAACGTATCTGTATTTTGATTTGTAATCGAGGATAGATGTAGATGTCTATGGGCTGCAGCAACAACTTACTGTTACGAGCATGAGGTTCGTGACAATAAAAATTGCCGATAGAATTACCTAAATTAACTTATTATTACTTTAATTCACTTTACACTAATAAAACTTAAAATACTAATAATTAATCACACTGATTCACTTTATTCCGCTCGGGAGCTTCGCTTGTCTCGCCAAATTCAACACTTCCCCCGATCGCGTATTGCAGCGCCTTTATATAGGGCTCTTCCACGAAAACATCCAGAATATTCCAGAATATTAAAGTAAATACGCGCGCTAAACGACCAAGCCCAGAAAGTTCGAATGTGGGGCTTCCAGAAAGCTTAATTCTTCTGTTCGATACGAGATGGCGCTGTCGATTGAAAGATTAGTGATGTCATTTTCTGGAAAGCTCACCTCGCTCTCGTCCCCGACACTAGATGGCGCTAGTGCCGGGTACATGACGTCAACTTAGGCGCGTAACATTACCATCAGGTGGACTGTGTGCTCGTTTGTCACCATATACAATAAAAAAAAAGACTTTGTTCTGCAGCATACGCTCTAAGAAAGATTTAAAGTCTCACCATTGTTGACAGAGCTAGTTTAGTTTAGATACAAATTACTAGACTCCACAGAATAAGTAAATAGTTCTTTTATAGGGCAATGCGTTCGATTTTATAACAAAATCACAGAAAATGTTTTACAAAAGAAAAATGTCCAAAAAGGATTATTGTAAAGTGAAATATGTTCCAAAAAAGTTCATCTAGGTTATTTTTTGCTGGTTTTTCCCAAGGAAGAAGTATTTTTCAAACCAACGATAAGTAAAGACTTTTTATAAATATTATGTATAATCTATATTAATAATAAATTAAAAAGGCGTAGGGAAGTGACGACCCCATCGCCCGCTGACGTAACAGTCATGTGACAAAACTGCTACGTCGGCGCAGTCAGTCAGCATCCTGCCAAGAGGTGTGAGCGCCATGCCTAGGCAAAATTGTAGGTGCAAAGGTCCGTTTGTGCAAATGTCCCAACCTCGAAACGGTGCCGGGCTTGGACGTCTCCCGATATTTGGCGCCCATGAAATGGATGATGGCACAGAAAGGAACACGCATAGGGCCGCTGCCTGGGGGTCGCCGGGGCGCGTCTGGAGCTGGCGCTGGATGCGGAAGCATGCGGGCCACCAGCCGAGTGCGAGGAGCTGCACGAACACCTAGCAGCCCCTCGCATCCATCATCCCCACCAAAAGGCTTGGTGTCGGCTGGGTCTTCTCGGACTCAGCAAGCGGCACCCGCCGCTGGTGGAGCACGTCGCATGCGTTGGACAAAATTTATGAACGAAAACGCCTTGCGGGCGTACTATAGGGCGAAGGGGGAAGAAACTGTAGGAATAGCGTATAGGTCTCGGATGCATTGCTTTTTTGATGAGCTGGAGTCTTCTATCCCCGTCACGGAACAAAACCTGGCAGACCGAGTTCGGTACATCATGCGCTCGAAAATATTTGATGATGCCGAACTCGAACGGCTACGACGAGAGGCTGTTCCATCGTCGAATGAATCGGCTATGGCTGGAGATGCAGTTCCACATCCGAAAGACCAGCATCCACACGTGGAAGCCGCCATGGATCTTCCAGTTGTGGTTGATTCGAACGACGATGAAATAGTCTCCCACGAACTAGAGCTAATGAGGAGTATATTGGAAGAGGCGATTTTGGAAGCGCGCAGCATCCCTCTCGAAAATCGACCGCGACTTCCCCGCATACCCCTAAGCAAGTGAAATCGAGCTGTCGTGAGGGCTCTTAACCCAATGCTGCTGACCTATTTGGAAGCCAGCCGGGACCTTTGCGAGACGGACTCAACTCTCTTTGGCGCCGCAGTGGCAGTTTGCCGTATTATTGGCGCCAAACTTCCCATGGCTGGACGCGCTACTACACAAAGTAGCGCCATCCCAGCCTGGAGAAAAAGAATCGAGGACCGTATCGCAAAGGCAAGGGCCCTTATCGGCAGACTGACAAGCTTCACGTCGGGTAATAATAGACCGAGGATTGAGCGCACCGTTAGGATGGCGTTTGCTGGGACAAATATCAGTTTGTTCCAGCCGGAATCACGCAGAAACTAACGGAGCGCATAGACGACCTGAAGCAAAAGATCGCTGCTTGGGGGAAGCGGATTCGATGATTTATCGAGAGAACAAGGCGGTTCAACCAGAATCGTCTCTTCCAGAGTGATCACAAGAGGCTCTATAAATCATTTTAGCGACGAAAGGTATGTGGAGCGGGCCAAGGACCGCATCAGGCTGACATTATCGCATTCTGCCGTGGCCTGTGGTCAGAGCCCGTAAACCACAGCGAGGGCCCTTGGATAGAAGTTGTGGCGAGCCAGAGTGCAAGTGTTACGCCTATGGAACCCATCACCATAACGCCGGAAGACGTGGCTAAGGCGGTCCGTAGGGCCCCGAACTGGAAAAGTCCGGGGCTCGACAGGCTGCATCATTACTGGCTGAAGGGGTTTATAATGTGTCACGCTGTGCTCGCCCGACAGTTTCAAGAGGCTCTCGACCAGAAGTCACTCCCGAGCCTCTTCACTACTGGGATCACTCACTTGGTTCCTAAAGATCAGGATACCACAGACCCGAGCAAATACCGCCCCATCACGTGTCTACCCACCAAATATAAGACACTGACATCCATTTTGAGCGCGAGAATCACTCGTCACCTGGAGCTAAATCAGGTGATGTCACGCGCTCAAAATGGTAGTCGGGGTGGTGGTCGTGGAACCAAGGAACCACTCCTCATTGACGCAGTCATAGGCAAAGTGGTGAAACGCAACCGTCGGAACTTCGTTCGACTCGGTGCCCCATACATGGCTAAAGAGGGTCCTCGAGCTGTACAAGATTGACTGTACAGTTAGAGACTTCCTCGAGCAGTGTATTGGGCAGTGGAGTACGATCCTTTGTCATCTGGGCGAGTGGATGATGGCTGCGGAGAACCACATAGGGATAAGAAGGGGCATCTTCCAGGGCGATTGTCTGAGTCCAATCTGGTTCTGCCTCACTCTGAACCTCTCAGTACCTTACTGGAGGGCTCCGGGAGGGGATTTCAGCTACGGAAAGGAGGGACCAAAGTGACCCACCTTTTCTATATGGATTGAGGTCTCAAGTTATTCGCCTCCAGTCGCTCCCATGTTATGGAGCTGCTAAACATCACTTGTGAATTTGGCAGTTCCATTGGAATGGAGCTGGGGACGGATAAGTGTGCGGTCCTCCATGTTGAAAGGGGAAGAGTTGCTAACTCTGAGGGCATAGACTTGTCTATGCCCGTCAACTTAAGGACCCTTTCCGAGGCCGATACCTGGGTATGTCACAGAACACGCTTGACCAAAGTGCTTAACAGCCTTTTGTCCGGTGTGAATAAGGCACACGCATATAACTGCTGGGTCATGCCTGTCCTCATGTATACCTTTGGCATACTCAGGTGGACTCAGACTGAGCTTAACGCCCTAGATAGAAAAGTCCGCACTACCATGACGTCCCATAGGATGCATCTTCCGAGATCGTCGGTAATGAGGCTGTACTTGTCGCGAAAGCATGGTGGGCGGAGCTTTCTGAGTGCGCTCACCATGCATAATCTTGAAGTGTGCAGTCTCCGTCAATACTTCTTGGCAAGATGGGATGATCCATTCTATAATGACGTCATTTCTAGTGATAAAGGGCTTACCCCTCTATCCT
The DNA here is from genome assembly GCA_036936625.1 of Parnassius smintheus behrii. Classification (NCBI taxonomy): domain Eukaryota; kingdom Metazoa; phylum Arthropoda; class Insecta; order Lepidoptera; family Papilionidae; genus Parnassius; species Parnassius smintheus. Next base: position 26,708,960 of record JAUPFT010000020.1, read on the forward strand.
TAGCCAACGAGCAATGGCAGGACCCGGCAGTGCTTTGCATTTCCGACCGGGAGACCGTATGGAAGGAGAAGGAGCTCCACGGGAGGTATTACAAGGCTCTACATGAGCCCTTCGTAGATACAGTCGCCTCCCTCAACTGGCTACGTTTCGGTGACCTCTTCGGGGAAACCGAGGGTTTTGTCTGTGCAATACAGGATCAGGTTCTTAAGACCAACAACTATCGGAGATACATCCTAAAGGATGGCACCGTCGACGTCTGTCGAGCTTGTCGCCATCCCGGGGAGTCACTATAGCCAGAATTCTACACCAGGAGCTCGCTCTGAAATACGGTCTCGTGCACCGGAAAGTACCGTATTACAAGTACTTGCCGGAAGCCGTGCTCGAAAATGACCGCGCCAGGCTCTACTGGGACCGGGCCATCATCACAGACAGGACTATTCTTGCGAATAAGCCCGATATTGTACTGATGGACCGGGCACAGTCAAGGATATTTTTGGTCGACATTACCATTCCGTATGACGAGAACCTCGTGAAAGCCGAAACAGATAAGCGAACAAAATATCTGGACCTGGCTCACGAGGTGACCGACATGTGGGGTGGTCGGCCGACCGAAATTATTCCTGTAGTCGTCTCTGCGAATGGGCTAATCCCAGTCAGCCTCTCGGGTCATCTGAGGCAACTGGGACTCCGTGATGTACCGCTCCGGGCTCAAATGCAGAAAGCAGTGGTCCTCGATACCGACCGCATCGTCCGTCGGTTTCTTTCCCTTTCCTCCTAACCCTCGGCCGTTTGGTCTCCTCTGCCGAGGGCTTCCATCTGGTTGGATCTTTATTTATTTGTGTATTTTTTGTATTTATTTTATTTTATTGATATTTATGTATATTTATCTTTTCATTTTAGTTTATAATTATATATTTATAGAAACCAACCAGATGACAAAACTATACGGATACCCCTAAATAATAATAATAATGTTTATTTCTCCTCACAAATACCGACCATACATAATAAAAACTTATATCTATTTAAATACAGGTCTGTTCATACTCATAGCCTAGAATCTGTGAAGAGCTGGTGTTTGAGATAGGTAATAAAATTCCTGTTATACTTAACTTATTTATACTTAACTTGTAATTACAAATCACCAGGTCTCCACCCCATGAGGTATAAATAAGAGAATTATTTGTAATTGAGCGCTTCAGATATTGTAGATCTTAGGATCATAATGTATTATTTCGATATAAGTGACATTTTAATTTATATGTAAAACAAAAATTGTACTAAGAAAAAGAAGATAAATATAAAGTAACAGTTGTTTCGTAACCTCAACCTCATATATTGTGTGTGCGCGTTTATGTTATTATTTTTTGTTTATAGAGTAAGTCTTCTGTACGGTTATAATCCAATTTTTTTAACCACTCCGCTACAATAAATTTGCATTAAGTTTTTGTAAGGGAATATATTAATAGTTCCTTATTCAATTTATTATACAGGTTACTACTTTGGTAACAGAAAAATCGATGTGTAAGGCTAGTTCTGTATAAAGTAATATTGCAGACTTTATCCTTGCGGCGCTGATTCCTAAATATCTCTGGTTCATATTTTAACTGGGAATGTTTTTTTAAGGACGGTATATAAAATGTAAAGCTGTCGTACAGTCAGGACTTTCCATTTTTGATAGAGGTCAAACGTTGGATAATCAAATGGTAGGCTCATTTTTAAGCTCATTTTTAAAAGTGCTCTTTGGGCTCGTTCAATTTTCAGTATATGTGTTTTACAGGCACCACCCCATGAAGTGATACAGTACATCAGTTGAGACTGGCAAAGAGCAAAGTAAACTGATTTTATTACTTTTTCTGACCCACATATCTCAAGGTCTTAAATATTACCATTAATTTGCGTATTCTTGCCGTTAGAAGGTCAATGTGGTATAAATACTAGATAGAAAACTTAATTTATTGTCAATCATTACACCTAGGTATATAGTTGAGTCTGTGTTTATAAGTTTTGGGCATGCACAGTTTGTATCATTGGGATTATCACACAAGTGTGAAACAATTCGATGTGTAGGGTCAGGCTTATAAGTGTTTTTAATGGAAAAGTGATATAATTTGTCTTCGAAACATTGAGGGTTAAAAGGTTTTTGTATAACCAACTCGTTACAATATTCATTCCTTTTTGAGCATTTGAGAAAACCTCATCCCATGTACTGCCACTGAAAAGAAGGACAGTGTCGTCTGCAAAGATAATTATTTTTGCATTTGGGATTTTCATCTGACAAAGATCATTTATGTAAATGAGGAAGAGAGTTGGACCTAGAATACTTCCCTGAGGAACCCCAAAATTTACAGAGACTTCTTCGCTAATGATGTTATCAATTTGTACACATTGTGTTCTGTCTGTTAAAAAATCTAGAATAGGTTACAACTGGATGTCTCTGATACCAAGGTATTCAAGTTTTTTAACTAAATATTGACTAAAAATCATTCATTTAATTTAATTCAAAACCATTTATTTAATTTCATTTCGTTTCTTTTACGTGCAGCTAAACTCCCATTGTAAACTCGTTTTAAACCTTCATGAAGGCCTTCAGAATGAAGAGAACAATTCGATGAGGGTACTGACAGCTCCAATGTTTTAGGTGGAAGCGATGGATTTTTAAAAGAATATGTATTCAGAAAAGAAAATTATAGAAAGTAATATACTATATAACTCTTACTATGTTATTATGACTTTTTTATTATATGCGAGCAGCTATGCAGGTCTAGGGAAAGAGACCAGTATCACTGCGACCTATAAGATCTATTGTGATCGCTGCTATGGCTATAGTTCACGGCTAAGCCTTACGTCTTCAATGAATAGAAGGAGTTGCTTAGCCGTGAGCAATTTCATTTCTTCTGGGCGGAGTACATAGTTTCCCAGATGAGTGTTACGTTTGCGCATTAAGGGTCCGTAATCAGTTAGGATGTGTAGAGGCGTTTCTTCCGTTATGGAACAGAACCGACACATCCTTGAGTTGCTTAGTCCCAGGATGGACATGTGTTTTTTAAGACAACAGTGTCCTGTTAGGGCTCTTGCCAGAGTGCGCAATTTATTTTTACTTAATCCCAAGGCTTCTGAAGCGATTTTACGATCAAAAGCCCGGATTTAGGTTTTAGAATGTTTTAAGCCTGGTGTGTCGGACCAGATCTTAAGTGATTTATTGTGATAAAGAGTTTCAAGCGTCAATCGGGCTAGGGTTCTTGGGATTCCAAAAAATGGCTCAGGTCAAAATTGTGTGCACTTTGAGCCCTCCCGTGCAAGTTTGTCGGCAAATTCGTTGCCTACAATATCCTCGTGACACGGAACCCTTCTTAAAACGACCCTGTTGTTACACCGAAGTATGGCGAAAATTTATGCCCGGAAGATAGAGGTGTATCTACCCAAATTCATACTAAGTTTGAATTTGGGGCGTTCCCCCTAAATTCTAAAGCCTACGTCGAGACCCATTTTAGACCCATCGGTATACCATATGAGACTACCGACCTCACAGATAACCTGGCCATTCAGCCAGTCTTCTCTGGAAGGTAATTCCACTATATACTTTTTATCAAAAATGTGTAGTAGACGTATGATATCTGAGATCATGCATAAGACCGGTAATTCCTTAATTGAGTCGAGCGTGGATCTCAATCTGTGTGAGAGCAGCTCAGACCGCCCTGGGTGTTAATACTATACAAACTAGCCCTCGCCTCCTTGTCTAGATAGAGATCAAGGGGCGTTAAGCATAGAAGTGCATTAAGAGCCGCTCCAGGCGATGATCGCATAGCTTCAGTTGCCATTAAGCAAGCAGTCCTTTGTAGACTATTTAGTCAGTCCGCAGTCGTCTTTTGGTTGATCTTTTTACACCAGACAATAGAGGCGAAGGTGAGAATCGGCCTCACTATGCTGCTGTACAGCCATAGGGCCATACTGGGACGTAAACCCCAGTTGTTCCCGACCAAATGACTGCACGTACCTAAAGCAATTTTTGCCTTATGGCATACGTTGCTAAGGTGAGAGTTCCACGTTAGTTTTTGGTCGATAGCTACGCCCAAGTACTTAACTTCCGTGGAAAATGGTACTTCTTTGCCATTAAGTTTTGGTTGGACTAATTTGTCGAATCATCTCTTTTTGGTAAAGGGTAAACAGTTTTATCAGCATTAACTGATAACCTTTTGTCCCTACACAAGTTATTTATGGTGTTTAGGGCTCTTTGTATTATTGACGATAAAGTACTTTGGCAAAAGCCCCTCTAGCCTAAAATGATCACAAGGTTATCAGCATAACCCAATGCGTGCGTAGGTCTGCCATTTTGTACAATAGTTGGTCAACTGCAAGAGTCCAAAGAAGGGGTGACCAAACACCTCCTTGTGGGCATCCTCTTGTAATTGCAACCTCAATCGAAGTTTGAAACAGCGCTATTTTTGCCTTTCTGTTTGAGAGTATTGACTTCACCCATCTGATGGTTGTGGGGTCAACTTTTTTAGATGTCAGGCCCCCAATCAGCAGTGATGTGGGGCTACTGTCGAAGGCACCCTCAATATCTAGAAAAGCACAAAGAGCTATTTCTTTATCCTCCAGTGCTTTTTCGGCCCTGTCAATGACACTGATCAGGCCTGTTTCCGTAGATTTGCCTCTGCGGTAAGCATGCGGATTGTAATGTATGGGCCTCGTAGCTAGTGGTACATCCCTTATATATCTATCTATAACCTTTTCCAATGTTCTAAGAAGAAACGAAGATAGGTCTAAAGGACTTTGGTAAAGCGTAGTCCTTTCTACCAGCCTTAGGTATAAATAGAATCTTGACAATTGTCCATCGTTCTGAAATATATTCCCATGCGAAACTTGCTCTGAATATTTTCACCACATAAGGAAGAAGGATGTCGATGTCCCCCTGTAGTTGGATGGGAATTATTCCATCCTCCCCGCTTGATTTAAATGGTTCAAAGGAGTCAACAGCCCACTGCACCAGGTTTGGCCTTATTATCTTTGCAGCCCTACACCAGTCCACATTGCAAGGCCTTCGTAGGGCTCTGAAAGAAATCAAGGCTGAAGTCTTGTGTGACCCTTCGAAATGGGTTGACGGTAGTAACTCCAATATTTCTGTTTCACTATTGGTGAAGTTACCATCTGGCTTTTTAAGAAGCCCCATCTGATTAGGTTTAGTTTCCGATAGCATTTCGTGTAATCTTACACTGAGAGGCAAAGACTCAACTTCCTCGCATAGCTTCCTCCACGATGCTATCTTGGCTTTCCTGATTTCTTTACTATATTCAGTTAGGGTTGCACTATAAATATCCCACTCCTTGGTTTTCTTAGCCCTATTAAATAGTTTCCTGGTCTTTTCCCTAAGTTCTTTCAGCTTAGAATTCCACCAAGGAACTTTTCGTGTTGAAGTCTTGGTTTTGACGGGACAACTTTCCTCAAAGGCTTCACGTATACCTACGGTTACTGTCTCCGTCGCTAATTCCAGACCTTCAATTGTTTTGATGCTTTTAGGAAACGTTTCCAAATTCCTCCTTAGGCTATCTCTGTAGATATCCTAGGAGGTCGCTTTTGGATCCCTAAAAGTAACGGTTTCATAGGTTGGTGATGCTCCAATCACAAACTTAATGTGCTCGTGATCAGACATCGAGGTTTTGCTACTAACATGCCAGTCATTTATCCGCCTGGAAATGTTATTGGTAGCAAAGGTTATGTTTAACACTTCTTGCCTAGCACGCATTACAAAGGTTGGTGTACAACCTAAGTTTAGGCTACCAGGTGGTTGGAGATGAGAAAATCGTAAAGTAACTCACCTCTTTCGTTGATGTTGGTGCTCCCCCAGGCTGTATGGTGAGCATTAGCATCACAACCCACCACACGTTCGGCATTGTATTTTCGGGCGAACTCCGCCACTCGCTCTAACTCGATGGTAGGATCTGCGTTCTCGCCGGGAAGATAGGCTGAGCAAATGATTACTCTGGCCCCTGTGCATCCCTTGAGATTTATGAAAGCTGTAACCAGGTCATCATTGCAGTCCTCTGGAACAGCTAAAAGTTCAATGTTTTTATTATAAATTATACAAGCTCTGGGTCTACTGCTTTTGGTATTGATAAGAATCTTACCGGCAGCCGCCAATCCCAGAACTTGACCATTGGCCATCTAAGGCCAATCTTGTATAAGGGTGAGGTCAATGTTGTCCTCTGCAAAGCAAACCTCCACCACGGCAGAAGCAGCTGGTGCATGGTGCCATTTATGGGCGTGGAGGGGGGGGCGGGGGTCTTTTACGCCAGTTGAGAACGAGGACGTTCTTTATTCGCGCACTAGACCCCCGCCTTACCTTTTGTCAAACCGCTCCCACCTCACCTCCCCCCAAGCCTGGACAACACCAGCGGAGGCCATCGGACCAAGACGAAACCTGCACCTTGGGTCTTCGTCACTCTCACCGGTGGCGTTCCAGCCTCACCCCGAGAGGTGGAGGGCTAGGGGGATTGGATTTGGGGCGGTTCGGGATCCATTGCCGCGTCAAAGCCTCCCCTGACTTTAAAAGTTATCATCTTAAAGCCAATGATAACTCTGCCGCCTGCCTTCCGAAGAGCCTCCACCGATGGGTCGTACAGAGAAAAGGTTACTGAGAACCCATTCTCCTCGTCCCTACGGTGGAGGATTCTCCAGAGCTCAGTATGGAGCCCTTCATTTTGTGCCCTCAACAGCACAGCCACTTCCTCTGGAGAGTCGGCTTCGCTGTGGGGCAAGTAGGTAATGCCCAGCCGAGGCTTAGGCAGTTTGCCCTCGGGTAATACCGAGAGCTCTGCCTCCGGAAAGGGCTTCAGTTTTCCGATTTCACCCACAATCCAGTCCTGGCTTGCCTTATTCAGGCACGTTACCGGAATCCAACCTGGCTTGTGGGTGAAACCCAAAAATTTTGAACCCATTCCCGGTTGCGCCCCACATGCCGTCTTAGCGATGGCCCGTGTAAATTCCCAGTGGACCAGCCGCATCTGCTCCACACTCATAGGATTCGAATTACGAATTCTTATATGCGCGGAGCCAGCTACGGCACTGAAGCTGAGCTTCTTCTCCCCCGTTGCCAGTTTCACAGATTTCCTGGGCTGATCTTTGGGGGACTCTTCCTCAGACCGACTACGTTTTTTCGCCTTCGCAACTGGGGGAGGCTTGTGCAGAGGAATTTCGTCCCAAGGCTTCTGGCAGAGAGAGAGGGCCTCTTCGGCTCCTATCTCAGCTGCTATCAGCCTACGGTACCTTTTGCTCGCAGCCCCACTAAGCTTATAAGGCCTTGTAGCGGCGCTGTCGTCGCGCCACCAGCGCACCGAAACACACCGAAGCCTAAATCACGCTATTAACCTTCCGAATTATAGACAGTATATATAGAACTTCTCCGAACTATCACTTGGAGTGTTGGCCGCTCCCCGGGCAGAACACCTTGCCCGGCGGGAGATATCCCCTTTTCCCGCCCCGGCCACAGTAGTGACCACCCGACGTGATCTGAACACGCAACCAACAACCTTCGGAAAACTTCAAGCTTTCATCATCGTTATAGAATAACCTCACCCATTCGCTCCCGAGCAGATATCGTCTGCAATCTCCATATCCTGCAAGCCAGCTAGCTTCACAAGGTTCATCGCAGCACTGGAATAATAATGCTTCCTGTTCCTTCAAGCTACTCTCTGCGTTACAGTGTTCGGCACGGCTCTGAGCCTTACTGCTCGCCTCTGCTTCACGGCACTCTCGCAGATTACTTGCCTTCATCTCGACTCACCGCAGACTACAAGGCAATCTCCTGGCACTTGCACATTCGTCTACAACGAGGTTGTACTATCGACCTCTGGTCTGAGCAGGGGGGTGATGTAGAGGCGCTGTCGTCACGCCACTAGCACACCGAAACACACCGAAGCCTAAATCGCGCTATTAACATTCCAAATCGTAGACAGTATATATAGAACTTCCGCAGAGTGTTTGCCGCTCCCCGGGCAGAACACCTTGCCCGGCGGGGGATCTCCCCTTTTCCCTCCACGGCCACAGCCTAGCGAACGTTTTCTTTTCCACTCTCTGGTTCGTTTCCGATTGTGGTTCGGCTGCAAACGTGCCCTCCACTTCACGGCTCGTCCCAGGTTGGGGCGAAATGTTGCAGGGTGTTGATGAGGCTAAAAGAGCCTCTTCCAAACCTACAGCTAGTTCCATTAAAGGAAACTTCTCATTATCTTTTCCAAAATGTCGGTTTTCATCCATTTTGTTCCCACGATTAGCTAGGGAAATACTTGGTCACCCCGGCAAAGCCCCGCATGCCGAGGTAAGGGCTAAAATACTACCCAAATCACCCTGGTATCGGGTAGGCACCGTTTGCGACTGGACTTCCTCCAGCCACGCATCTATCGGCACAGTACGTTTGACACCTTGGATTGGGTTCGGATAGGATAAGGGGGAGGGATAAAAGAAAAGAAATAGAGGATCGTCCGAGTGCTTCTGTTCTGTCTGTTTCCTATTGAACCAGACCAAATAAATATTATGAATTACTATTTTTTTTATTTCTTTATAAACCCGCACCACGATTTACTCCTTATCACAGAGGTAGTTTACATTTTATGTAAATTTCACAAGGATAAGCATCCAGGCCTGGATGAATTATTTGTAGACCATATAAAATACTTGTTTCATTTAAAAACCCTTGAACTCTACCGCTGTAACTCATTGCCAAGCCAATGTAGCCGTCAAGTATAACGTGTGTTAAAAGTTGGCGGTATGTTTTATATTATATTAAATACTTAAAGTTTCTTTTCCTTTTCGGATATTGTAGTGCGAGACGATTGCAAGTTGTAATTTTTAACTATTTTTGATAAACAAACAGATACTTTATAAAAATAGCAAGACATCTGTAATATTTTTATAAATATGACTCCAGTTTATCACATTTAAAAAATATTTTAGTGTTGATTTAATATAATATGCAAAATTAAAGTTACAAGTTTTGCAAGCTGGAATAACTTTAACTGGTAAAGGTATAATGTTTTATTTTATTTATGCGAACACTACAAATTGAATAAAACTAGTTTTTTCCAAAATCCATTTTCCAAAAATTCCGCAAAAATAATTTTATTCAATAGTAAAGACATTATACTTTCTTTTGAAAACACTATGTAGTTGCGCCGGAGTGACATTCGCGTTGATGTAAATATTGTTAAAATTAACGACCCAGTATTTGTGAGATCAGTTGTTGCATTTGTTCGACGTATGGCTAACAACAGAAATGGATAATGGCAATAGGTCCTAGTAGGATTGGTCATAAAGAATAATTGCTTCTCATTGTGTACAGCATTCGGGTTACTATTTCATCTTATCGTCATTTATACCTTAAAACAAAGCGATTTTACAATCAGTGCCTGCCAGTGATCACATATGAATCTGAGACGTGGTCCCTCACTGCTGGCTGTATGAAGAAATTCAAGGTCGCTTAGTGTGCAATGAAAAGGGGGATATACTCGAAGTTACTCCAGGTAAGCGATAGACTTCATAATGTAGTAGTAGTATTCAGAGTAAGCAACAAAGTGCAACGGATCAGTGGCTGAAATGGTGATGAGCTGGCCATATAAGTAAGCGAAGCGTAAGGTGGTCCCCAATTACATGGAGTGATGACCTGGTAAGAGATACATGAAGTCAATGAATGCAGGTGGCTAAGGACCAAGATTTGTGTCATTTCTTATGGATGGTCTATGTTCAGCAGTGGACTTGTGATGCGATGTAATAATGATGATGAAGATGATGACTTGCTGAGTTCCATGATTGTTTCAACAACGTGAAATCATTACCAAGAAATATTCATTTATTTTAATAATTTCAGTCCTATTTGCAACATTAATTTAACTGTCTTAATTTAACTGAGTTATGGAGCTATTTGCTTACGCCATTTTCTTAACGCATTATCTTAACATTTTAATTAACTGATAAGTCTATGTTTTATTTTCTTAATCGAAGATAGATGTCCTAGTTTCCAGGTCAAATGATCCACTTACTATTAGGTAAGCTGTATTTTTTTATAGAAGAGGAGGCAAGCGAGGATACGGTTCATCTGATGATGTGATCACCGCTGCTTATGAGCATGAGAAATTGCAGATGCTTTGCTGTCTTTTGAAGAAAGACAGGGCTCTAGTTCCTTTTCTTGAAAGTCCCTACGGCATACAAATTTGGAACACCCTCTGTTGACAAATTCCACAGTGTACTTACGTGGCATATAATCTTAATAAAAGGTTCGGAAGTGGAACTTAAAGTTCAGTCATCACATTCAATTGTGGAACTTAGCGGCTGGTGTTGATCTGAACGATTCTTAGAATAACTGTGTGTTTTGATAGTCTTTATAATAACAACAACGTTTTTTGGCATGATTGGTCTAGGGTGTGACTTTCTAAATCAGGCAATAGCAGATACATGAAATGGCCAGTACGCAACCCTTGCTCGTACAATAATATTGGGGTCTGGACTGTGAATTGATAATTCAATGCAAATTTAGTAAAGATATTAATAAACAGTTTTTTTATCCTTTTAGATAGCATTTGCATAGTTTAGAAATATATAGTGTTAGCCGATTCCGAATAAAACTTTTAAACTATTTTTTATAAGGGATCATTTATTGTTCTTGTATCGTCTTTTGGTACAGTTTTTTCAGACACTTAAGACTTGTGTTTTTATAGGAATACGAAAAGTTTGTGGCGTAAACACTTATAGCCAAATTGCGATTCATAGTTTGCATGCATAAACTCATTATTTCTAATCCGTTAACCGATTCTTTTGTAGAGGTGTTCCTTTCCAAATCTATTCATAAACAAAAGTATAATTGTAAAATATGAATAATTATTTATATTCTATTCAATAAATACCAAAATACAAGAGTCGCCATGTTACAAACAATCAAAAAAAAATAGTCACAAGTTTATATCTTTGGCATATGGAGTTTTTACTGGCTAATAATGATGAAGAAGCTGAGGTTGATGTCATCGATTTGCTGTTGGCAAAATAATAAAGATAATCTACATAACGGCAGGAGCACGGATTTTTAACTATGATGTACTGTGCAACCAAATAAATTTAGCCTAAAATGCAGAGTGTACATGTACAGTTCTAAAAACTATTTTATATCATTTAATTTTTTTTAAGTTCACGGATATCAAATAAAACATTTTAACTGAAAAGATATAAACGTTTCTTTGACCACTATTTAATTTCCACCAGTCAATTACAATGTAATAAGAATCTTGTTATTTCTACCTGAACTGATTTAACGACAGACTTTGGGCTTGCAAAAGAATCCAATTAATTTTCAAGTTAACTTAGATACGGCATTTGTAGTATCCAAATTAATTTATATTTGAATTTAAATTCTGATAAATATGATTCTTATTTTGTCAGTCTAGCTGTAAATTCGCTTATGTAATTAAGTTAGTGCATAGATTCAATGTTAAAAAAATATGCATGTAATTGTACGTACGGTGTGAAAATTCTTCACGACATATCATTTTCCTCCGCTTTGTTTTTATATTCTACATATTCTATTTATATATTATACACAAAGATTAAATAATAGTGTTCCCATGGAGCCCCAGCGCTGAAATGTTACGAAAAAATGAGACATTTTTAATACCGTAAATTTCCACACTAATTTACTAGTTCCACGACGAAATTTGGCTTCAATAACTTTATATTTTCAACAAATTACATACACTTTAGATATGATATAGAGTAGGCAGTCCAATCTATCAGGTGTCTCGGGAGGCGCCGGTATTGATCGTGCACACTCTATATACAGTGTGTTACCGGTCAACTTTATGCAATGAAGTGGTTGTTGTTTCTAGACTTAATTAACATCTTTCCATATGATCTTAGAGCAAGGTTGTCGAACCTGATTTTCTAAAATACATTTTCAAAATAAGTTGTACGCTGTCAGGTTAGACTCAAAATAAATTTGCGTTATAAAAAATTAAAATCGATTTCTACCCACAGATTAAAATTATTAATTTTTGTTTTGATCTACACAGTATGTACTTAGAGTATCTTGAAGCCTTGCAGTTTTATGCTTGGGTTGGGATTTAATTTTATTAATTATAGGTTCCTAAGCAGATGATAGCGCCCAGCCATCTTCTCTACTGAAATTAGGTTGTTTCCTGATTTTGATAGCCTCGTGAATAATCCTTGGAAAGAATCGGTGTTCTTTTGCCCGGATTTGTGGACTACAAAGTCCGGTGCACTAACAGGGGCACGTACGTGTTCACAGACTGAAAACTTCCCGGAGCGTCAATTCTTCACATCAGCTACACATTTTTAATGCGAGTTTTAATTGATCTTTTAGTTTTTCCTATGTAAGAGAGACCGCATTCACAATCAAGCTTGTAACACTCCTGCATTTTGCACAGTTCTTCGGTGACTTGAAGTATGTTTTACTGTAAGCGCGCTTCAACATGTAGCCAATCTTGTCAATATTTCCTCTGACATATGGCTGTTCAGAAGTTACACGCTCGACTATGGCCGGCTTCACTCGTTCACTGTGATGTAAACGCGGGACCCGAAGCTTGTTGTCATGCAAAACTTGCTTGACGTTTTGGAGCTCGGCAGCCAGGTGTTTACTGTCATAGATTTCCGGTGCTCTCTGAAACAAAGATTTACCTACGGTAGCTAACTGTGAAGGATGGTGGTAAAAATAACCGTTTAAGTATCTATCTGTATGGGTCTTTTTCCTATACACAGTGTGGCTCAAGATGTTATCACGATTCCGAATTGATAACACGTTTAGAAAAGCTAAAGAATTGTTCGCCACTAGCTACATAGTGATTTAAATTTTAGAATTCATTGAGTTAAGATTGTCTAAAATACTTAATTTAAAGTTAGAATTATGAAAGTGTCGTCTACATACAGTTTGTAGAATCTTGGATTTACGCGAGAAGTTATTAAGGCTTTCTTCTCAAAGTCTTTCATGAATGTATCGGCGATAAAGGGAGATACATATGAGCATAACAACTGGAGAGAGGTGTAAGACAGGGTGACGTTATTTCCCCGAAACTCTTCACCGCTGCATTGGAAGACGTTTTCAAGCTACTAGACTAGAAAGGATACGGTATTAACATCAATGGCGAATACATCACTCACCTTCGATTTGCCGACGATATAGTCCTTATGGCAGAATCGCTGGAGAACTTAAGCACTATGCTCAATGACCTTAATAGTGCCTCCCAACGGATAGGTCTTAAGATGAACATGAACAAAACAAAGATCATGTTTAATATCCACGTCACACTTATGCCGGTTGTTGTTGGGAGCACTAAGCTCAAAGTTGTTGACGAGTACGTTTACCTAGGACAAATCCGACTAGGAAAGTATAACTTCGATCGAGGGGTCAATCGACGGATTCAAATCGGCTGGGCAGCGTTCGGGAAATTACGACACATCTTCTCATCACGTATACCTCAAAAGCTGAAAACTTAGCTGTACAACCGGTGCGTGTTGCCAGTGATGACCTACGGAACCGAGACGTGGTCCTTCACTGTTGACCGTATGAGAACGCTCAAAATCGCTCAGCGAGCTATGGAGAGGGCTATGGTCGGATTTCTCTGCCTGATAAACTTAGGAATGAGGATATCCGCAGTAGAACCACAGTGACCGACATAGTCCAACGGATTAGTAAGCTGAAGTGGCAATGGGCCGGCCATATAGCTCGAAGAACCGACAACGGTTGGGGAAAAAAGGTTCTCGAGTGGCAGCCTCGTACCGGTAGGCGAAGTGTAGGGCAACCCCCCACTAGATGGAGTGACGACCTGGTAAGACTTGCAGGAAGTCAATGGATGCAGGTGGCTCAGGACCGTGCTTTGTGGCATACCTTGGGGGAGGCCTATGTTCAGCAGTGGACTTGTGAAGGGCTGTAATGATGATGATGATGATGAAGGACCTGTGAAGTCCGCCAACCTGTATTACGTTGTAACCTCTGCAGATTAAGTGCTCTATATCCCCGTCAGAAATAAGAGGTGGCCTGTGCCCTAAGTGGAACGAATATATTATGCAACTTTACCGTTAATATGTCACGTTTGGCCGCCGTAATTCTCAAAGTTCACATTACTTGTCACATTTACTAAACAAACTAATTTAACTATCTCGGTGTGATCGCTTTAACCAGGTGTATATTTACTGGAAATAGGTTTTCAAGTAGTTTTCGGGAGCGACTTGTTAATTTGATTTTGCTACGCTTTGTATTCTCTGGTTGCTGTAAACGGAATATATAATTTTATATTTAAATAAATAAACATTCAAAATAGATCGAACTTTGATCTTTGAATATAATACAGAACGTGTTCTAATTTTTTTTTAGAAGAGGGGGCAAACGAGCATACGGTTCACCCGATGTTAAGTGACTACCGCAGCCCATGAATAACCGTAACAACAGGGGAATCGCACGAACAATAATTGTTTGTAAGTTATGTACAAACTCTTGTTCCGTACGGGATCGGAACCCGCGGCCCTGTATCGACGACCAAACGCTTAGCCACTGCGATGCGAAGCAATCTATATTGATTTAAACCACATAGTTTGTTAGTTATTTTTATTGCATTCAAGTTATGAAAAAGAATATAAATGACTTATGAAAGATAATATAAGTAAGGTATGAGGAAAGCCGGGCTGCAAGAAATTTGTAAAATGGGTTTCAACGAACTATTGCTATCACGCTGTGTCCAAACTAGGCTATCGAGAGAGACTCTATAATCTATAAAAGAGATTAGAGAATCTATAAAAAATTGTGAAAATACTTAATCAAAAACGAGTGATTTTTTTCATGAATAGTATTAAAAGGATTGTGACCATGTGTGTATGATAAGGGTGACAAACGAGCACAAAGTCCACCTGATGGTAAGTGGATGCTGTGGTTCATAAACATTGCTTAGGAATTAAAATGCAGACGCGTTGTTACCTTTGAGGACTAAGCTGGAATGATCTCCGGTTCTGTATACTCACTATACAAAACACAGCAGCATTAAGTTGCTATTTTACGCTAATATTCTGTGAGAGCGTGGTTCTTTCCCAGCCGAGCCGACCCATTCATGCTACAACAATAAAAGCTGCAGTGCGGCTCTACCACGTAAAAAATTAGTTAAAAACTTAAATAAAAAGTAGTCTAGGTGCGACCCGAAAGATCGCAAGTTAGTCGAACTTCCCGGTGGAAAGAATAAAAAATATCATATGTTTTAATATTTTATACAATTTTTCATACGGAACAAAAAAAGTCTTGACCGATTTTGCTCAAAATTTAGTGAGGTCTAAGTTACATAATTATGCGTTAAATGAAATTGGTCCCATATCAATATCATTCTTTGTTTCCAAGATACACGAAGCGAAAATTTATTCCGAACATACATACATACATACGTACATGTGTACTCACGGACTTCCTCTTAAAACCACACTATTCCACTCTAAAGACCTTGAAACGTGGAGATATGTTAAAATTTCCAATTTGCAAAATCGGACCCACTACAATAACTTCCCACTAGGAAGTTAACATAGGAGCGTGGCAGTAGGAGATAAAGATTGTGACTCGTCATAAATTTTACTGTGTATGAGGATCTCGAGCCGTGTCGGCCCTAATAAAATTGTTAATTGCAATTTTAAAGTATGTTTGATGAATAAAATAATTACACACGTGGAATCCACTCACTCGTACCGGTGCAAGGCTTTGGACTTATTACTTGATAGCTCTCATAGAAAGAGAAAGAGAGGAAGCTTGTGCTTAGCAGTTATAGTCGGACGTTATATGGTGAAACTTAATTTACATTAACGATATAGTCACACCGTTTTCAAGAAATCTTATCGTATTTTTCATAGTCACAATAGTTATTTATTCATTATAGCCCATCAGTAACCCACTGTTGAACATGGGCATCCTATTTGATTACCTCATATGGTGACCCATCCATCCATTACAGCCTATAAAAGTCCACTGCTTAACATATGTCTCCTTCATAGACAGAGATCATCATTTCACCATAGTTAACGCTTGGTAATCGGGTTGGCGACCGCAGGTTTTTATTGACTTGTTATCAGAAAGATCCTGCTGCCAATTTCCTGTTTCATTTTCCCTCTCTTTAATGATACGCTCAGGACAACATGGGGTAGTAGATATTCTTAAACCACCACTAAACGGTTAATTGGAGATATTAGCCATATTTGCGAAGTCTGAGAGGCGGGTAAGGTTAAGGTAACTGCAATTATTTATTATTTTGAGTTGTCAAAATATTGCCTACAACACTCACGACATTATATGGGGTAGTGGATTCTCTTACGCCGTGTGTGTGGACACGGTATCTCTGTGAAACGAAAACAGAAACAGAAACTTATTATTCAATATAGATTACAAATAATAAAAATTGGACGTCAAGCTAGTGTACGAAAAGATTAAGTTTATTGACTCGAGGATTTCCGTACGCTTATATATTTTATTTTGATATAAAATAATAACAAAACTTTACTGATGAATTATCATGAGTAATTAATAGTTATTATTCTATTCATAAGAATAGAATAATAACTGTTAATTATTTAACTGTTAATCATCTAAAGTTTTATATTTAGATTTTGTCTTAACCGACAAGACAATTCGTAACGTAATATACCTGAATAATGATGTAATTCAAAGCAAGCAGTCGTTGTGTAACATCGCTGTAACCTGTAAGTCTTCCTGCACTAATAAATTATGTTGGGCAGAAATTGAAACTACAGTATCATAAGTTTGTTATTTTGGATATCTCTCCATATTTTGAATGCACGAAACCGCATCTTGTTGCTCTGCTCGGGAAATAACTAATTTAATTTTGGTTACAAATGTTATAAATGCCAGCCATTTAAGTAGTGGTATATTTTCTCTTTTTTTCGTTGTATAAATTTTGCTTTGTATTTTATTTTACTCTTAAGCAATTTGAAAAAAGAGGAGTGCAATCAAATATAAATGACAAGATTGGCGATGGAATATCTTTTCAAATGTAAGACAATACTACCTCCTGCAATGCTCCGCCTAAGAGGAATAGACAAACTGATTTTTTTAAAATAAAATTGTAGTGAAAACAAACATACATTCCATTTGATAGAATAAAGCTACGTGGCTCGTGAACAGTTGCATGCGATTTTCAACAAGGAATGCATCTGTAATGCGTTGTTACATCTGAGAACTAAAATAGAATGCCTCACATTGTGTAAATATACTGACACACTACTGCTTGGCGGTATGTAGAGGTGAGAGGGTGTTACATACGCAGACGGACTCCATTGCAGAAAGGGTAAAGTATTACTACCACCTGGTCTTATGAGAGTTGTAACCAAACTCACAAGTTGCACGTATTTTCACTGATATTTAAATATGTTTTATGACCATGTAAAAACATATTTTAATGCACTATTAATAGAACTTGGCTCATATTAACAAAATTGGTATTCAGAAGCTGGCATTCAATATTATAATAATTTTCGTGAAATTCCTCTGCGTGTACAATTCTCATGAATTATTCAGTCGGTGTCGATTGGAAAATGTCATCTTAAATAAGCCTTACACTTAAAGTTACCGAAGGCAGATTAAATAAATTATTTTTTAACCTTATAGACTATATTGTTACCTTAAGTTATAAATTCTAATTTAATAAATTACTTTAGAAAATATATTAATTTAATTAATATTTAATTTTATTATTAATACTTACAATTAAGTAATAAAATTAATTTGTAGTAAATTATAGAATGTAGCATCGTGATTCGTCGTGATAAGCTTACGAAAAAAAGAATAAAAAACTTTGTTGTAAACTGAGTATCAATTTTTCACACCTTTAAAAGCTTGTGGCCGATATAAAGTAATTTGGTTTATTGACCAACTCACCATTAAAATTTTAGACGAATTCAAATAAAGAAGGTGGTTCTTATTTGATGCAGTCGAATTATTACGGTTTTTATTGACGATGTCTTCGTCAATGATTTACCAATTTCATTGATTCTTTTTATAAAGTAATGGGTTATATTTCAGAGATAGTTTCATCTAAATCTGGGGGAAAAATTCACGACCATACTACATTTCACACAGGCGGCAAAATGCAGGATGAAGTTTTGAATGTAAGCATTTTGGCAATATATTTCACACAAAGTGTAAAATAATTTTTTTAAATAAAAATTAGCTGTTATGTGGATTTTTTAAGTTCCTTTTGGATCTTCCAAGTTGTTGAATGGCAAGTAAGATTTTTCATTAAAAGTTATTTTTTTACAAGGAACAAGGCAAGGGTTTAGTAGTTATAACTCGACCGCTTCGCTGATCGTAAATTTAACTTTAGTAATAATATTCTTAGAAAGTATTTTGTATACATTTTCATGACAAAATCGACTTCTGGAATTCGTCCATTCGCTCAAACGTGATTAAATGACAAACATCCACATAATCTTATTTTCACATTTATAAAATCAAGATAAAATTATGTTAACACGAATGCATTACACTTAATTCTTGTGTGCGCACATGTCATTGTTTCTTCAGTTGAATGTTATAGCTAATAACGAAACATGTTTATAGACGCAATTTATATTAGGCGTTTAATGCTCTACGGCGGCTAATTTAACTGTTTAGACATTTCTATCAAATTTACAGCAGAATCTGCTGTTTCTCATGGTGATTTTAAAGAACCAAAAAGGGTCTGCTTTCCGCTGGAAACTACATTTTGATTATTAATAGAGAATAAATATGGATGTAGATGTAGTATATATGGAACTCAACATCTACTTACCTTATGGAGGAATGTGTGCTCGTTTGTCACACTTCTTCTAAAAAAATGATAAATTTAAGTGGTGGCTCTGTAAGAGGGCGTTGAAAAGGAGACTATGAATAATTCCAGACAAATCGCATGACTTCCGATAGATTGCGGAATAAAAATCGCGTTAAATATCCAGACCGGTAATGGGGAGCAGGGTCAAAGGTGACGATTAAGGCAAACCTTTCCGAAATGGGAGGTGCCCATGTCCTGCAGGGGACTTGGATAAGCAGATGAAAAAAAAGGAGTGGCCAATATCGTTTAGTACTGCAATCGTCAACCTACTTGTCACAAGCTCATATCCGGCAGTGGATTTTCATGATCTTATTAGGAAAAATAATGAATTTAAGATCAACTTAGATTTGTGAAGTAACAAGTTTAGTAGTTAGTATCAGAGAAATTATCTAGTCTTATTCCACTATGATCAATCAAACCATAGTGTTTATATAATATAATGATATATTATATATAATGATAATTGCTCTGAAATTACTTAGTGTATTGCCCTAAGGTGTTGCCCCTCATCTTATGAATAAGCCGCTTAATAGTGATGGGATAAAGCGATAGACGGAGCAACGACGTCATTATTGACATCAGGAATAAAAACTTGTATTACTGGTGGTATCATTTAAGCAAGTTTTATTATATTTCTTGTTTCTAAAAGTAAGATATATTATCTATATACAAGTACTGTGATTGATAAAGCAACAGCTAAATTAGTCTGCTTCGCTCACTTCCATAGATGGATGGATGCAGCTTGAAAAACACGATTCATTTTGTAGAAGCAAGCAATATGGGCAATCTATTTCCAAAAGACCTCGCAAGACCACGAGAACTTTCCAAGTAGATTAATATTTACTCACTTCCGTCAGTGTTTGCTTTTGAGAACATCATGCACGTACGAAAAATATTATATATTATTTTAACTTTTAGTTTTGGATATATTGGTATAATTATTTTAAATATTATCCTATAATATTAAACGAGCAATTCTTGTATATATATATATATATATATATATATATATATATATATATATATATATATATATATATATATAATCGGGATCTCGGAAACGGCTCCAACGATTTTCATAAAATTTAGTGTCCAGGGAGTTTCGGGGATAATAAATCGATCTAGCTAAGATTTATTTTTAGAAAATGTCTTTTTGTCCGTGTTTTTAGGCAATGAAAAACTGCTACAATATCGTTAGAATAAGAAGGTAAATTTTGACAGATTGTTAATGATTGTGAATAGCTTAATTGGTATAATGGGCGGTCACAGAATCGTAAAACCCCGGTTCGAGCCCAGACCGACCGACCGACTTTTTTATTTTTTTTTCAAGTTCCTTTCTTTTTTGAGAAAATCTGTTGGAGCCACGTGTTTAAGGCTGCCGAAGTCTAGTTCCCCGGTCGAACCTTAAACCTATTACGCGAGATATTAACTAAAGTGGACTGTATATGCGGTTGCTTCTACGCTTACGTAAAGGCGACTACTATAGCATGCGGTATAATGCACTCGCTCTTCCCTAAAACTAAACTATTATTGTGCCAAATCGCTGAAAAGGAATCCTGCCTTATTAGGAGAACAAAAAATTGGAGCGGGTTAAAACTATGTAAGGCAGGAGCTAAATTAAGGAATGTTGACTCACCGGGGTTTCTTCTATCCTGTTGAGCACTATAGCTGCAACTTCTGGAACTTCTTCTGGAACACTCCGGAGAGAGGCGGTGCGCGACTATATCTCACACGAGGTGAGGCGGTTCTCCTGGAGCTCGACTGCTTCCAGGCTAAAGCGGTTTCTACTAGCGGTGTGGTTTCAACGACGACTGCGGTGGAAAGAGGCCGCGCAACGGTCGCGCGTGCCTTATATGTCCTCGGCCCCGATGATTACGTGACATTCTAGAATCATCTTCTTGCCCCTCCCACCCCACCACCCCGATGTGTCGATGGAGGATCGAGGAGGGTATGAATGATATCGTTTTGTCGGAAAGGAACAAGCGGCTTGGCACCTCTACCGTCAAATATAATAATCCAATGGTTTTTTCCGCGCAACCATCTCCCCCGCCCTTGAAGGATTTCCTTCAAAATTAACTAATACAACTAGAGCTAAGATCAACTAACAAAATAACTAACTAACGCTAAGATTACTTAAATTCAACTACAATTTAATCTAGAAAGCTAATTTAAATTATGGAAGAGGCAGGGGGCACAAACGGACAACCGGACGCTAGTAAGACCCAACCGTGGTCTTAACGCGAGCTATCCTAACTACTCCGTCGGAACCGGGAAAGACCTCTTCGACAATTCCTAACGGCCAGTGGAGAGGCGGCGTATTCTCTTTGGTGAGCACAACTACAGTTCCTACAGCTAAAGGCTCAGTTGCTGTGTTCCATTTTTGCCGAGACTGCAAAGTATGCAAGTATTCCATCCTCCATCGCTTCCAAAACGATTGCACTAACCGATCTAATAATTTGTGGCGTGCGGAAATGCTAAGTCTGTTCTCATCCATACCTGCGGCTGGCAAATACTTTAAAGGCGTTAAATTCAAAAAATGTGCTGGAGTTAGAGCCAGCGGTTCCGAGGGGTCACTAGACAACGTACGACAAAGTGGGCGACTATTCATTACGCATTCAATTTGAGCGAGCACCGTACTTAGCTCTTCGAAGGACAAAATTTGATCTCCTATTACTCGGTATAAATGACTCTTTAGACTCTTGATATTAGTCTCCCAATTGCCCCCAAAATGACTCGCGGCTGGGACGTTCAGAGACCACTCAATGCGGTTCTCGGCTGTGAGCGAACTCCGAATTATAATATTTGCTAGCTAAGAGCTCATGTAGTTCCGATAAAATACGTTTTGCACCGACGTAGTTCGTACCGTTATCCGAATACAATCTACTTACAGGGCCACGGCGGGAAAGAAATCTTTTAAATGCACCCATAAAGCCTGCTGTGCTTAGATCACCAACGAGTTCTATATGCACCGCTCGAGTAGTTAGACATACGAAAATGCAGACGTAAGCCTTTGTGGATCTTATACCACGCCCGCGAGTGAGCGTGACCTTAAACGGACCAGCGAAATCAGACCCGGTGTGCGTGAAGGGCTTTACTGATTGTATTACTCTACAAGATCTAAGTTCCGCCATTTCCGGAAATGACGGCTTGGGGCGTGCCCGAAAGCAAGCTATACATCTGTGCACCCGATTGCGTATTAAACTACGTGCAGAAAGAATCCAATAATTCTGACGCAAAATCGACATCAACAAGTCGGGGCCAGCGTGCGAGTTCAATTTATGATGGTAATCGACTAATAAGTTCATGATATGGTCTTTACGCGGTAAAACAATAGGGTGCCGTTGGTCGAAACTCAATTGCGAGTTGGACAAGCGTCCACCCACCCTTACAATCCCATCCTGTAAAAATGGCTTAAGGCGTTGAAAGGCGCGACTACAAGCTCTATTCGATTGTAATCTTCTAATTTCTTCAGAGAAGTGCGCACGTTGAAGTTCACGCAATACTAGCGACTCGGTATAGTTGTAATCGGATGCTAAGACATACGAACGTCGCGGTAACAGCATCGCGAATCGACAAACGTAAATTACGCTACGCAATAATTTCGACCAAGCGGACAAGCGGTTCGCCAAAGCAATGATTGGAGAAACCTCACTCGAAACGTTCGCCACTAGAGCGTGTCTCTTCTCTTCCGGCGGTTGTGACACTGACGAAGGTTCGAAGTCGGTTATTGGCCATTGCGAGGGATCCAAGTGAACCCAAGCAGGTCCGTGGAACCAAAGCGGGTGGTCCATTATTTGCATCGGGGTGAGTCCACGGGATAGACAATCGGCGGGGTTTTCCGTACCGGACACGTGATAAAAGTTCCGCGTTTCTAACTCGTCTTGTATCTTGGCCACTCGGTTCGCAACAAACGTATCCCAACGGTGGGGTGAAGAATGAACCCAGCATAAGGCGACGGTGGAGTCGGAAAAGGCCAATATCCTTTCTATGTGAACTCTATCCCTACATGCGCTGATAACTGCGGTAATAAGCTTGGTGAGTACTAATATTGCGCAAAGCTCTAAGCGCGCCAGAGAGACAACCTTACGGGGGGAGACTCTCGACTTAGAACTAATGAGGCTAATCGAATTTCTACCATTATTCTGGACGTGGAAATATACAACGCCCCCGTAAGCCTTCTCGCTGGCGTCTGCAAACCCAACGACTGTTATGGCGCTACTTCTATCTACGTTTATATGACGCGGTATTTTAATTTCTCTTAATAAAGGAAGTTCCTCTCTAAAGCGCTGCCACAACCGAACAATGCTGTCAGGCGGCGAGTCATCCCAGTCGCATTCCAATAACCAAAGTTGTTTAATTAAAAGCTTAGCGTATAATACCACCGGAGCTACGAAACCCATGACGTCCCATAATCTAGCAACGCATGACAGTATTGTGCGCTTTGTGCATTTCTCTACGGGCGGATTTACCTTAAGGCTAAACACGTCGGACTCTGGTGACCAACATAGACCGAGCACCTTGTGTGTATCAGAATCGTCAAATTCCTTTATCGCCGAAAGACGGTGTGATAGTGGGATTGTATCCAAAACCGGACGCGAATTACTAGTCCACTTCACAAGATCGAATTGACCCGATTTCATGAGCCTTATAACCTCGGCGGTGGTTAGGGTTGCCTCCTCCACGCTATCGACCGAGTACACAAAATCATCCATATATAATCCGCTCTCAATTGCCCTCTTAGCTTTAGGATAAGAGGGACCTTCATCGTGAGCGAGCTGTCTCACCGTGCGTAACGCATGAAATGGGCTCGACTTTAAACCAAAACAAACGCGATTAAATTCAAACACCATTAGAGGTTCCTTTGGGTTGAAACGATATAAAATGCGTTGGAATCTACGGTCGCATTCACGGACCCCTATGCAAAGAAACATTTGACGAATATCGGCGGATAGTGCTATACTAAACAAACGAAAATTGACTATTATATTAAATAAACTGCCCTGCAAATTTTGCCCACTATAGAGGATATCGTTAAGCGACAGGTGAGTGCTAGTTTTAGCACTAGCGTCGAGCACTACACGTAACTTAGATGTAAGTTTGTCTTCTCTAATGACTCCGTGGTGTGGTATGAAATACGACGGTGTGTCTTCGTAGTTATCTAATTTCGAAGCCACAAGTGATATGTAACCTTCTCTTATATATTCGTTAATGACGCCGTCGTAAGCTTCCTTTAACTGGGGTGAAGCGAGCATCATACGCTCCAAGCTGTAGAAACGTTTTTCCGCCATTTGACGCGAATCGCCGAGAGATAAAACATCTCCTTTAAAGGGTAGCGCTACACTATATCTACCGTCGCGATCACGAATGGTCGTGCGGACGTAAATTTCCTCGCATAACCTATCATCTGAGCTAGCTATGGGTGGAACGTTCACCTCCTCCATCTCCCAAAATTTGCGGACTAACGACTCGAGCGGTTCGACAGCCATACCACAATAAGAGGTTGCCGAAATACTATCTATGATGGGGGCGGAGCCAAGGATCACATAGCCCAATACGGTTTCCAGTGCGTAAGGCGCGGTATGCGAAGAGTTGCCCCTGACCTTATTATTTAACAAAAGATAAGGGAAAAGCGATGCTCCAATGAGCATGTCTATGTTTCCAGGAACGGCGTAAGTGTCGTCCGCCAGAGTCAAATTCTTAAATTCAATCATTGCCGAGGTGTCAACCGAAACGGTTGGCAACCGTTCAGTGACCCTATCTACTACTAGTGCATTTATATCAAAGTTAACATTACGATCTATCCGAGAATAAATTTTTAAATTTATATATCCCTGTGTCGATTTGCTAGTGCCTCCGATGCCTTTAATTACAGGACATGAAAGTGACCTATTTATTACTAAGCCTAAGCGCTGACAACATTGTCGCATTATAAAGCTATTTTGGGCTCCGCTGTCCAGCAGTGCACGGACGCTTTGTTCCTTTCCACGCGAATCCCTAACCAAAATACGTGCCGTACCCAGTAACACGGTTGAAGGAGGTTGTGCTCCCATATTTGCCAATGAGCACAGAGCGACATCACCGGGTCGACCGCTAGAATCGTTGACCTTAGTAGGGGCGAATTCCTTATCCGCTTTACTTGACGCCGCTATGTTGCTATTTTCAAAATGTAATAGCGTGTGATGTTTCCTGGCG
Source organism: Parnassius smintheus behrii (assembly GCA_036936625.1). Lineage (NCBI taxonomy): Eukaryota > Metazoa > Arthropoda > Insecta > Lepidoptera > Papilionidae > Parnassius > Parnassius smintheus. The sequence goes on from JAUPFT010000020.1 coordinate 26,733,994, forward strand.
TACTTGCTACATACGGAACTCGAATTGCATTTTGCAACTAAATGCTTATCGCTTAAGCAGTTCAAACATAGGTTGTTTGTCTTTACTAATTTATAACGCTCGCTTGGTGAATATTTACGAAAAGTCGCACAATTATATAAATTACCGTGTCTATCTTTACATACTAAACAAGTATGCTGGAGTGATGTTGGCGTAGCGGTTACGTAAGTTAACGACCCTGCTATTTTAGATGGTTGAGTCTGTCTACGGTCGACGCACCTTTTAATCTCCTGTTTAACGTTCGGAGAGCGCTGCATCACCTTTATTTGATCTCGCACGAACGATGCTAATGAATGAAAGGAAGGCATCTCCGAGCTACGATGCTCCATTTCAAACGCACGCACGGTGTCGGGGTCCAACTTCTTCAGTGCAATATGGAGAAACACCACGTCCATAAGATCATTAAATTTCAAATTCTTAAGTGCAGCCACCGATGCCACAAATTTATCTAGAAATTGCTCTAAGCCGTTGATGTTCGCGGATGATATAGATTTAAGATCGAATATCTGGTTCAAATATTCGGAAGCTAACATTCTCCTATCTTCATATTTAGTTTTAAGCGTTTCGAATATTAATAAGTAATTGTTTGCTGTAGGTGTAAAACCAGAGCAGATCGACTGTGCCCTGCCACTAAGTTTACTAATTAAGTAATATAATTTTTCGGCGTCCGATAACGATGGGTTATTGTGTATATTGTTTTGAAAACTACTGAAGAAGAAGGGCCACGTCTTAATATCACCATTAAATACCGGAATATCTATTGGCGGCAACCTAATCGAGTCGCTTGGACGTACCTGTTTTTCCGGCTTTGCTTCGTTTTGAGATAGGGATCTCGCAATTCTTTTCACGCGACACAACATATCTTCGAATTCCAGCAGCGGTTGGTAGTTCACTATGTATTTCGGGTCGATTTGTAATTCCAAATGATTAATTTGGTCTAATATTTTTTCGTAATCTATTCGTAAAGAATCTATCGTTTCGATTTCGGTCAAAAAAGTTTCCCGCACTGCTTCTATATGGATGTTCTTTATATAATCACTTATATTCTGCATACGCGAAAAGAGTATGTCCCTCTTAGCATAAAGCGTTTTAATTTTGATTTCACTTCCACTAACTGCCATTTTAAACTATTATAATAAAGTTATATCAATCACGATTAATCTCACAACGCACAAACAATAAAGGATGGACACTCGGTATGCCGTATTACGTAATTAAATCGAACACCTTCGCAGCGAGTCGAGGTGACGCGTCATTTGCTAGACTCAATAATTTTATCAAGATTGTGGGTAAGCGTATCAAACGGTTCCTATTACACTGTTTCAATTATTTAATAGGCTTTAAATTTAATCAAATACGAGCGCTATAAAACGAATAATTCTGTTTGCGAGTACCTAATCAAAATTTAAATTTAAGCGAACACTATTTAAGTCTATTCTATAAATTGGAGTGCATTATCTAATTAATTAATTCAACAATTCGACCAAAATCCTGCTCGAAGTGACCATAAAATGGTGGAGCCACGTGTTTAAGGCTGCCGAAGTCTAGTTCCCCGGTCGAACCTTAAACCGCGAGATATTAACGCGAGATATTAACTAAAGTGGACTGTATATGCGGTTGCTTCTACGCTTACGTAAAGGCGACTACTATAGCATGCGGTATAATGCACTCGCTCTTCCCTAAAACTAAACTATTATTGTGCCAAATCGCTGAAAAGGAATCCTGCCTTATTAGGAGAACAAAAAATTGGAGCGGGTTAAAACTATGTAAGGCAGGAGCTAAATTAAGGAATGTTGACTCACCGGGGTTTCTTCTATCCTGTTGAGCACTATAGCTGCAACTTCTGGAACTTCTTCTGGAACACTCCGGAGAGAGGCGGTGCGCGACTATATCTCACACGAGGTGAGGCGGTTCTCCTGGAGCTCGACTGCTTCCAGGCTAAAGCGGTTTCTACTAGCGGTGTGGTTTCAACGACGACTGCGGTGGAAAGAGGCCGCGCAACGGTCGCGCGTGCCTTATATGTCCTCGGCCCCGATGATTACGTGACATTCTAGAATCATCTTCTTGCCCCTCCCACCCCACCACCCCGATGTGTCGATGGAGGATCGAGGAGGGTATGAATGATGTCGTTTTGTCGGAAAGGAACAAGCGGTTGGCACCTCTACCGTCAAATATAATAATCCAATGGTTTTTTCCGCGCAACCAAAATCTATTTTTTCGAGCCCTTTTTTTGTATTTTTTAAAAACACGAAAATTTAAATTAAACTAATTGCACTCATGATTTTTTATTCAAATAAACAGTTCAGTTTTTTTTATTATGTCGCTAAGATCAAAAAATATTATTCGTATTTCATCGGTATGTAATTTGTATCTAAATATAATTTCCAAAACACACGAATTAAAAAAAACCGAGCAAAGCTCGGTCAATCGGGTACTATTATATTATGATAGAATTAAAATTCATTTATTAAAAATAGAAATTCTGTTCAAAGTGATGGAGAATAGAATATAATTTTTTTTATTTAATATACGTTGGGCGGATCATACATCACAATAAATTTTTATTAAAAGTATTTTTTTACTTTTACCACTAGTTCGGAAAAAAACATAAATCTGTAAAAATATAGTCGAGAATTGGAAATTAAATTTAAGAATAGTTAGTTATAAATCTAAACTTGTTAAGGAAATTTTGTCAAAAGTGCCTGCTATAAAGTATATCAATATATTCTGAACATCCTGAATATCCTGAACAATGATATGTAAAAATAGCTATTACTCTTGCACTTGCACTTGCAAGTTCTCTGTTTGTTGATGTAGTGTGAAGCCTGACATTTGACTTTTTTATTTATTTTGTGTTATTTGGAAGACAAATAGCTACAAAAACTATGATAGAGAATACTTAATAGCTACTAATAACCAATTAAATGCCCTCACTAATAGATAAATACTCGTAAGTGAAAATATAACAGTGATAAACGCAATTCAACACATAAGTATCTAATATTAACTGTACTAACACCGAATGAAGGCTTAACTAATATAACTTGTATTGTAATGTTATGTTACTAACAAACACTTCAATATCTCAGTCAAAACTACCAAAAATGTATTGTTAAGTATGCGCATGGTTAAAGCAGTGTTAGTGTTAAACACATCGATGTCAAATACTTAGGCTAGCTTGTTGAAGTAATTGCTCACGCTCCAAATAAATGTATTTTGCCTATGATATCTAAATGCTAACGGCAGACTTGAAAGTGTGTTGTGTCTAAAAGTTTGGCGGGCCAGTTGTTTAAAAGCTTCATATATTTTAATGCTGTAAAAAGTAGCGTGTTCAATTTAAACATTTCGCTAACGAGGTAAGTCGGTTGTTTTTTTGAAATCAAGGATTGTTATCTTTGCCAATATACCTCGAGAGTTATAGTGTTCTGTGCACCACACCGTTTTTAGATATATATGAAGATATCTGAGTTGCAAGAAATTTAATTATATTATTATTTTATTTTTAAATTAATTATTTTTGAAAATAAAAAATTGGAGCTTTAGCAAGACAAGAAAAAGATAACAAGAGGCATACATTTGCATGTACTATTATTTATTTATTTATAGAATAAGGTTTACAAACGAGCACAAAGTCTAACTGATGGTAAGTGGATGCACCTCCAATAATACTCCACCTGTTGTACCTAAATAAACCTTAAAGTTATGTTCATATAAACCTCCTGCCTCTTAATTTACGAAAGTTTTGTAATGTTTCGATAATGAATTTTAACTGAGCTAATTGGTGTCACATATTCGTTAACAATTTGCGCTTTATTACTTGTCTTGGATAAAGTTTTATTGCAAACGTGTGTTTAATGTCGTTCTATCTTACTAGAGCCTTGTGCGTCTTATACCAGTTTATGTTTTAATACTGTTACGAGCTTGAGGTTCGTGACACTAAAAATTGCCGATAGAATTACCTAAATTAACACTTTATTTCACTTTACACTAATTAAAGTTAAAAAAAACTAATAATTAATCACACTGATTCACTTTGTTCCGCTCCGAAGCTTCGCTTGTCTCGCCAACTTCAATACTTCCCCGATCGCATCTTACAGCGCCTATAAATATAAATAAGCACCGAAATATCCAGAATATTCAAGTAAACACGCGCAAGGTACCGAGAGTTCGAGTTTCAACTTCAAGAAGTTTAGTTCTTCGGTTCGACACTAGATGGCGCTAGTGCAGTCGACTTAGGCGCGTAACAATACAAATCCTTGTTGGAACTAATACCGTTGTGCTCGATAATCCATGAAATTATAATGTGCGTATCTTGTGAAGGGTATTATTATAGTAAATTTAGTTTTGTTCAATATATTAATGATTTCTTTAGATTACGTGAACACTACACATTGAATAAAACTATATATACGTATACTATCACGTTTAATTTACTTATTTTATCTTTTTTTATTCCCGACGTTTCGGGTGATTTACAGCACCCATGGTCACAGGTGTGGACTGAGATGTTTGAGGTCCCAATGTCATAGTTGTGTAGCCCGGCTACCTTCAGTTTTTCAATATTAATTTTTGGTCCAATCTACGAAGAACCAGCTTACAGTATCTTGAAGTCTTGTAGTGGTATGCTTGGGTTTGGATTTAATTTTGTTAATTATAGAATCCCAAGCAGATGGCAGCACCCATTTATTTTCTCTATTGAAATTAGCATGTTTTTTTTAAATTTCAATAGCCTCGCGTATCATCCCTGGCAAGGATTGGTGTTCTTTTGCGAGGATTTGTGGTTTATCAAATCTGATGTAATGGTGGGGACGATCTCGAACATATTCGTAGACTGCAGACATCCGGTTCGGTCGGTTTGATCTATATTTCATAGGCAATTTGTCCAGTGAACTAAAGACAGTTTTAACAACATTTGATTTTAATAATTGCATGGAAATTCTAAACAAACGAGAAACATCTAAATACAATGAATGCAAAAATAAACAAATAGAAATATACCAAAAATTATGACACCGGTAATAACATTAAATATCATAAACAATTATTTAATGATCATAGAATTAATATTAAAATTAATACAGTCGTCTACGAAAAATATTTTGTAAAGGATATAGGCAGATCATTTCGTTCAGTACCATTACCATTTGATTTAATAACAAAACAATTCCACGTTTTTAGAGGCTTCACACTATATCTATAACAGAACAAGTACAAATAAAATATTCGCAAAACGATGTGATTGTTTTTTTTCGAGAATAGGTAAATATATGCATTTCACCAAAATATAGCAGGAGCAAACTTGATCAATTTACCATAGCACTAAATGCTCTATATGAAAACCGAAATCTAGCCCCTGGCAAAATATGCTTGACTAAACATTTTATCACTGCACACATGATAATTTACATATAAACGGACATAAAAGAGCAAATTCATTCGCAGGAAAAAAAATTAAGGACTCACAAAAGAAGAACTGCAATAGAGGAGTCTCTTTTATCTTAGTAAAAACAAGCTACAATATAATATGTATGAGGATATATTATGGTCTTTAGCTACAGAAAAAGCATTTGAATATTGTGGCATCTCATTTCCTGGTGAAAAATTGTTACTACTTTGTATTTATCGGGCTCCCGAAAGTGAAATTAGCATTTTTTTGGAAAATTTTAAAAAATTGTTATAAAAAGTCAACTACAAAAAGAATTCAAGACTGTAATTTGTGGTGATTTTAATAAAGATCTCATTCCAAATGCTAAAAAAACATACGATAGCTTATCAATTTAACGCAATATTAAGCTCTTATAACTTCAGTTATATAAGAGAACTAAAACTTGTATAGATAATATTTTGTGTAATTTTTAAGGTGGAATTCCTAGAATAACTGAGCTAATTTTATCAGACCACACCAGGTAATCATTATTGTCTATTCCTTAAATAAAAAGACAAAATGTAAAATTCTGGTTTAAATGCCGAAGAGACTATTCTAAAGGCAATATTCATAATTTCCTGAAATGCTTAGAAAACATTTCTTTGTCAGAGGTAATCTCAGAACAAGTCATTCTAAGAATTCTTAAGCTATTGTATAGCTTTATATATACGTACAAATCAATTTTTGACTTATATATCCCTAAAATTAGATTAAAAATTACACAAAACAATAAGAAAAGAGCTCCCCGAAGTGACTCTTGTAGACCGCTCTTAAAAAAACTGTGCATTTCGCCACAATCCTGTTCATTCATTAAAGAGGTATCTTTATTGGTACTGAAATATGAATACTTATTTGGAAAATCTAAAAATCTCAGGAAGGCCTTTAAAATAAGAATTAAATTTTATCCAGTAGGCCTTTAAAATAACAAGTAAATTTTAAACAGTACAATATACTAAAAGCATTTACTTTATAGCATTTAAATTTACAATAATATTCCTGAATCTTTTAAAAACATAAACGATATAAAATATAAAAAGGTAACATGTGATTATTAGATAAATGCTTCTACAGCTTACAAGAATTTATCTTGTAAGCTGTATAATATAGATTATATAAAGTAATGTTATATTTGTTGCTTAAATTTATTGTTTTCAACAATTTATTGAACATTAAGACAAAATTATAATGAAAAATTTAGATATTTTTGGTATAGAAAACTGACATTATGTATTGTAATAATAAATTTTATAAAAAACTGTGATGACATTATTGAATTAATCTATATATTTGTAAAATATATTGATTATTTTTATAAATATATTTAAGAATTAATATTGTACACATGAAATAGGTAGAAAAAATGGTAGACTATGGAGCACAAATCCACATAACATAATTCTTAAGATGTTATTTAATTTTATCTGTAGTTATGCAATAAATATTTTTGATTTCATTTGAGTAAGATCTTTCTTATTTTTATAATTTTTCATAGTCGGCTGTTATACACCCACGAGACGACATGAGTTGGTGTATTCTCTTTTATCCCACTACACGATAATTTTACTCATCATACATATCACATATAATCAAATAATTGTTGCCTCAACGTACATTATAAAAAATTCGCCAAAATAAGGATGCGAAAACAAACAATGTTAGTCACAGGTGATAGAGTGTAAATGTCATAGGCTATCTTTTACTTGCATCGTATGTCGCTTAAGTCATTTATACGCCACTTACGAGTTGTAGTGTCAGGAAAGGGTGTCCCTAAATAAATTGAACATGCTTTTATTTATAATATTTAATTTATAGCGTGGTGTCAAAGGGTCTGACTAGGGAGTTTGCATACTCGTTGCAGAATTTTCACAAGTCAATGAATACAAAGGTCTTTGAATAACTTTTAATTTCACGCTGTTAAATTTTATATTATGCATATTATACACTTCTTTATTCTAAATTATACACTTCTTTATCCTTATTTAGCTCGGAAAAGTCCATTGATGGACATGGGCCTCCTCACTTGTATAGAGGATTTGACGTCTCGCAACGTTGATGCTGCTTTACCTCTGGCATAAACAAAATGGTTATTACGATCGTCGACCATTAAATTTGTCTGAAATTTTCCGTAGACGCCTCTTACGACACCAACGGAACGAAATGGATGATGAACACACAATAAATGAGCATATTAACAGAATTGCACTATTTATATTCCTAGGCATGTGTAAAGCAAATCAAATGAGCGATCAACGTACAATTCCCTTGCTCTGTATTCTTACAAATTGTTAAAATAAGTAAGCGATCATTTCGTTAGATATTGTATTACTTTACACACATTATTCTTTTTGTTTTTTTGTATAATAAAAATAAACGTTAACAACATTAGAAAAATCTGACTGCAAACACTTTTAAAAAAATCTTTTGGCAGCCTTAAATCTCATTTCCATCTGAATTCCATCTAAGTACAACATAAAGTCTTCACTCATTGTGTAATCCTGCGTGTAAAGCTGTGATGTGTAATAGGAAACACTCATGTCATTTGAATTATGATTACCGGCTCAGAAAATTTCTTTTTATATTCTCATAGACTAGAAAATAAAAAAGAGTAAATAGAAAATTTTTGGATATTTGCCAGGATGTGTTATTCCGTTTAGATGTAGTGCTTATTTTATCTACTTACATGATTTAAGATAAAAAAATTCCAATATTATGAATTTTTTCATTATTTTTTGTTTTTTTGTCATCATCATCATTATACTCTGTATCACAAGTCCACTACTGAACGGCGGCATTCCTCATACCAGTGGATCGATTCCATATATGTTTAACCTTGCAGTCACTTTATATATTGGGGGTCCCATAACACAGCGCTTGCTAGATGAGGCTGCCACTCGAGAAGATACTCATAGCTTTTCGAGCTATCCTGGCTGATCCTTTCCACTTGAGTTTTCTATACCATTGGATTATTCATCTTATTTATATGTGACGTCAGCAACTATTATCACGTCAGTAGAATTAAGGGAAAATATTCACAGTAATTTTAAATAACTTTTTACTTCTTAAGAACTACCTTTACAATCGTATATTTCTCTGTCAAGTTTTTATGTAGTAGTTGTGCTGCGGCTATATTTTGGTCATAGCATGAAAATGAAATGAAATGAAATAAATGTCATAATATGTCTATCAAATATTTATATGTATTTCTAGTATCTATTATAAATATGAAATATTCAATTCGGTACGATATTGCCAAAATAAATCAACCCACACACCTTACTTAGGTGGGCAGCTTCATTACTGTTTGAATAAATAAGCATGTATCTGTGCCCATTTGTGGGACGTTTGCTATTAGATTATTTAACTTTCTCGAGTTCTCTTCTTAGTGATATATATCTTATTGTCTCTTAGCGGTTTCCATCAGAATCGCGATACGTTATAATTTGAACGAGATATCGCTTAGTCGTAGTTATTTTCTCTTCTCCTTTCAATTTTTTTTAAAATAATGGTGACAAATGAACACACAGTCCACCTAATGATAAGTGAATGCTGTGTCATCATATGCTATCATGCATGTGCATAGACATCTATCATTGATTAAGAATCAAAACATAGATGTTTTGTCACCCCTGAGGACTAAGCTAGAATGCTTTGTTTACGGTAAACAAGATCTGGTTATCTACACTCTTCATGTGAAACACAGCAACCTATATCTGCTATTTCACGCCGGTATTCTGTAAGACGTTGTCCTCCCCTGGTCAAGTTGGTCCATTCGTGCTGCTCCTATAACCAATTTCACTTACTGCTGCAACATGGCTCTACCACGTAGTATAACCATTTTGACTACTTTATCTATTTATGTCAGACGTAAAATACCCAGACCGGCGACGAGCAATAGAGTCAAGGATGCGACACGTCTGGTACTGCGAATGTATATCCACCTGCCAAACACGCCGATTTAGACAAATCCTTCTATACAACGGGAGAAGGCCATGTCACACTGCGAACTTTCAGGGGCTAATAATTAATTGAAAATAGAAGGTTAGTTGTTTGTGTAAAAAGCATGTAAAGTTTTTTTATTCGACAACTTAACTTTCGAATATTTCACCTCACATAAATAATATGTATTTTTTATAAAACCGCAAAGATTTTATATGTTGGAGCAGCAGATTAAGTTACTAAGCTACTAAGTTATAACTGCCAGCTCATGAGGTACCTTGGGGATTACCAGCTGTGTGACCGCCAATACTGTTTTTGCCATGGTCGGTCAGTTGGTGATCTTCTGGTCTACCTAACTCACAGATGGGCGGAGGCAGTAGAATCCAAGGGGGAGGCATTGGCCGTTAGTTTGGACATTGCGAAGGCCTTCGATCGGGTTTGGCACAAAGCGCTTTTTTCGAAGCTCCTTTCCTATGGGCTTCCCGAGAAATTGTGCGATTGGATCACCAGCTTTCTTGCAGATCGGAGCATCAAGGTCGTTGCAGACGGTGCAAGCTCCGATTGCAAGCCTATTAATGCTGGTGTTCCACAAAGCTGCGTGCTATCACCAACGCTGTTTCTTCTGCATATCAATGATATGTTGCATACCCGTAACATTCATTGCTATGCAGATGATAGCACTGGTGATACTCTTTACACTGGCCGAGCCAATATTTCTCGGGAAAACGTCTCCGAGTGTCAGGACAAACTTGTGTCTGAAGTCGAGTCTTTGCTGAACAGAGTCTTGGATTGGGGGTGACTAAATCTAGTCCAGTTTAACCCCCAGAAGACACAAGTTTGCGCGTTAACCGCTAAAAAGAACCCCTTTGTCATGTCTCTTCAGTTTCAAGGCACTCCCCTTGTTGTCTCAGCCAGTATCGGAATCCTCGGCGTCGACATATCGAGTGACGTGCAGTTTCGTAGTCACTTGGAAGAGAAGGCCAAATTGGCCTCTAAAAAAGTTGGCATGCTCAGCAGAGCGGGACAGTATTCCATGCCGGCACACCGCCTGCAACTTTACAAAGCGCAGGTTCGGCCGCACATGGAATAATGTTTCCATCTCTGGGCTGGGGCTCCCTAGTACCAGCTCCTTCCATTTGACCGCATCCAGCGCAGAGCGGCTCGAATCGTCGACGACCGAGTGCTTTTCGATCAGCTCGATTCACTGGCACTGCGAAAAGATGTTGCAACTCTTTGCATTTTCTTTCGCATATACCATGGAGAGTGCTCTGAGGAATTGTTTGGATTAATCCGAGCCGCCAAATTTCGTGAACGCAATACGCGGCTAACGTCCCGATACCATCCACATCATCTGGATGCATGGCGGTCCACCACTGTACGTTTCAAAAGGAGTTTTCTTCCGCGTACAACCTCTCTGTGGAATAGTTTACCACCGGCGATTTTTCCGGACCGATACGATCTGGGGACTTTCAAGAAAAGAGCTTACTCCTTTCTAAAGAGCCGGCAACGCACCTGCAATTCCCCTGGTGTTGCGGTTGATCATGGGCGGCGGTAGGCACTTAACATCAGGTGAGCCGCCCTCTTCTATAAAAAAAGTTCAAAAATTAGTAGAACCTTAAGAAACACAGGAACAGGTAAAAAGTAAAATAGTAATCTAATATCTACGAGGTGGATTGAAAAGTACTCGGCCTAACCAAGAAAATAAACACATACTAAATCAGTTATATTTTTATTTTTCTACATAATCACCATCAAGTTCAATACACTTTTGCCACCTCCCCTTCCAAGCATTTAGACCGTTGAAAAAAAATGATTCTTCCTTAGAGTCAAAATATGCGTCTACAGCTGCTGTGACCTCGTCGTTTGTCGAAAATCTTTGACCTCCCAAGTGCTTTTTTAGGTTAGGGAACAGAAAGAAGTCTGATGGTGCCAGATCAGGTGAATACGGCGGATGCGGTAACAGTTCAAAGCCACAGTTGTGAATTTCAGCCATTGACTGTACTGACGTATGAACACGGGCGTTATCTTGATGAAACAGGACTTTTCTTCTGAGCATTCCTCGACGTTTTTCTTTTATTTCCTCTCGTAAACGACGTAGTAAGGTGCAGTAGTAATCAGAGTTTATAGTCTGACCCCTTTCAAGATAATCAATCATAATCACACCTTTCGAGTCCCAGAATACTGAAGCCATCACCTTATTTGCCGACAAAATCGACTTAGCCTTTTTAGGGGGTGGTGAACCAGGTCTTCTCCACTGTTTTCATTGTTGTTTTGTTTCCGGTGTACAGTAATGAACCCATGTTTCGTCCATAGTAACAAAACGATTCAAAAAATCATCTGCATCGGCTTCAAATAACTCCAAACAGTCGCGTGAAATAGTCAATCGCGTCCTTTTTTGATCAACTGAAAGCAGTCGCGGAACCCACCTCGCAGACACCTTGTGGAAACCCAACTCGTTGACAATGATGTTTTGAGTTTGTTCATAAGAGATGCCTATAATCTCGGCTATCTCTCTAATTTTTAATCTGCGGTCTCCCATTATTAAATCAAGTACTTTTTTAATATTTTCGTCAGTAGTTGACGTCGAAGGCCTTCCAGAGCGGGGTTCATCTTTCACACTCTCTCTACCACGCTTAAATTCTGCTATCCATTTTTTGACGGATGAATATGACAGAACACAATCGCCTAATGTACTGACCATGTCATCATGGATGGCTTTTGATGATAGCCCCTTCTTATGGAGGTACTTAATGACGGCACGCTGCTCGATTTGCTCCATTCGCGGAAATTATGTCCGATTACTTTGTTAATAAATTTATAAAATCATAACTAATTATCGCACACGTTTCGAACTTCACACAATGAACTAGTCTAAACTGAACTAAATAATGTGGGTAGATTTGATTTTTAGAATTGAATGGATCTGTGTTAGGCCGAGTACTTTTCAATCCACCTAGGTATTATATCTATTATGTCATCGGTCGGTCGTCGCTAGATAACGTACATGTGCGGGTTGCTCTCCAGATTTATTTTTCTAAGCTAGGAAATCCGGACTCTACCGTTATAAAAATGTGTTCAAATGAAACATCATAGTTTGATATACCTATAAAATATGAATTACAGTACCAAATTCTTGAATTTCTAACTATTTCGAACATTGTTTTGTGTGTAAAAAGTGCAGTGACGAAAATCAATCTGTGCGCGCGGCGTGAAGTGCCGAGCCCGCATCGCGCTCTTTCGCTCTAACGGGAGCTAGCTATATCTGTTTTGTCGCACGGTGTTATTATAACATTCTTGGAATTCAGAATGAATTGCTCGGCATGTGGCAGTAACATTGATGTTGTGGAGATGATTAAATGCAATGGATGCAAGGTGGAATACCATTATAGATGTGTGAATATTACCTCGGCTGCGTTTAGGGAAGAACGAGAACATTTGAAACGTACTTTCAAGTATGATTTTTGCTTAAACATAACCCAGCGTATACGGGTAACCGACGACACACCAGTACGTGGTGTTCGCACCGCCTGCCTCGTTGAACATAACCAATCTTTCGAGGGAAATGTTTCTCAGGCGATAGCAGAGCCGTTAACATCGGGCGAGATAATCGATAAAGTTGAGAGGGTAATCATGGCAAAAATTTGTGCTTTTGAAACCAACATTATACAAGAAATTAAAAACACTGTGGCAGTACTTGCGCTAGAAAATAGTAAATTAAGGCAGGAATTGAAGAATGCTAATATGAAATGTAGTTCTTATGAACAACAAATTAAATGTTTAAAAGATAAGAGGCAAGTGTTAGAGATAAGCGAGGAAAATGAAAGTTATGATAACAGTACCGAATGCCAAAATCGACGATTAATATCTACAATACCAGAGTGTATTGAACCAGCTATTTCGTCCAACATCAACAATAAGGGCTATCATGCGCGGGCGACCGCGCTGTCGAAGCCCCCGGGAACAAATTATGCGGCGGCGGCGGCCAGGAAAGCAGTGGATACGAAAGTCGGCGATAACGATGGTAATGATTGGATAGAAGTCAAAATTAAAAATAAAAGGAGGAGTAACCTTATACAAAAAGGAGGTAACAAATCAGTTATTTTTATAAAAGCAGTTGAACGTAGAAAATTTTTACATGTTTGGAGACTGGAAAAATGCACTACAGAAGAAAATCTACAGGAGTTTTTAAAAAATATACTGGGAATCGAGTCAGAAATCGTTATTAAAAAATTAAAACCTAAAACTGAGCGAGAATATACATTATTAGAATCATCAGGATCTGATATATTCGCTATTACTGAAACTGGCTTAAATGAAGCGATTCAAAACTCAGAATTCGTGCTCCCCGGATACCAAATATCACGATGTTACCGGGCTGATGGGCGCAAACAGGGAGGCGTACTTTTAGTGGCCACACAGCGGTTCGAGTTGCGACGAGTGACTGTGCCAGGTGATTTTAATATTGACAGTCAAAAATTTGAACTAATTTGTGCTGCTGTTTATATTCAGAACCAGTTTTTATTTACTTGTTGTGCAGTGTGTATACCGCCGCAGGCTGACGAGAACGAATATATGTTAATGTTTAGCATATTAGAAAAACTATGTGTAAAATATAAAACTAATTTAGTTATATTAGGGGACTTCAATATGTACTCTTGTAATAATAATATATCTAATCATTACGAATATTTCATGGCCTTCTGTGAATTCACTCAGTGTAATGTGGTACCTAATTATAACAATAGGCAGTTGGACCTCGTGCTGTGCAGTAGCGGCGGCGTCTCGGTAAGTGCGGCGGACGAGGGCCTGCAGCCCGTGGACGCGTACCATCCACCGCTTGCCGTGCGCATCGAGCTCGGCGCACGTGCGCCGCAGCTTCCCCCCGCAACCACTGTACCTTCTGAATCGCCGTGTATACGATACTCGTGCTCACGATCCCCGATAACTCGGAAATTATGGAATTTTAATAAAGCCGACTTTATTCAGTTATACAATTTATTTCCAAAAATAGACTGGAATGTGATATACTATAAACAAGACCCGGACGACGTTCTAAACTTATTTTATGATAAGATATATGATATTTTTGGCAAGTGTGTTCCCCCAAAAAAATATATAAATTCAGTCAATAGGAGATATACCTATCCGGTTTGGTACACGCCTGAAATAATTAAGGATATAAAGCTGAAATATAAATTACATAAAAAATATAAATCTAGCAAAGCGCGCAAAGAACACGAGGAGTTCTCTCGATGTAGGGCAAGAGTTAAAACCGAGACTGCACGAGCACTTGACCAGTACCGCGACCGCGTGCAGAGACATTTGGCAAAGGATCATAAGATCTAGGAAAGGCGATTCGAATCATCGAAGGTTAATCAATGACGGACGGGTACTATCAGAACAAGAATGTGCGAATGAGTTCGCTCGGTTCTACCAGTCGGTTTACAATCCGACGCCTCCTAAGCTGAGCGTGGCGGCGGCAAGCATAAGCGCGGCGACGGGTGCGGCGCCGGGTGCGGCGCCGGGTGCGTGGGCGCATCTCGCGTGCTTACGTCCCGATGACGTACGGCGCGCACTTGCGCATTTACCGCCGAAGTCTTCGACGGACCCCGATGGTATTCCGGCGTTTATTTTTAGGGACTGTCGTGCAGTATTAGTAAAGCCGTTGCTACACATATTCAATGTTTGTATTAAGGCTGCAAAGTTTCCTGATCGTTGGAAACTCACTCGGGTAGTACCCGTGCCGAAAGGTAGCAGAGGTTCAGCCCCCAGTGATTATAGACCCGTGGCGGTATTATGCACTCCAGCTAAAGTTTTTGAGTCGACCATTCACAGTAGTTTGTACCCACAAATAAGTGCTCTGTTATCCGACGCACAGCACGGCTTCCGTCCCGGGCGAGGGACAACGGGGAACTTGCTCGAGCTAATGACACACGTAGTACCAACGGTGGATGCTGACCAACAAGTGGATGTTGCCTATTTTGATTTTAAAAAGGCATTTGACACAGTAGATAATGACGTCCTACTAGCAAAGTTGGCTAAAGTCGGGTGCACACCGCATACGCTATCATTTTTCGTCTGTTATTTACGAGACCGATGTCAGAATGTTGACTGCAGCGGACGGCTTTCCGAACCCTACTTTACAAGATCAGGTGTCAGTCAGGGCAGTAATTTAGGGCCTTTTCTCTTTATTCTGACAATCAACGATTTGCCTGAACTAGTCAATAAGTCTACACCCTTTTTATTTGCTGATGACCTAAAATTAGTTTTAAAAATAAAGCAGCGGGCGGATCATGACATGCTACAGCAGGATATAACGAAAGTCGTAGAGTGGAGTTTGGAAAATAAATTATATTTCAACGCGGCGAAATGTTGTCCTATCATTCAGCCGTGCACATAACCCGAGTCATCATCAATACTATATGGATGGAACCCCTCTGCAACGAGTTTTTGAGGTTAGTGATTTAGGCGTGCGATTCACTACCAACATACAATTTCGTAAACACATTACTAATGTTTGTAAAAAAGCATACCGCAACCTAGGGATGGTCTTACGGCTAGCCAACAGATTCACAAACATCTGTGCTCTGAGAGCATTATACGAGGCACTCGTAAAAAGTCATTTAGAATGCAATGCTGTTGTTTAGTCACCACATGAAGTCAAATATAAATTAATGCTAGAACGTATTCAGAACAAATTTGTGAGATTTATGTATTTAAAACAGTATGGTGTGTACCCGGGTTATCCACTTTTGTACCCAACTTTATTTATACTAGGAATGATAGGTTATTATAAACTAGAAATAAGAAGGGAAGTTGCTCTCGCCACTTACTTACTAAAAGTGATCCGTGGTAAAATACATAACCCAGGTATTTTACAGATAGTTGAGCTGTGTATCCCTAACGAGTACGTAGGAAGACGGCGGCGGCCACCGCTCTTGTCGGTGCCGCAAGCGCGCACCAACTTGCTACAGCACGCGCCTTTGACGCGCGCGCTGCGTGCACTTAACGTGGTCTCACAACAGATTGATTTGTTCAGCTGTACTCTGAACGAATTCACAAAGGCCGCTTATTGTAAAATATCTTTAAGTTGTGCATAATATATCTATAGTATGTTTGTTTTAGTTTATTCGTTTGTAACTGCACTATTGTATTAGGTAATACACCTGTGATGATAGTTGTAAGTGGTAAAATAAATAAATGTATAATGGTAAGTCTTCAGGTTCGTATCCCGCACGGAATAGTATTTGTATAGTCTACAAATAATCCTTCCGTGTCTAGATGTTCTCTTCTTCTTCTTCTTCTACCTAGCGTTTATCCCGGTTGCTCATCCCGCCCAATGCGGGAGAACCCAGGGTCCGCTTTACTACAATTCCTCCTCCACTTTGCCCGGTCTTAGGCGTAACTCGCAACTAGCCCATTGGCGCGCATGTCATCCTGCACGACATCAAACCAGCGTTTCTTGGGCCGTCCTCTACTCCTGGTACCAGGTAGTGTCATGTCCAGGCTTTTGTTTCCCATGTAGCATGCCGGTCGTCGTAAGACGTAGCCGTACCAGCGTTTCCTGCAGCTTGTCAGCAATGTTACGGACATGGAGGCTGCCGCGGATGTATGTATTCCGTACATGGTCTTTCCGCGTAACGCCACACATTCACCGCAGCATGTTCATCTCGGTGACATGCAATAACTGCCGGTATCACTCCAACACCGGCCACGCCTCACTGCCGTACGTAAGGACAGGCCTTATGATGGTCTTATAAACCTGTCCCTTCAGCTTGACCGGCATTTTGGGGTCACAAATGACACCCGTCACCTCGCGCCATTTCACCCAGGCCGCTGATATACGGGCCTTGATGTCGCGATCGATGTCCCCGTACACATCAAGCACAGATCCGAGGTACCTGAAGTTGTCCGTGTGCTCGACGGTGTCGTCGCCTATACGAAGAGACATCAGATCTGTGCTGTTGCAGGTCATATACTCCGTCTTCGCCACCGTCCATTCAGTCCGCCGTTCTCAAGCACCTCTCTCCATGCATGCACGCGTCTGGTGAGCCGTCCTTTGTCCCCATCTACCAGTGCGATATCATCAGCGTACATAAGCAGCCAGGGCTGCGGTAGTTTCTGTACGGTGGCTGACAGTTCGTCTAATATCACACTAAAGAGATAAGGGCTTAAGACGGGGCCCTGATGCACGCCTACGATTATGGGGATGGGGGTAGTATCACCAACAGCGGTTCTGACTATTGAATCGGAGTTGCGGTACATGTCACGTACGATTTCCACGTAGGTCTTTGGTACCAACTTCGACCGCAACCAGATCATATCCCTAGAAACACAGTCAAAGGCCTTCTGCAGGTCTAGGAATAATGCAGGGGCATATTCTTTTCCCTGTGCTTCTCCATGAGGATCCTTAGGGCGAATATAGGGTCCATGGTACCGCGTCCTGGTTGGAAACCGTACTGGGAGTCCGATATTGTACACTCCTGTCGGATCCTGGTGTCAATAATGCGCTTGAAGAGCTTCATGGTGTGTGACGTCACCTTTATACCGCGGTAATTACCGCAATCCTGAACGGACCCTTTACCCTTGTGGACCGGCGTTATTATACTAAGCCGCCACTGATCGGGGATTATTCGGTCGCTCAAGTTTCTATTATAAAGGTTAGTAAGAATGCACACACCACGAGCCCCCAGCGCTTTCCACGCTTCAATTGGCACCTTGTCCGGTCCGACAGCTTTCCGATTCTCCATATGACGAAGAGATGCGAGGACCTCGTCAGGCGTAATCGGTGGCACGAGTCTATGGTTCGGGAGTAGTTTGGGAGGACGCAACTCTCGGTGATGAGTATTCAGCAAAACGTGGAAATAAGAGCGCCATCTCTCCTTCACCACACGATCATCATACAGGAGCTCGCCATTAGGGCCGTTGACGCTGCAGCAGCGAGTAATATCTTTCGCTGCTTTGTCCGTAGAGCACGCCATTTTATATATGAGCTTGTGCTCCTCAGGAGTGTCCAACTTAGCATATAATGGTTGCAAGTGGCCACGCCTGGCTATGGCTACAGCTTTCTTGGCAGCTCTTTTCGCTGTCTTGTAAGATGCGCGATCTTCAGGAGATTTGGTCGCTTGCCATGTCGTGAAGAGCGCTTTCCTCTCCCGTAATGAACCCTGGACTGTGGCATCCCATCACCAGGTTTCCTTGTCGATTTTGCGACCCCCTTTCGCCACGCCTAGGACTTGCTTTGCCGTCTTTGTGATTGCTGTCTGAATGGTTTTCCAGCACTCTTGAACGGACTTGCCTGCTGTGTCAAAACTAATATCCCCAGCGGCAGAGTCAAACTCTGAGTATCTGGTTTGATCCAGCAGCCACCACTTGATTTGACGGTGGCAACGTTCGGCGTGTCTGCGACAGGGTCTTACGCAGAGCTCCATGACAAGAAGTCGGTGTTGGGCAGTGAGACAATCACCGGGTATGACCTTACAGATGGCCACGCGACTGATATGACTTCTCCTGGTCAGTAGATAGTCAATTTGAACGGCGTTTCGACCGCTCCTGTAGGTAATCAGGTGCTCGGTTTTCTTTTTGAAGAACATGTTCACCACGGCCAGGTCAGCCGCAGTGCAGGTTCTGAGAATGGTTTCCCCCTCTGCATTTCTTCGGCCGTAACCATAGCCGCCGTGGACACGTTCATACTCCCCCAGCACCACGCCCAGATGACCGTTCAGGTCGCCACCCAAAACGACATCCTGGGACAACGGTATGCCGCATAGTACATCTCCGAGCCGATACCAAAACAGCATCATATCCGCGTTGCTACAGCCGACCTGTGGGGCGTAGGCCACAGGGCGGCTGCACAGGTAGGTTATTAAGTGCACAGGTAGATTATTAAGTGGGTCACGACCCCCTCAAAAAGCAACCTTACTACCATAAGTCGGTCGTGTATGCGTCTGTCTAACTTCCAAGACCCTATCGTAGAAATGCTCGGCGAGCACCACTGCCATACCGTTCTCCCCACCAGAAGAGCCCGTATAGAGCAGCTTGTAGCCGTGCAATATTCCGGCTCCTGTTGGACTTCCACCGTTTCTCCTGCAGGAACGCCACTGCCACTTTACGCCTGGCAAGTATGGCCGCAAGTTCTGTGGAGCGTCCCGTAAGCGTGCCAATGTTCCAGTTTGCAAAGCGAATCTTCGTAGTTCGTATCTAGATGTTCGTCATTGTGTAATTTATGTATGTAAATAGTCTCCACGATACGAAAAAAATCTAGTGTAGGGGTAACGTTCCATATAATTGAAAAAAAAAAAGAAATCTTACGGCCTTCACCCACAGGAGTAACCAAAGACAACGTATTTCCATTTGACATCATCCTAATAAACAGCTCTCAATCTATATTCAATATAAAGTAAAACCATAAGCTACATCAAGAAAGTATTTACTACTCTCAATTCCCTAGAGGTCTCATGAGCCCGCGGCCGTATTCCGTCAAATCTCTACCGGTCTCATAAGACCGCACCCACCCACAGCACTTTAACCCATAAAAACTTATGTATAGAGACTACTTTTCCATGAAAAAGTTTGGCATTATAGAATCAATATGAAATTTTCTATATCTATCTTCATCTTCTAGTGCGATAAAAAGTTGGTTATCTTTTAGATATTTATTTATAATCTACGTTCATTTCGTACGTCATTTTTACGTGAATGTTATTGTGTTGATTTTTGGATTTTTCTAGTGTTTTAGTATAGGGTTTTATTATAAAATTGTAACGAAAGTTTTTGTGTGAATATAATTTCTCTTTTAACGAAAATAATTTCACGTAATATATATTGAAATAATTGTGATTTTCACGCTGCCAACATTCCTTTTGTATTTTTTTATAGGATAGGGTGACAAACGAGCACACAGTCCACCTGATGGTAAGTGGTTGCTGTGGCCCATAGACATCCACATCTATACTCGATTACGAAGCAAAATGCAGATGCGTTGTCACCCGTGAGGACTAAGATGGAATGCCTCATTTCCAGTAAAAAGGGTCTCCGGTTCTCTACACTCACCATACGAAATACAGCAGCATTAAGCTACTATTTCACGCTGGTATTCTGTGAGAGCGTGGTCCTTCCCCGGTCGAGCCGACCCATTTGTGCTACAACTATACTTCTAATATAACTGCAGCATGGATATTTGTTGTGTTGTATGTTTTTTTGTTATCAAAGTACAATAAAATCTTTTTGTAATGAAGTAAAACCTGACTTTTGTTTAAACCACGGGATAGAGAATTTTGTACAAATTTTATAATGCTAAGCCTCTTCATAGAAAAGTAGTCTCTAAATATAAGTTTTAATGGTTTTAAGTGATGTGGGTGGGTGCGGTCGCATGCGGCCGCTCGGGATTTGCCGGACGCATGCGACTGTATGATATTTTAAGGGGACTGAAGGGTTAAAGAGATGACTAATATTACACGTGCCAGAATCAAGGAGCTAAATGTATTATAGATCGGGGAATAACACACAGTCTCACAAATTGTTAGCATAAAATAACAGTATAATAGTAATGTGTTTCCTTCGTTAGTATCATGAACCAGAGATACTACGGTAATGACGTGTTAGGGTGCTATCATCGCGCTTCATTATGTATTCAACGAATTACAGTTTTTTTTAATAGAAATGGGGGACAAACGATATAACAGTTCACCAGATGGTAAGTGGATGCTGTGACCCATTAACTTTCTACCTTTATCTGAAACAAATTCTTAAGAATCAAAATGCAGATTTTTGTCACTTCGAACGATTAAGATAGAATGCCTCGTTTCCAGTAAAAAGGGTCTCCGGTTCTCTACACTCACCATACGAAACACAGCAGCATTAAACAGTTATTTTACCTTGGTATTCTGTGAGAGCGATAAACTAGCTGAGGTGGGGCTCTATTACGTATAAACTGAAGCGTAAATCACGCTATGAAAATTTGCGAATGACTCTGCTGTAAATATAGAAGCTTTGTACTACTACATGGAGCATTGATTGCTCCGGGGGCTGAATAACTTGCCCTGTGAGATCATAACTAATGTAGCCGTCGGTGGAAAAAGGTAATAGTAAAGTACCAAATAGTAAAAATACAGTTTATAGTTTAGGTTTTATGATGAAATTTTGTTTCATTTTTACAGCCATACAAGGATATGGCGGTTTATGAGCACTGCGTGCTAAATTTTAATGCCCAGGGGCGGGTATTACTTTGCTGTATGGTATTCATTGAACTGTCTACATTTATTAGTTCTACGCGCATATAATCTGATATTTAGGTGTGAGACAATCATCTACAGCTGTACTTATGTCCCAATTTAACCCCTGATATTAAAAGTGATTATAGTGACTTTACGCTCTTCACATACCTTTATTTTGAATCTAGGTTAATCTACTTTTGTTGGTTACAATATTAAATGTAATTTCAGTGTTCTACTTTAACGTCTAGATTAAAATGTGGTGTATCTAACGTTGATGACAACGATGTACGGAAAAACTCAGAATTATCTTTATGTTTACACCAAACGTATTTCTCTTTGTAATCAACATACGTTTGTAAATAAAAATTTTTTAATTCATTTATCAGATCAAAGAAAAATTACTAGGTTAATTATAGGTTTAATTAACATCTAAAAACCACAGAGGTTTGCCTTGATGCTAAATAATTAAATTTAAGTAAGCGAATTATGTACTAAACACAGTCTAATTCAGTAGTTAGGTGTATAAGTAGGTAGAAGGTATAACAAGAATATAAAAACTAAAAAATTAAGTTAACAACTTAGTTAAAGTCAGAAGTAGCAAGGTAAAAGTAAAAGTAAGAGCTAGGTAGGTAGTACATCATTATTAAGTGGATATAGTATGTAATTATAATTTAGATAGGAAAAAGCTTTTGAGTTTAGTTTAATGTTTTATTGCGATACTTTTTCGCGTACATCAAAATGTAAGTTATTTATTAAATGTACCTGATAAGCAGCCGTCCGTTGCCCGTACACATTAGTAGCAGTGATGTGCTGGAGTCGGTTTTGTATCATAGCGCGCGTACGTACTGGATTTTCTACATATGATTTTAAACTGTCGCAAAAGAAATATTGTTTTAATAACATGAATTTAAGTAAGTCATAAACTGGTAAGATTTTACAATTTTTAAAAATCGCATTTTTATAATCATAAATTAGGAAACGTATATAAGGGGTCACTGTCAATGTTGCTACATTGTTCCTCCCATTTAGTAGGTGTACGGTTATCCAACTGCGTCACCAACATGTATATTATCAGACTGCCCCAATTATGTGTAGGTTGTCCTAAATTGGACAACGCACGTAAACTTTTTGATACGTGATCAACCATGAACCTTAACGAAAGAAAGAAGAAAGAAAGAAAGAAAGAACCATTTATTTGATAATCACACTTTGCACACAATTTTTGAAATTTAAATATAAATTACAATGGACAAAGAATATGCATGCAGAGGTGGTAAGACTGCATACGCATTAAAAATTACTTAATAAGCAGAACATGCATGATGTTATTCAATAATGACACAAAAAAAAATTAAATTAAGTTAAAATTAAAATTAAATTAAAAAAAAAGAATTTTAAGATAAAATGTGACATCAAATAGGTCTCCAACTCAGCATAATGCTGCAGAGGCAGCGCTGGTTTTCAGTTGGAACCTTGTGACTTCACTGACGAGTCGGTGTGTGAACCTTGAATTACGAGTAACTACAACTTATAGACTAATAGTAATTAGGCAGTGGGTTAAAGAGTAGTGCTAAAGTACACAGTTAACACAGACATACTGTATTAATATCAATATCAATATAAATGGTGTGTAGTACATACACTATACCTATACTTACATAACATATTTGGTTCTATGGGGAAGATAAAGCAAAGTAGCAATAAAATTTGAGATTTTAGTACATATATAATTTATATTCTGTACTCAAAGGGACACGCCACGTTGCGAGACGAAATAATAAGTGAGATTAAAAATAAATAAATAATAAATGATCATTCATCGCATATGTAACAGAAATAAACAATAATCAATAATATTTGAACATGGTGTAAAACAGTATGAATATTATTACTATTTTGCGTTCTAAACGTAATTATATTACGTATTTAGAACTTGTTGTGCTTTTAGGGAACGAATAGGTGGTGGTAGATCATTCCAACAGTGGGTTGCTGCAAATTTGAAACTACCTCGAAACGCAGCTGTGCGGTATCGAGTTGTTACAAGGGAATGAACAGAAGCTCTTGTATTATATTTATTTTGATCTCGGGCCCACTTCAGCTTTTGAAACAGGTATACTGTACCCCTAGCACGAACATTTTGATTTATCGTATAGTTTACGCCACAGTTTAGTTTCAGTTAAATTTTGTATGGGAATTTGAACAGCGCTCCGTGGGCGTATTTGGAACTAAGTTTCAGGTTATTTATTTATTGCTCAGTTTTTATTACTCAGTTTTTTATTTTCATTTATGTTTCAGGTTATTTATGCTTAATTATTTTATGCAACAAGCTATTATCAACGTTTAGTCGGTATGGGTAAGAACTTGGACCAAACAAGTGTTATCCAATGTGTCTCTCAAGTTACGGAGGCACTTAACAGTCAATAAAAATAATAACCAATACCTTTATCGGGTTGCCCACTTTAAGGGCTGAGAGAGACGTCGTCAATGTAAAGTACTTACATACTTATTTTTAGCTGTGTTGATTTCTCTAATCTAATTTTTGACGGCTACGTGGCGCAGTGGCTTAGCAAGGAGTTGTAGCGGAGGGGGCCGCGGTTTCGAATCCTGCACGGAACAAGTATTTGTATGGCCTACAAGTAATTACTGCCTCCACGACACTGGATAAATCCTATTGTGGCGGTTTTAGTATAACTAGTGTTTTTGTGACTTTCTACAGATTTTTTAAAACATACAAGATAACGGGTGTTATTGGTTGTATTGATGGATCACATTTCCGCATATTATTTCACCACAAATATAATAAAAAAGAATCCAATACGCACCCAATACGTTAATAAGTTATGTTACATAAAATGTGAAACATTACTAACGAAAAAAAGTTTTTTGGTATTGCCCCGCGAATTTATAATAAACTACCTGATACAATAAAAATATGAACTTATTTAAATTTAAAAAAAGTGCTTAAGTAATGAATATAGACAAATGTTATTATAAAATTGACGAGTTCTTAAATGATAATTAAAAGTGCAAGTTGTAATTTTAACGGTAAAAGAATGTCCACTACCCTATTCGAGATGGGCAGCAGTCTCCTCGCAATAATAATAAAAAAATTAAAAAACTGCGTTTGACAATCCACCTGCCAAGTGTGCCCGCTGTATATTATAATCTATGTAGTCCACTGTCAAGTTCAAAAATATTAAGCAAATATTAAATTTAAAAATGTTTTTTATAGAGTAGGGTGACAAACGAGCACACAGTCCACCTGATGGTAAGTTGTTGCTGCGGCCCCTAGACATCTACATCTATCCTCGATTACAAATCAAAATGCAGATGCGTTGTCACCCGAGAGGACTAAGATGTAATGCCTTGTTTCCAGTAAAAAGGGTCTCCGGTTTTCTACACTCACTATACGAAACACAGCAGCATTAAGCTACCATTTCACGCTGGTATTATGTAGAGCGTGGTCCTTCCCCGGTCGAGCCGACCCATTCGTTCTACAACTATACATCTAATATAACTGCAGCATGGCTATACCACGTATGAATATAATATGTATTAAGAAGTTTATGGATGACAATAACCCCCGGGAATGAGATAGACGCTACTAAATTATTTCCAATATGATTTGTATAGTTAATTGTAAAACAACATAATACATGATTGTAAACATTTTGTTTTTAACTTCCAGCAGGGTTTTGTGCTAATTCATCCCTGGACACAGGTTTCTTCCGAAATAGGGGTAAATTAAACATAAGAATGACTTTTAATAAGTACTATTAATAATGTATATTAAATTTAAAAAAATCTATTTCTGTTTCTATTGAATCCAAAATTTGATTATCTGCTGTGTTGTATATGTACAGAGCTTGAACGAATTAATACAGAGTTTGAATTTATGGTTTGACTTGTTTTTTGGGATTACGACTTTAGATGATAAGTGTTTTCTATATTTATTGGTATTAATATTAAATTCTTATAACAAAGTACTTCAACAATTTCAAGGAGACATTTTATTTAAAACATGGACAGTAAAAAAGTACAGATTATTATAATATATGTTATCACACTGAGCTCGAAACTGCAGCTCAGCATCCTCTCTTGTTCTAATTCTACAAACATCCTTTGTTTGCTTATTATCGTTCTGTGTTCTTCTCACTTAAAAATAACATTATTCTTTTTTTTTTGGGTTGACGGCGCGAAAATGAAAGTGGGTTGCGTATTGAGAATAGTTGGAGATTTATTCGGTGTAGTAGGTTTTAGTGCTGTTGGGATCTGGGAGGTGTTAGGGATGTAGTTTGCGTTAGGAATCTAGGATTGGTTGGAGATAAGTACTGGATCCTTGCTGCAGCCAGGAGGGTTTTTAGTCTTCATCATCTGAAAAAGATCGATTGAAAAACTTAAACATTTTACATAATTTTTTTATATTTCTTTCATAGTTATTTCCTTATTATATCGTTGAAAATATTTAAAGGTGAAAAGATATAATGAATAACTTGAATTTTAAGTAATTATTATTATATATTTAATTTTTTTAATCTTAATTTCAAATAAACAGTTAACATGCTAACACACAACTAATACTTAAATTGTGAAATTATTGTTATTAATTTTATTTAAGTAAAAATGTAGGTACTTACATCATGTGTAGTTGAAGACATACCAATAGCAGGAATTTCAGGAGGTATAATCATTAAATCCGTATGTAGCTCTGCAGGTATCACTGTTTTATTAATTTTGTATAGGTAACCAGTAACCACATAGGCTGTAAAATAATAAGTTATTAGTCTTACACTGAAGTTGTTTATATTCAAATATACATATTTTTTTCTGAATTATATATTTTCATTGAAAAAGTGTAAAGTCATCATATTATCATGTTAAAATGAAAGTTTGTCGGTTGATTTCTACTAAAGTTCTATTTATGTTAAAGCACCCTGTTCTCTTAGTATGTGAGAAATATTTTAAATGAATGCTATGAGCAGCTTTATTCATTTTTGGCCACTTCTTTATTTAAATCACTCCACACTACCTAAGCAAACCAAATAAAACGACAGTGAACTCAAAATTCATGAAATGAACTATGCATTTAAAACTTTATCTAAGCGCTCTTGATTTGTATTGAAGATTTTATAACAATAAAACTAGAACGTACTTTTCGCTACTTTTTTCACTCCGAGACATCGATTCCTTGGCTGTGGAGCAAATACGTAGCTCTTCGTACTTTTGGATACACCACTGTAGTCCGTGGTCCGTGCACTAATTCTGTGCTTTCCATTAATCACCATTCCCTAGAAATAAACAATAATCTTTATTTAACAGAATGAATCAATATCAATAGGTAATGAATACACAGACTGAAAAATAATCCAAACTCATGTTTTAATATAGTTACTTACGTTTTCATGAAATCTACTATTATTGTAAACTGTGTGGCTAGTTCTTGACGACATCATTATGAAATTCAGCAAAAATTAACTAAAACCAATCTAAAATACAAAACTATTAAAACAACACGAAGTGCGAAGTCATATGTTTATCTTAAGAATGTCGCGTTCGGAAATCACAATTCATAAGACGTGAAACATGGTTTTATAAACATAAAAATGTTCCTCCGTAAATAATTATACAAGCAGTATTTTGTTAATTAACTATTTTAAATTAATTAACACACTATTATTAATAAGTTTCAATACATTTCTTATTTTTACACACAGTAAAAGACTCTACAACTACAATAATATCAATTTATAAACGTAAACATTCCTTTTCATTCGTTCGTTTTAATATTGAGTCACAAGGTTTGTTTACATATAGTTACAGTATAGTATCGAGTACACGTGAGTAAGAGATAAGCGTTCGTGCTGCCGAAGACTGTAGCCACACTTTGGTAAAAGTTTTCGCTTAGTTGACTCGATACGAATTCTTGACGCAATTGTTTATTATTCGTGCTCGGGGTACAGGTCGCTGTTTTGTTATTGTTGAGAATTGTATAGTAGCAAGGTGTAATTTTCTCCGGGCACTCATTTTTAACAGATTAGCATTGTTCAAATAAGGCGTTACATGGCTTCGAGGCGGGACAGTGAAACAAAACCGAGTACACGCATTTTGCACCCGCTGTATGAGCTTCTCTGACCTTCTCAACTGTCGTGGTCCATAGGCTGCATCTGCATAATTTAACTTAGACAGTATTAATGACTCACACAATCTTCCAACCAATCAACCAATCCGGATATCTTCACTGAGGTATTACCGAACTTTACACAACAACTTCAAACGGTAAAAGCAACTGCGCACTCCTTCAAGTACATGACTTTCAAATCGCAAACTAGAATCAAATAATACACCTAAATTTCTTCAGCAGAGACTTGCTGTATAGGTTCATTATCAATTATAACTAAGGGCTGAAGCATTGATATATTTTTGATATTTTTATTTGTTCCTAGAATTAAAAATTTTGATTTTTGTGGATTTTGCACAAGAGAATTTTGCTTGGACCACAACGAGATACGTTTGAGATCTTCATTCAATAATTTGACGGCAGTTTCACAATCTTAAGGAAAAAAAGATTTATATATTTGCAAGTCATCTGCATATAAGTGATAGTAACAATTTTTGATACAGCTGGTGATGTCTGAATTATATAAAATAAAGAAAATAGGACCCAGGATAGATACCTGTGGGACACCGCGAGAAACTAAGTATGGTTCAGACATAAGTATTGTGCCATCACGTTTTGTTATATTAACATATTGCAATCTATCTGTTAAGTAACTAAGAAACCATTGAATTGTGCAAGCATCAAATCCATAGAAAGATAACTTAGACAGTAGAAGAGTACAATTTATGGAATCAAAAGCTCGTGAGAAATCTAAAAGAGTAAGTATTGTCCCCATTCCCTTATCCTGTGCTGTTAGTATATTATCAACAACATCAATAATCGCTGTTGTGGTGCTATGGTGTTTACGAAAACCTGACTGTGATAAAGGTAAGATTTTGTGTACCTCTAAGTATTCGGTTAACTGAACGCAGACCACTTTTTCTAATACCTTAGATAAACAAGGCAAGATGCTTATGGGGCGTAGATCTTTTAAACAGGTTGCCTGTTTTTTTTAGGGATAGGCTGTACCACAGCTATTTTCCATTGATCAGGGAAGGTAGAGGTGGTAATAGATTTATTCACAATAGCTGTGATAACTTTCAATGTATGTGGCAGTGTCATAAGTAACATATCAAGTGTTATCTGATCCACACCTTGGGTGTTAGATTTCAAACTCTGAATTATTTTAGCTATTTGGTCCTCATTTGTTATATTTAAATGGAAAATACCTGGCCCATATTTGTTAAACTCATAAAAAGTAAGTTTTGAAAGGTCTATATTATCATCACCAGGGATATTCAAAAAATGTTTGTTTATTACATCAGGATCATTACAATGATCTGGCAAATTTATCTCAGCCTGTTCCTTAGTGATAATATTACCTTTTATACTTTTCCATAGAGTTTTGGGGTTATTTAAGTTTTTATTAATATATGTTTCAAAATATGCTCTCTTTTCAAAATGAATAGCATTAGTCACAAGGTTTTTTAGATCTTTATAGGAATTATAATATTTATCTAGTTTAGTTTTCTTATACCGCATGAAATAGTAGTTTCGATGCCTCATCATGATTTTAACAGTATCAGTAATCCATGGGTGAGTTTGTTTTTTAATCGCACTAATTTATTAGGGGCATGAAGGTCAAAAAGCGTTATTATATACGAATTAAACTTTGCTACCATATCATTAACATTGTTGAGATATAAAATACCATCCCAATCAATACTGTTTCAATCTGCATTAAAATAGTCTACCAAAATCTGCTTAAGTGGACGAATGTAAGCCTTACGTGTAATTAACTTATCTTTTTCTATTAGAAATTGAACGGATATCACTGCGTGTTGCCCTAATTGTGGTATATGTGAAACTGTTTTTTTTAAACTTAAAAAAACTTGTTTTTCTTTAAAGCGTGCTCAGACTCCCGGGTTATAGTATTGATGTTAAATAATGATTTTAGGTGATGGTTCATTAAGAGTCTTTTGTTATTGTAACGATTGCATACTAACCTCCAGGCATCTTCATAATTGGCAGAGCATACTACAAGGATGGGTATAATTCGTGCTGCGCTGCCTTCTAAGTAGGATAATAGATATTGAAATTTTCGAATTGGTGATTATTGTCAAGAATAAAATTGTTAAACGAGTCACGGAATTCAAGCCAGCGAAAAATGAGCTATTGAATTTAGTAATATTTAACTATGGTAAGTTAATCGGTAAATCACAATTATCGGAAGTGTACTGAGAAAAATGACCAACGGAGTGTGGTTTATCCCTTTCTACCGTGGGCTTTGTTCATCGAGAAATTTATCAAATCCTGTTCAATAACCTCCCTCTCAACCGTCTCCTCATCCAAAAAATCACCAGCTAACACTTCAATTTGATCCTGCAACTCATCAAATTTGCCTGACAATGCTTCAATTTTTTTATTTTGATAGAAAATATTTGTTATTTTAGGCGATCTTGTAATCTTATCTAGATAATTTTTAAACTTGGTTATTTGTTCCTTAAATAAACTACGTTTAGCTATCAATTCTCTGAATTGCTTTGACTCGCTCATGATTTTAAAAATAAATAAAAAATCCTAACAGGTAAGTTTTTTTAAAGAGTATTAGCAGTAGAGTTGAAAAGTAAACAAACATATATCTCACGCTCCTCGCCTCGAAGGCACTGGCCGGAAGCAGATTATGAATGAAGAGGCTGACCTCCAAATTAATATTTGAAAATTGGGGACACTCGACCCTAATACCGTTCGGCAAATTATATATAATATGAATGTATTTTTTTCATTTAAAATTGTATTTACTACTTTAAAATACAATTGAAATCTATTGTAGTGAAATCTTTTTTTTATAAGATATGATGATAAGCGAGCACACAGTCCACCTGATGGTAAGTGGTTGCTGTGGCTCATAGGCATCTACATTTATCCTCGATTACGAATCAAAATGCCGATGCGTTGTCATCCGTGAGGACTTAGGTGGAATGCCTCATTTCCAGTAAAAAGGGTCTCCGGTTCTCTATATTCACCATACGAAACACAGCATCATTAAGCTACTATTTGACGCTGGTATTCCGTGAGATCGTGGACCCTCCCCGGTCGAGCCGACCCATTCTTGCTACAACTATACTACAAATATAACTGCAGCAAGAGTCATAGTGGCAGTCGAGGTACTACGCGGCATTTGAGGTGCTATAACTGTGGAGAAACAAATGATCATTTGTCTGCGGAATGTCCACATAGGAAAATGGGCATAAAGTGTTTTAAGTGCAATTCATTCGAACACATTACCAAAGATTGTGAGTCACAAGAAGTGGCGAAAGATGGCGCCATAGGTAATGGCGTAGGCGTCGGCAACGATGACCGGAGAATGAACGAGGGAACGAGATCGAGAACGAATGTGATGCTAGGTACGAGTTCACCAAAAGAGGTTGGCAGCAGTGAACGGATCAAACTTAATTCAGATTGAAACAGAGCGATTTGTTTTCGCAGGTTAGCAGCACTGAGAGCGAAGAAAATGGCAGACGGCCATCTTCAATGTCAGTGAACGTAAACAAAAACCGACAAAGTCCTACAAAAGATGTGTTATTATTTCAAAAGCGGTTCGAGGCTCTTAATGACTCCGGTAGTGATGTGAATTTGATGACAACCAACTGTGTAAATGCTATAGATTTTACGTGGTAGAGCCATGCCGCAGTTATATTAGTAGTATAGTTGTAGCACGAATGGGTCGGCTCGACCGGGGAAGAACCACGCTCTCGCAGAATACCAGCGTGAAATAGAAGCTTAGTGCTGCTGTATTTCGTATGGTGAGTGTAGAGAACCGGAGACCCCTTTTACTGGAAACGAGGCATTTCATCTTAGTCCTCACGGGTGACAACGCATCTGCATTTTGATTCGTAATCGAGGATAGATGTAGATATCTATGGGCCGCAGCAACCACTTACCATCAGGTGGACTGTGTGCTCGTTTGTCACCCTATCCTATAAAAAAAAGACGAACAGTACGAACAAAACGACGAAATTTTCCATGGAATTGGAGCGTCACAAATTAAAGCTATCGGCAGGTTGCGTATGACGATGTGTGTTGACAACAACAATTATGATCACGTTTTATTTTATAGTGTGCCTAAAAATAGTATACCCTATACCATTATTCCGGGTCAGCAGTTTCTCGAAAATGTTGTTATGATTCTTGAGTGTAACCATGTTGTGTTTTTGCCATCTAATGAGCAATGGATGCATAACCTTACATGTGTGATGTCTGATTTTGATGTTGTAGTTACCGAAGTAAGTATGAGTGCGCAACAATAGGCTAGGTGCCTGATGGAGAACTACAAGCTGGTAAGAACAAAATAGGCGCTGATTCAGTTGAGAATCGTGCTAAAAGACGACGTTCCTGTCGCTCAACGACCAAGGAGGTTAGCGTTGAAGGAACAAGACGAGGTGAATCAACAAATAGCTAAATGGATTGAAGATGGAATTGTAAGAGTAAGTCACTCTAAATACGCTAGTCCTTTAGTGTTGGTGAGGAAGAGAGACGGTAGTATAAGAGTCTGTGTGGATTATAGACTTTTAAATAAGAAGATGATTAAAGACGAATATCTTTTACCTTTTTGATTTGATTGATTGATGACTTGATAGACAAATGCAAGGCTGGTAAAGTATTTAGTGCAATAGACTCAAAAAATGGGTACTTTCATTTAAAAGTTCATGAGGACTCTATAAAGTACACAGCCTTTGTAACATCAACGGGGCAGTATGAGTTTTGTCGAGCTTCATTTGGTTTATCGATCTGTCAGAAAGTTTTTACTCGTTTCATCAATATTATATTCCGAAATCTTGTCGAGAAAGGTATTGTTTTAATATTCATCGACGACTTACTCATTCCAGCTGAAAATTAAATTGAAGCGATCGAGCGGTTATCAATGGTGCTACAGACTACTTCAGAATACGGACTTGAAATCAACTGGAAGAAAAGTCAGCAGTTTGTAAAGAGAGTACAGTATCTTGGTCACATAATTGAAAATGGTGAAGTAAAACCATCCCCAGATAAGATAGAAGCTGTCAAGAGATTCCCAGAACCAAGAACAATGAAACAGTTACAGAGTTTTCATGGGTTGTGCTCATATTTTCGCAAATTCATAGAGAATTTTTCAATAATAGCTAAGCCGTTAACGGATTTATTAAGTTTCCAAGAGTTGAAAAAAAGGTTATCCTCAAGGCCTGTGTTAAAAATATATGATCCAAGATTTGAAACAGAGCTGCATACAGATGCATCAAGCGCAGCTCTTGCCACTATTCTAATGCAGAGAGATGCCGACGACGGTGAACTGCATCCTGTGCATTATATGAACCAGAAGACTTCTGAACAACAAAATCGGTACTCGAGTTACGAATTGGAGGCGTTGGCTGTAATTGAGAGTATCAAGAAGTTCAGACATTATTTGTTTGAAAAGAAATTTAAAATTGTGAACGACTGTAAAGCATTTCAAATGACAATCAACAAAAAAGATTCAGCCATGTCAACAGGGTGGCTAGACTCTTACGTGACGTTACTAAGAGTACCACAAGCAAAGAAGCTTTGGAAAAACTGAAAGTGTTTCAGCAGCACTTTGGAAACTCGTACAGAATCATCTATGACAGAGGTACTGCTTTTAGGAGTGGAGAGTTCAAAAAGTTCTGTGAGGAGGAAGGTATTCAACATGTGACCACAACCACGGGTGTGCCTCGCGGAAATGGACAAGTAGAGCGAGTGCATAAAACAATTATATCAGTTCAATACTAAGTTAAGCGTGGAAAATCCTAACCTGTGGTATAGACATGTTAGCCGTTTGCAAAGAGCACTAAATAGCACATAGCACAGTATAAGCTTCAAACTTTTTGAATTAATGATTGGTACAACAATAAAAATGAAACAAGATTTGGATTTATATAATTTATTGTAACAAGAAGATTGAGAAAATTTAGTAGAAAACAGAGAAGAGTTACGCGTTAAAGCAAAACAACAGATTTTGAAAATTCAGGAGGAAAATATGCGGAATTTCAATAAGAAAAGAAAGAAAAGTTGTCAGTACAAACCTGGTGATGTGGTAGCTATCAAAGGAACGCAGTTCGGAGTGGGAATGAAGTTAAAGCCGAAGTTCCTTGGCACAAAGTAGTGAAAGTCAAAGGCAGAGACAGGTATGACGTGGAAAAGCTGGACAGCTCTACTGAAGGCCCAAGGAACACGTCGACTTCTGCTGACTACATGAAGGCGTGGCCTGCTCTAAGAGGATCCACGTAAGTTTTTGTACTCCATCGCTCTGCTCATTTAGATTAAATTTTATGTGACAGCCATGAAACATTTTTGTGCACTGCTGACACCAGTATTAATAACTTGTTTGTAATAAGTTATGAATGCGTTTTGTTACATTGTATTAAGTAAAGCGTAGTGATGTGTTCTGTTCCTATGTTTATGTTTATGTATACTTAGTATTTGTTAAAGTTAAGGATGTATTTATTGCGTTTATTGTAGTATTTAGTTGTAAGATTGTGCAAAAGTTAGTTTTGTTGATTGCAGGAAGGCCGAATGTGGGACGGAACGTAAAGGAATGAAGTGGCAGAATGAATGTGTGACAAAGATAGCAAGATGACAGTATGAAAGTGAGTGAAAGAGCAAGTATTTAAAATGAGAGAACAATAAGCGAGTGACTGAATAAGAAGTAAGAATGAAGGGAAGTTAGATTTTAAAGGCTGGGACTAGCAAACGGGAAACTATTGTGACAATACTACATAACTGTGAAGAGAGAGATTAAACATTCAAGTCAAACACCAAGCTGTGTTTCATTCTAAACAAAACAAATTCCACATTTATATTGACTACATCTTTCGATTTCGGTTTTCTGCGATTTGTTTTGCGATTTGTTTTAAGTTGATTCGATTTTTTTTTGGCTATCGTTTTCGGGTTCGTGTTGTGTCTTGAATTGGTTTTGTTGTTTTGATTTTAAAAAATATTTAAAAGGAATATTTATTCCATTTAGATATTTTGGATTTGCTTTTAAAAAAATATTTAAAAGGAAATTTAATTACTTTTAGGTATTTTAACGTTTTTTTATAAATAGGTTTTTTGTTACTTCATAATGCCTTGCAAACGTAAGTCCAGCCTTTCAAGAGTATCTTCTCAAAGACAAGCGAAAAGATTAGCTCGATCGCTAGAATCTTTAGAAGATGCTGAACTGAGAAGGCAAGAACAAGCAGAGCGTCAGATTACATGGCAAACCTGCCAGGCAGTGCGCTGCGACAATGCATGCGCACCGCTGGGCCTAGTTAAAAGGTGGATAGTAAAATACAAATACTACTAAATTACATAATGAATCGATTGATTAGTGAAACGATTGACATCTTTCCTATATTACAGTATCTTTCATACATCCGTCATTTCATCCATGCATTTCAATAGATTGTTTGAATCCTTCAGCAATAATAGAAGATTTCATAGACGTTGAAGATCCACTGTAGTTTTTAAAGCAATTGTGAGTTCTAACCGTCTCGTTCCTTTTTTGCACTCTGGCACAAATACAGCAATATTTATTTTTAACTGCCATAAACAAAATCCGACCAAATCATCTACATATTATGGTTGCAGCTCTAGATATTGCAGAGTAGTTGGTTTTTTTTCTTTTTTTTCGTTACGTCAGTTATAGGTATGCCGTATTCAGTCACGCTTCCTTCCTTAATAGCTGCTTGTCTCTACCGGTCTCCAACTTTTCTCATTTCTTTCCATGCGGTAACCAACATGCGGTATCACATACTAAATATTGGTTAATATTATATGTATGTTTCGGAAATGACTGTTAAACCAAGGGCTGCTTTAAGTTAATAAATTTAGTTGAGCGTTACCACAACCAGCCGCCATCATTCCAGTAACTGATATTTTGTTTAAGTTAACTGTTGAGTTCTGTATTTTGAATTGGTTTTTACACATTGAACAAATAAACGTTAAAACAGATATTCAGGCTGCAATTTAATAGCAATTCGTGTTTTAAAATCCTGATCAGTTTATCAAAAAATGTTTGACATCGATAACTCTATGTCCTCTTTCATCAGAAGTTTTGGTGTGAAGGTTGGATAATCAAGGGAAGTAGAATAAAATTGTGAGGTTAGGTCTCTCTCTAGGAATATATACAGTAAAAATATTGCAATTCATTACTCACATTACTGTTAACCTCAACTGTGTACGACACTTGTTAATCATTATTTACATTAGGCGATATTTTTTTACAGACTAATTGCGACTCCCCTGTTTTTATTCCTTTTGTTCTGATAACGCAAGCGGCCGACGGCGGCTACGGAAAGCTAGTAATATCGCTAAGTTGTTGTTATATTTTTGAAATGTATAATTATAAATTACAAATTTTCAATAAGTAAAAGAAGATATATGTATATTTATATCATAATTCCTACTTTGATTGACTTGAAAAATTACTGATCATTTTTTTTTGGAAGGAGGTAATAGCGTCTTATTGCTGGTCATCTTAGTTTAGCAATGATGCCACTGGTACTGAACTATTATAATATACGTTAACATCTAAATGTACTGTGGTCCTTACTCTGAAAAAAGAAAGTAATTGGTAAAATAGGGATCTACTTACGCACCTATGTAATTGCAGTCTACATCATATTTCGTATTGCAGATTCAAAATATATTTATAATAAGTTGATGTAAGTACACAATTTAATATAAATATATAATAAAAAGTATATAATGGTGTATGTGTGTCATAATGGTATTTGAGTATATAATGGTGCATGATGTAATGTCATTGAAATTGCAGCATTATGGTCTTCAAGGAGCTGAACTAAATATGATCAAAACTTGTTTAAGTAACCGTAGCCAAACTGTTTCAGTAAACGAGCAAACTTCTTTAGCGAGTTATGTGTCGATTGGAGTACCACAAGGCTCGATCTTGGGTCCTATTTTGTTTTTGATCTATATTAATGATCTTGGCAATGCAATACCAGATTATACACATTTCAGTTTATTTGCAGATGATACACATATTAGTTTAAGAGACAAAAGTCTATCAAATTTAGACGATAAAATTAACAATGTTATGAGCTTGCTAAAAGAATGGTTTGGCGCAAATGATATTATTCTAAATTCTAATAAAATCATTGTAATGCACTACCAACCGAGGCTAGGCATTCGTGATAACTCGAATACAAAAGAAAATGTAGTTTTAGGATATACAGTAGATATCACAATAAACCATAAAGCTCATATTGGAAAAAATTGTAAGAAAATAGCTAGCGGTAATTACGCATTATTTAAGCTAAAGCCATTATTAGATAAAAAGACACTCATATCTGTGTACTATGCCTACATTCATTCTGTAATAAGATATGCCATTACTATTTGGGGTAATGCTCCGGATGTTATAAAAGTTTTAAAATGTCAAAAACAATCTATAAGAATTCAACGGTCTAAAAAAAAGTAGCCCGGCAAGAAAACATTTTAAGAACGACCATATAATGACAGTGGTTTCGCTTTATATTTATAATAGTTTATTAGAGGTACATGAGGATAAAGAAATACCGAAAAAGAAAGACATAAATCAGCACAATCTACGTAATAATGAAAAGCGTGTTATACCCATGAATAGAAAAAAAGTAAAAAAACAGGAGCGTTACTCAAAAATATTGATGTATAACAAATTTCCAAATAGTTTAACCAGCCTACACTATAGCAAATTTAAACGGAAACTTAAATATTTTTTTGAGGACAACCTATTTTATAAATTAAGAGAATATATGTCAATGCAACTCAAGAAATCATCATTCTTGTGTAACGTACAAACAAAATAAATTACCTAATTCTATGACGTTAAGCCACAATGAACTAGATTAAGATACAATAATATGATTTAATCTTATAAATTTATAAAAACTTTTGTAACCAATGACTTTCCTGTAACGATTGTTATACCATGGTCAATAAATATTCCTGATTTCTTATAATGTGTAATTACTTACGTTTTACTTTCCCTCATTTTACGAGCTTCTTCTCTCAGGTACTCCAAATATTGTATTTTATTCATTTTTTGCTTTTTGGCTTCCCCCGTTTTTCCAATTTATAGTTTTTAAGTTATTTATTATAAAATTAACAGAAATTTTATACCGTATTACACATTCGAAACTATTTCCGTTATTACGCCAATCAAATAAGCACAGGTCCGTCGTCGATGAAGCCCACGGGTGACAAAGGGAGTGCCAAAATGAACGCGATGCAATCACTTCATGTATGCAAATTATGAGGAGCTATACCGAGGAGGCGCTCGGAAACAAACTAGGTAAACGCCAAACAACATTCTTATTTTTTTTAACAAAACTTCGTTATGGATTAAAAATTGTTAATGTGAACTTATTTATGATTATTATAATAAATATATATATATAATTCATAAAAATATTATGGTGGTGTAGCCGTAGAAGGAAAAGGGGAGATCTCCCGCCGGGCTAGGTGCTCTGCCCGGGGAGCGGCCAACACTCGGTTGATAATTCGAAGATGTTCTATATATACTGTTTGTGATTCGGAATTTTGATAGCGTGATTTATGCTTCGGCGTGTTTCGCTTGCGGTGCGACGACAGCGCCGCCACAGTGGCATAGAAAACTGTAAATAATTAGAGTCTACTTTAGAATTTTTTCTATAGAGAAAATTACATGTTATCGTTTTTCTTTTATGGAATCCAAGTCTATAAAGCCAAAAAACATTTTCCAAAAATTTGATTTGTAATCTTTAATACTAAAATAAATATGTAATATATAAAAAAGCACCACCTTTAAGGGAACTCTAAACGCGACTTGTTTCCACAGGTAATAATTGGGCTGGTTCCTTTCATGTTCAAAGGCTATAACAATTTAGAGAGAAAAAGCAGCGAGCGCTCAGCATTCTCGATTTTTTATCTGTTGGTTGCGCGGGAAACCCATTCGTATTTTATTTTATATCGGACGGTAGGTGCCAAGTCGCTTGTTCCTTTCCGAAAACGATATCATTCATACCCTCCTATCGACACATCGGGGTGGTGGGGTGGGAGGGGCAAGAAGATGATTCTAGAATGTCACGTAATCATCGGAGCCGAGGATATATAAGGCACGCGCGACCGTTGCGTGTCCTCTTCCCGCCGCGCCAGTCATTGGAACAACAGCTCTCTTCCCGCCGCGCCAGTCATTGGAACAACAGCTCTCTTCCCGTCGCAGTCGTCGTTGAAACCACACCGCTAGTAGAAACCACTTTAGCCTGGAAGCAGTCGAGCTCCAGGAGACCCGCCTCACCTCGTGTGAGATATAGTCGCGCACCGCCTCTCTCCAGAATGTCTGTCTAGAAGAAGTTCCAGAAGTTGCAGCTATAGTGCTCTACAGGATAGAAGAAACCCCGGTGAGTCAACATTCCTTATTTACTGCCTGATTAACATAATTGTTTTAACCCGCTCCAATTCTGTGTTCTCCCTATCAGGCAGGATTCCTTTTCATCGATTTGGCACAATAATAGTTTAGTTTAGGGAAGAGCGAGTGCATTGTACCGCATGCTATAGTAGTCGCATTACGTAAGCGTAGAAGCATTCGCATATACAGTCCACTTTAGTTAATATCTCGCGTAATAGGTTTAAGGTTCGACCGGGGAATTAGACTTCGGCAGCCTTAGACACGTGGCTCCACCATTTCATGGTCCTTCGAGCCGGATTTGGTCGAATTGTTGAATTAATTAATTAGATAATGCACTCTAATTTATGGAATAGACTTAAATAGTGTTCGTTTAAATTTAAAATTTGATTTGGTACTCGCAAACAGAATTATTCGTTTTATAGCGCTCGTATTTGATTAAATTTAAAGCCTATTAAATAATTGAAACAGTGTAATAGGAACCGTTTGATACGCTTACCCCACAATCTTGATAAAATTATTGAGTTTAGCAAATGACGCGTCACCTCGACTCGCTGCGCAGGTGTTCGATTTAATTACGTAATACGGCATACCGAGTGTCCATCCTTCATTGTTTGTGCGTTGTGAGATTAATTGTGATTAATATAACTTTATTATAATAATTTAAAATGGCAGTTAGTGGAAGTGAAATCAAAATTAAAACGCATTATGCCAAGAGGGACATACTCTTTTCGCGTATGCAGAATATAAGTGATTATATAAAGAACATTAATATAGAAGCAGTGCGGGAAACCTTTTTGAATGAAATCGAAACGATAGATTCTTTGCGGATAGATTACGAAAGAATATTAGACCAAATTAATCATTTGGAATTACAAATCGACCCGAAATACATAGTGAACTACCAACCGTTGCTGGCATTCGAAGATATGTTGTGTCGCGTGAAAAGAACTGCGAAATCCCTACAATCTCAAAACGAAGCAAAGCCGGAAACACAGGTACGTCCAAGTGACTGAATTAGGTTGCCGCCAATAGATATTCCGGTATTCAATGGTGATATTAAGACGTGGCCCTTCTTCTTCAGTAGTTTTCAAAACAATATACACAATAACCCATCGTTATCGGACGCCGAAAAATTATATTACTTAATTAGTAAACTTAGTGGCAGGGCACAGTCGATCTGCTCTGGTTTTACACCTACAGCAAACAATTACTTATTAATATTCGAAACGCTTAAAACTAAATATGAAGATAGGAGAATGTTAGCTTCCGAATATTTGAACCAGATATTCGATCTTAAACCTATATCATCCGCGAACATCAACGGCTTAGAGCAGTTTCTAGATAAATTTGTGGCATCGGTGGCTGCACTTAAGAATTTGAAATTTAATGATCTTATGGACGTGGTGTTTCTCCATGTTGCATTAAAGAAATTTGTGTTTTTTATACGTGGTAGAGCCATGCTGCAATTATATTAGTAGTATAGTTGTAGCACGAATGGGTCGGCTCGACCGGGGAAGGACCACGCTCTCACAGAATACCAGCGTGAAATAGTAGCTTAATGCTGCTGTATTTCGTATGGTGAGTGTAGAGAACCGGAGACCCTTTTTACTGGAAATGAGGCATTCCATCTTAGTCCTCACGGGTGACAACGCATCTGCATTTTGATTTGTAATGGAAGATAGATGTAGATGTCTATGGGCCGCAGCAACCACTTACCATCAGGTGAACTGTGTGCTCGTTTGTCACCCTATTCTATAAAAAAAAAAAAAAAAAAAAAAAAATTAGACCCCGACACCGTGCGTGCGTTGGAAATGGAGCATCGTAGCTCGGTGATGCCTTCCTTTCATTCATTAGCATCGTTCGTGCGAGATCAAATAAAGGTGATGCAGCGCTCTCCGAACGTTAAACAGGAGATTAAAAGGTGCGTCGACCGTAGACAGACTCAACCATCTAAAATAGCAGGGTCGTTAACTTACGTGACCGCTACGCCAACATCACTCCAGCATACTTGTATAGTATGTAAAGATAAACACGGTAATTTATATAATTGTGCGACTTTTCGTAAATATTCACCAAGCGAGCGTTATAAATTAGTAAAGACAAACAACCTATGTTTGAACTGTTTAAGCGATAAGCATTTAGTTGCAAAATGCAATTCGAGTTCCGTATGTAGCAAGTGCGCCAGGAAACATCACACGCTATTACATTTTGAAAATAGCAACATAGCGGCGTCAAGTAAAGCGGACAAGGAATTCGCCCCTACTAATGTCAACGATTCTAGCGGTAGACCTGGTGATGTCGCTCTGTGCTCATTGGCAAATATGGGAGCACAACCTCCTTCAACCGTGTTACTGGGTACGGTACGTATTTTGGTTAGGGATTCGTGTGGAAACGAACAAAGCGTCCGTGCACTGCTGGACAGCGGAGCCCAAAATAGCTTTATAACGCGACAATGTTGTCAGCGCTTAGGCTTAGTAATAAATAGGTCACTTTCATGTCCTGTAATTAAAGGCATCGGAGGTACTAGTAAAGCGACCCAGAGATATATAAATTTAAAATTTTATTCTCGGATAGATCGTAATGTTAACTTTGATATAAATGCACTAGTAGTAGATAGGGTCACTGAACGGTTGCCAACCGTTTCGGTTGACACCTCGGCAATGATTGAATTTAAGAATTTGACTCTGGCGGACGACACTTACGCCGTTCCTGGAAACATAGACATGCTCATTGGAGCATCGCTTTTCCCTCATCTTTTGTTAAACAATAAGGTCAGGGGCAACTCCTCGCATGCCACAGATACGAAAGAAAATGCAAAGGGATGCAACATCTCTTCGCAATGCCAGTGAATCGAGCCGATCGGAAAGCACTCGGTCGTCGACGATTCGAGCCGCTCTGCGCTGGATGCGGTCAAGTGGAAGGAGCTGGTACTGGGGAGCCCCAGCCCAGAGATGGGAACAGGAACATTCCTTGTGTGGCCGAACCTGCGCCTTGTAAAGTCGCAGGCGGTGTGCCAGCATGAAATACTGTCCTGCTCTGCTGAGCACGCCAAGCTTTTTAGAGGCCAATTTGGCCTTTCCATCCAAGTGACCACGAAACTGCACGTCACTCGATATGTCGACGCCGAGGATTCCGATACTGGCTGAGGCAACAAGGGGAGTGCCTTGAAACTGAGGGGATACGACAAAGGGGTTCTTTTTAGCGGTTAACGCGCAAACTTGTGTCTTCTGGGGGTTAAACTGGACTAGATTTAGTCGCCCCATCTGAGACTCTGTTCAGCAAAGACTCGACTTCTGACACAAGTTTGTTCCGGCACTCGGAGACGTTTTCCCGAGAAATATTGGCTCGTCCCGTGTAAAGAGCATCACCAGTGCTGTCATCTGCATAGCAATGAATGTTACGGGTTTGCAACATATCATTGATATGCAGAAGAAACAGCGTCGGCGATAGCACGCAGCCCTGTGGAACACCAGCATTAATGGGCTTGCAATCGGAGCTGCACCGTCAACAACGACCTTGATGCTCCGATCTGCAAGGAAGCTGGTGATCCAATCGCACAATTTCTCGGGAAGCCCATAGGAAGGGAGCTTCGAAAGAAGCGCTTTGTGCCAAACCCGATCGAAGGCCTTCGCAATGTCCAAACTAACGGCCAATGTCTGCCCCTTGGACTCTACTGCCTCCGCCCACCTGTGAGTTAGGTAGACCAGAAGATCACCAGCTGACCGACCACGGCGAAAACCGTATTGGCGGTCACTAATCAGCTGGTGATCCTCAAGGTACCTCGTGAGCTGGCAGTTTACAATGGACTCCATTATTTTGGAGAGCAAGGAGGTGACCGCGATAGGCCGGCAGCTGAACGGGTCTGAGCGGTCGCCTTTTTTAGGTATCGGGTGGACGAAAGCCGTCTTCCGTGATTTTGGGACTACGCCTAGGGAGTAGCAGTACCGGAAAAGACGCGTTAAAACCGGTGCCAACTCTGGAGCACACGTCCTCAGCACAATTGGGGGGATTCCGTCAGGTCCACTCGACTTGTGGATGTCCAGGGAGAGGAGTGCTTTGCGAACCGAGCGCTGTGTGAACTGCACTTCCGGCATGGAGCACTCACGCCACGGGATGGTCGGCGCCGTCCTCCCCCCGTCATCGAGAGTCGAGTTAAACGCAAAGAAAGAGCCTAGAAGATCGGCTTTCTTCTTTACGGTATGGGCCAGTGAGTCGTCCTCCCTGTGCAGAAATGGAAGAAATGGCTGACAGAAATTCCCCTGGATAGCCTTGGCGAGAGACCAGAATGCACGGGTTCCAGAAGGAAGGCGAACTAGTTTATCGCCAATTCTGCCTATGTGCTCTGACTTTGCCTTGGCAATGACTCTTTTGAAGGACCTAGAGGCGGAATTATACTTCTTTTTTAGGGCGCTGAGCGCTGGTATTTACATCCCGGGACGCTGGTGCGTCAGCCCAGGCCTGGTAGCACTCCTGCTTATAGCATGATGCTATTTTACAGGAGCAACCAAACCATGGCTAAGATTTGCCTCCAATGGGTACCACAGAAAAAGGAATAAAAAGTTCTATACCCTGAAGTACCACATCAGCGACAGAATCCGCAACAACGTTGGGATCGTCTGGCGAGAAGCAAACCCGCCCCCAAGGGTAGGATGCAAAGAAAGACCGCATCCCATTCCAATCGGCTGACCTATAGTGCCAAACACGGCGGCAGCCTGCATAATGCAACCGCGATTTCAGCGTAAAGCCTAAAGGGGCGTCGACGGAAATCTGATATCCGTCCGGGTGAGAGGTCAGCAGAAGGTCCAACAGGGAAGGTGCATGATCCTCCACATCTGGAATCCGCGTAGGCGAAGTAACCAGTTGTGTCAGACCATATGCCAAGGCAAAATCATGAACAGATCTCCCCGCATGATCGGTTAAACGTGAACCGAGCCATTCGGCGTGATGGGCGTTAAAGTCGCCGAGGATCACGATCTCTGCGGAGGGGATCTGCTGTAGCAACGAATCTGCAGCCATTTGGACGTGGTCGAAGAGTCGGTCTGTTTCGGCATTACCGCTATGGGACATATAAAGGCACCCGTAGACGCGCGGATGGTCGTCGCTGTCTACGCGTAGCCAAAGGATGGACAGGTCCGAACCTTCAAGTCTGCCGAGTCGTCGAGAACAAATGTTCTCTCTGACGTAAACGCAAACTCCAGCCCGAGGCACAAAGGAGTGTTCCAGTTTGTACCCCGGGTAGCATAGATACGAAACATCAGCCGGAGAGGACACCTGCGTCTCGGTCAGAAAGAGCAGAGCCGGCCTCGCCGTCTCGAGATGGTAGTGGACGGCGTTTAGTTTAGAGTGAAGTCCCCTGATATTGCAGAAATTCACGGACA
Organism: Parnassius smintheus behrii; assembly: GCA_036936625.1. Taxonomy (NCBI): domain Eukaryota; kingdom Metazoa; phylum Arthropoda; class Insecta; order Lepidoptera; family Papilionidae; genus Parnassius; species Parnassius smintheus. The sequence continues at coordinate 26,778,506 of JAUPFT010000020.1, forward strand.
GCGTGGCAGGGGTCGCCTTGGTCTTTTTGCTCCGTTTTCCCCGAGCAGTTGTAGTCTTGAGCGGAATTTTGCCCCCCCCCCCCCCGAATTCGCGGGGCAGCCTGAGCACCCATGCTCAGAAGTGGAGAAACATGGTCGTGGATGCTCAGCGAGGGATTCTCCAGGGGTGCTGGTACCCTCCTGGGGTAGTCTATCACAAAACACCATAAAAAGTAGCCTATTTCTACCCTATACGAGAACTGAAGACTGTCAGATGACATTATTTTGAGATATAGAATGAGACGAAATGAAGTGATAACGCTATCAATAAATGTACAAGCTAATAAATAAGCGTCTAGTCAATTATTTGATAATGTCATCTTCAATTTAATTTTGTAACGTAATAAAAACAGAGAAGAATTCAATAGAGTGTATTTTCTGACAAACATTTAAATATTTTATAATATTTTATTCTACTATTTTCACTGTGTTTTTTATTAAATATCAATTTTATTATCTATTTTGTAGTCTTGTAAATATTTCTACGAAATGGTATGAAGTATACTTAACTTTTTTTCTTTTTGTTTTTTCTCTTTGTCACTTACTGTGAGGTGGGATAATAGTTGTAGCGGCGCTGTCCGCGCGCCACAAGTGAGACGCACCAAAGCCTTAATTTCTATCAAAGATGCAAAATACTGCGCTATATCACAGAATAAATAATAATATTACGTACAAAAATGCACTATTTTGATGTTGGCTTCCCACCGACGTTTTAATAGTCTACATAATTATTATTAATTAGATAATTTTGCTCATTAAGTATCCATACACGTAAAAATTATAGTAGGAACGACGTTTTGTCAAGTAAATATACTAAACACTAAACAAAAACTATTTCAACAAGTATTTACAAAAAACTATTTACGTAAACAGCGTTAAAAATTTTACATTCAATCGGCTAGAACGCCCCAACTGCGTATGTTACCCGGAGTGCCTCGCAATTGTAGGTAATTATTTCAAACAGTTAGCAAGATTGACAGAGGCCTGGCTATATATGAAACAGTACTCTGTACAGACACACAGAGCGTTGGCAGCTCACCGGGCAAAACTCCTTGCCTGGCGGGAGAGTTCTTCCAATTTATTTACCACGGTCAAAGTAGTCAAACACTGACTAAAACAGTAAAATAAAATCATCCAACATCATGGAAACGAGCAGGATGTTTGTCACAAAGATGCATCGCCGTCTTCCCCATACCCGTCTATAAACGCAAATATACTTCTACCTCCCTCATTCTACTTATTGTTATTTTTCATTCTATAGACCAAAAATTCCACCGCTAACCGTTACCTTCCACCACTGTTATCCACCACCATAAGGATTATTTTTTACGGAGAAACATCGGCGTCGTTCCTAAAAATGCAGATGTTTTTTCACCTACCTTTTTCTACTTATTGTTATTATTTATTCTTCGGACTGAAAATTCCACTGCTAAAATCATCCAACACCATGAAGATTTTTTTTTCCACGGATGTCCATCAGCGTCTTCCCTATAAACGCTGATTATCCTCCATCTACCTTTTTCTACTTATTGCTATTCTTTATTCTTCAGACAAAAATTTCTACTGCTAAAATCATCCAACACCAAAAGGATTATTTTTCACGGAGGTGTATCAGAGTCTTCTCTATAAACGCAGATGTTCCTCCATCTCCTTTCTACTACTAAGTGTTAATCTTCATTCTTCGGAGCGAAAATTCCACTGTTGGATATAGCCCTCTCCCATTTAAGAAAGGATTTGCCGTAATCGAGATAAGATTCCTACAAGTGATTTATAGCTTTAGCTTTAGCTAATCTTTCCTATAAGTTGGTAAGACTACTTTTCTTCCTACAAGTTCGTCTAGGTCTGTACTACCCTCACACGGCATGAAGGATGGAGAAAACCAATATAAATACAGGCTGTGAAACATTCCGTCTTAGTGCTTACAGGTGACAACATATCCGTAGCTTTATTGCTTTGAGATTAGTTAGGTGTTCATGGGATGTAGTAACTACTTACTATAAGATTGTCTTTATTTTCGGTTGTCACTTAAATTTTTTGAAAAATCCTGATATTTAAGGCTGCAAATACATCGTGGTATGTAGATATCGTAAAGCCATGGTAGCTAAGGGGCTGAGTCCTCGTCGTAAATTTTAAAGTAAAAGAGCAAGCCAGATTTTATCTCCGCCTGCACTAATAAAGTTGTTAATTGCAATTTTAAGTGCTTTTTCACCTCGACGATGAATGAAAAATGAACGACTGGGGAATCCTATAACTTTAAACGAGCAATTCTTGTATATATATATGTATATATATATATATATATATAATCGGGATCTCGGAAACGGCTCCAACGATTTTTATAAAATTTAGTGTCCAGGGAGTTTCGGGGATAATAAATCGATCTAGCTAGGATTTATTTTTAGAAAATGTCTTTTTGTTCGTGTTTTTAGGCAATGAAAAACTGCTACAATATCGTTAGAATAAGAAAGTAAATTTTGACGGATTGTTAGTGATTATAAATAGCTTAATTGGTATAATGGTCGCTCACAGAATCTTAAAACCCCGATTCGAGCCCAGACCGACCGACCGACTTTTTTTAATTTTTTTTCACGTTCCTTTAATTTTTGAGAAAATCTATTTTTTAGAGCCCTTTTTTAGTATTTTTAAAAACACGAAAATTTAAATTAAACTAATTGCACTCATGATTTTTATTCAAATAACCAGTTCAGTTTTTTCTATTATGTCGCTAAGATCAAAAAATAATATTCGTATTTCATCAGTATGTAATTTGTATCTAAATAAAATTTTCGAAACACAAGAATTAAAAAAAAAAAACCAGCGAAAAATGCCGAGCAAAGCTCGGTCAACCGGGTACTGAGTATATAAATAATAAGTATGTCGAGTAAATTAAGGTCAAATTCAATTCGTGTGGGTATTTGATAACGCGTCTCTATGACGCATTTTTGATTATGCTAAAAGAGCGAGTGATGCGGCCTTAAATGCGTCCCTTGTTGAGTACGTACTGTTGATTGTTGTTGAACAATTAAAACCCACGTTAAGGAACATGTAGTTGATGTAAAGATTCGACGCTCCGGTTAGTCTACAGTCTGTGAACACGTACAGGATCCCCCCGTCACTACATCAGATTTGATATATACCACAAATCCTCGCTAAAGAACACCGATTCCTGCCAAGGATGATTTTCGAGGCTATTAAAATTATAAAACATCCCAATTTCAATAGAGAAAGTGACTGGGCGCTACCATCTACTTGAAATCCCATAATTAATAAAATTTGGATTTACCAAAGTTTTATTTCTTAATATTTTTCCGTGTATTTCCTTCTACGAGAGGGGGGTGCAGGGGTACTCCCTCTGCACACTACTCCCGGTGCGAATGTCCAATTATCATTGCATTAATCGAATTAATCTGGATAAATTCTAAATTACTCCTAAAAGTTTCAGTAATATTGCTTTTTTTGCAGAATAAGGGTGGCAAACGAACACACAGTCCCCCTGACAGTAAATGGATGCAGATAAGTTGTCATCCCTTAGGATTAAGATGGAATGCCTTGTTTGTAGTGAAAAGGTTCTCCGGTTATTTATACTCACCATATGAAACACGGCAGCATTAAGCTGCTATTATGCTGGTATTCTATGAAAATATGGTCCTTCACCGATCGAGCTCACCCGCTCGTTCTACAACCGTATTATATTATGCAGCGTAGCTCGACCGCTCTTAATTATTATTTAAAAATAGCAAAGTACAGTTCCTATATAGTTTCCCGATTTACTACCTACTTATCGAGACGCAAATCAGGACAGGTAGAAGGTAGAGAGATAATATTAACATAAAATTCACACTTAATTTGAATATTCTTTTTGAGAATGGTCCTAAGGTTAAAACAGCGTGAGTCGAGTTGGGTATTAACATAGAAATGGCCAATCTTACGTCACACCTTTTACAATTTTGTTTCAAAATGAAAAATATTTTTCAGAAGGTGAATTAGAACGGAAATATAGTAAATATACTCTTTATGTTATATGAATTTTATCACTATTTATAAATATGGATTTTATCGCGTTTAATTAACTTAGTTTTAATGATCGACGTTTCGGGTGCTATATAGCACCAAAGGTCACAGGGGGTTCAGTTTTTGAATATCAATTTTTGGTTCGATCTATGCAGAATGAGCTTATAGTATCTTAAAGTTTTGCAGTGGTATGCACGGCGTCGTATTAAATTTTGTTAATTATAGGATCCCAAGCAGAAGGCAGCATCCATCAATCTTCTCATTTCAATTTCAAATTAGGATGTTTTTTATTTCAATAGCCTCGCGTATAATTCATGTTGCATTTGCATCAAATCGGCAAGAAAAGAAAGCTTTACAAATGGCTGCTATCGCGAACTACATGTCAAAGCGTGACTGACACTGGTCTTCAGGCCCAAAAACGAAGGAATTTTGAAACTCTTTCAAACAAAGATTTACCCGCGGTAGCTAACTGTGAAGGATGATGGTGAGATTCACCATTTAAATATCTGTTGGTATGGGTCTTTTTCCTATACACAGTGTGACCAATAATGTTATCAAGATTACGGATGACTAAAACATCTAGGAAAGCTAAAGAACTATTTTCCCCTCTAACTTTATTGTGATTTGTATTTTAGAATTTATGGAGTTAAAGTGGCATAAAAATGCGATGTAATACGTTGGTGTGGTGGCGCAGTGGCCGCAAAGGGTTATTTTGAGACAAGATAATCAAAATAATAATACTTTATAAAATTATATCTTTTATAAAGAAAGCTTTATTCTCTAATCCAATCAACCAAAAATGGACTGCCACTTTATTGTTGATATAGGTAGTAGGAAAGAAGGTGGTTCGAACCCGGACTACCAGATGGAATAAGACCTCTATCACCTATTAAAACTTCATAATAATGTCAAAATTTTCATCGCCTTCCTGAAATAGTCTGAAAAGAACAACGTCTGTGAATAATAGCCAAGCACGAAAGCGATTACATTAGGTTCCTGACGTTTGAGTACATCACTAAAAATCAAGAACAACTAAAAGACTTGTTTCCCTCCCCAGAGACGTATGTAATTAAATTGGGTAATACACTATAGTAGCTTATGTCAGAAGAAATAAGGATGAATGTCTTAGTTAAACTCAAAGCTTGGGTCAACATCTCGTAAACTATTCCGTACGTGGTGACCTAATTGCTGTTTATTCATATTAGATGTTAGTGATCGGTTAGGCTGGCACGTGCTGGCCTTAAAGTAAATTGTAGAAGTTTCTACCAAGTCGTCCGAGCAAGGCTTATCTCACTTTAATATTGTTTCTAAAATTTTAAACAGTTTTTAATACCTAGTTTATAAAAATATTTTTACTTTATTTTCATAAATAAGTAAGCTCTCGCCATGCAGGCTTTAGGCTTTTTTGCTTCTTTCATATCCAAATATCTACGCATATATAGATGACTAGGATGGCTGTTAATCAATCATCAGGATTCTTATATTTTCGTTAATTCGTCCTTTCGTTCGAATATACTTTCAAAATGCGCCAACATACATGATTTATGTAGTAAAGCTATGCTGCAAAAATATTATGGTTGTAGCACGAATAGGTCAACTTGACTGAGGAAAGACCACGCTTTAACAAAATAAAAGCGTTTCACAAAACAAAAGATTGGTGTACTAAGCAGAGCGAGACAGTATTTTATGCCAGCACATCGCTTGCCACTATCCAAAGCACAAGTTCGGCCTCACATGGAGTACTGTTCTCATCTCTGGGCCGGGGCACCACAGTCCCAGCTCCTTCCACTTCTAAAAATCCAATATAGTAAAATTAGAAAAAAATGCGGAAAATGTAAAAGTACACACCTCAATTCGTCACGATGAAAAAAGAATTTTAGCACTACTTTAATTTTTATAATTATTATGTCATAAATGTTTGATTTACGGTAAATTATTCTCAAAAAGTACATTGAAATTCGTAAGCTTCTTTAATATCGTAAAAAAATAAAGATGTATAATTGAATTTCAATAGGGATCAGAGTAAGTGATAACATTTAAGAGGGCTAAGTTCATTAACAGTTCTGAATTTCTACGAATAATTAATAAAAAGTAACACACACACACAATACTGGACATCTTAATACACTAAATTGAGGGGTTTTCGAGAACCGTCAATTTTACCACTAACAAGTTTGGAAGACAAGCTTGAGAGCAGTGTTGATTCGCTTTAGAATAAATACTGTCATTTATTTCCGCAATTCGTCTTTGAATCATTTACTCTCTCTCTCTCTCTCTCTCTCTCTCTTATTCTTTCTCTATCTTTCTATAAATCTCACTATCTCTTTCTGTAAAATTCGAGAAAAATAAATACCTAAAATCGTATAGCTTACTATTATCGTGTTTTATATTTAATGTATATTGAAACACATACATGACAATCTTGGCTATCTTTTTCTTTTTACACTTTTAAATAGATCTCTAAGACATGGTCCTCTCCTAATAACGACAGATGTATCATAATCGTCTCACATGACTGGTCGCTTTACCACAGTAGGTCAAGTTTGAATGGTAACCTTGATTCTGCTACCTATCACCGTTCTATTTTATTATTATTTTACATCTGACGTTTTCGAGATTGTATCTATCAGAGACAATAAGATCGTTTTGCCCTTTCCAGTAATCGCTTCTTACAACAACCATGTGATGTATATATATATTCTTAAATAAAAAGACGAGTCCCGATTCACTGTAATCATTCACTGACTCACCAAGTGGAAAGCTGAAGTTTCGCACAGAGATATATAATGCAGAAGAGGTCTAAGAAAGGATTTTTAAATTTTTTTTTAGATATCGAATCGAGATTTTTTCCTCTGGATGGGAAATATAGAGGAATTATCTTTATTCCTTAAAGTTGCCGTATTTCCTATACGTAACTATAATTATTTTAAGACCTAACATTAGGCATGCAAGTAGGTAATTTTAATCACTAAATACTATTTGAAGGAGTTTTCGAAGTCCCCACGGTGTAGGAAATAAAGAGGATTTTTCTTTTCGCTTTAAGGATGACTAATTTTCGTATAATTATTATAGACTTCTAATTGGGGACGTAGGTAAATAATAAAAAAGAAATCTCTGCCTTTTCGCCGAAAATTGTTTGGCAGATTATCATTTGCCAACTTACGTTTCGCAGAATTTTATTTTGACGAATAATCATTTGCCAACTTATCACATAATTTTGTTTTATTTCCCAGCCTTTTATAATGACACTTTTCAAAAGGCCAACTTTCAAGTATTTGTTTAAACACAAATATAATAGAACAATTAAATTTATATGTATGTTACCGGAAATGTATGTAATCCGTTATTGTATACAATTCCTAGGAAATGTATGTAATTCCTAAAATCGCACGGAAATATGTAAAATAAATTATATTAGACACATTTCCTAGGAAATCTATACATTGTCTAAATAGCAGTCGGAAATGTAAATATTTGAGATATCAATGGGTATGCGGGGATAGCGGGGCGAGGGGAGGGCATTGTTTTGTCTGATCAGGAGATCTCGCTAGTGCCGCGTTAACTGTCAGTGTGTACGCACGTCGCTGTTGTTCAAAATGGCTACCGAATCACGCATCGCGCTTATGAAAGAGCGATTTTATAGTACTTTAGCGTCATTAAGAACGTTAACAAACGCTAAGAACACTGCTTATATTGAAGATGAACGTTATAAAGAGTTAATTGAAGAAGTTTCCACGGCAAAAATAACAGCCAGAAAGACTTCTCGTGATTATTGGTTATTGCGGCGATACGATGTGCTTACCATTGACCAGAAAAGTAAGCTTATTTTTCCTGTTAAAGACACTACAAGCACTATTATTTACTGCGCATGTGATAGCGAGTTATTCGACATATTACACGAGGCACATATTCAAATTGCTCACGGCGGAAGAGATCGTATGATGAAAGAGGTAGGGAGTCACTATAAAAACATAACACGTAAGGATATAGAAACTTATCTTGAACTTTGTGAACCCTGTCAACAAAAGCAAAAAAATATCAAAAAAGTATTCACATATAATGTGTACATACCCGTGAGGACTAAGATGGAATGCCCCCTTTCCAGTAAAATGGGTTTCTGGTTCTCTACACTCACCATACGAAACACAGCAGTATTAAGCTACTATTTCACGCTGGTATTCTGTGAGAGCGTGGCCCTTCCCTGGTCGAGCCGACCCATTCGTGCTACAACTATACTGCTAATATAACTGCAGCATGGCTTTTCCACGTATGAAATTCTCTATTCCCGCTTTTCTATATTAATATTAAAATTATGGTTAAGCGTCTTCTCTGCGGAGGTGAATACAGCGAAACACTGCACCTTATTTCCTGAGGCCTAAAGATTTTTGTTTAAAGTTAACATGTAACTGTTAACTTTAAATGTTTAGTGGCGAGACCACGTAGTGGCGTTGTTGAGCAGCAGCGTCTTCCCAATAACTACTAATAAAAAATAGCGGTTACCAACCCGCATGCAGGGCGTAGCAACTATGTAAATATAACGCCCTATAAGGTATGTTCATTCAGCAGTAGACTTTAATAGACTGTAACGATGGCGTTTACGATAACGATTGCAGCTTCAATGCATCCCACTATTGGACAAAGGCCACCTCTCAGTTCTGAGATGGCTATTGAGCAGTCGGTTCGCGTCGCTGCTCTGATGCGTGTGATCAGCTTCACATCTCCCCGAAATATTTTATTTCTTAGACATGCATGTTTCCTCACGATGTTTTCCTTCAACTCCGAGCACTTGCTGTAAATCAGCACTTAAAATTGCCACTAACTATTTCTAGGTTTCAGCAAGGATTGATCGCGGTCAATAGCGTTCGCTACAAATTACTGTCGTATAATAAGTAAGGTACTAAAGTACTAAGCCTTTTCGGAAAGCTGCTTGTTCGGGAGGCTGGAAGTTGTCGAGTCTGCTTGCGAGACGATTCGTAATGACTCTCGAAAACAGCACGTACATACGGCTCAGTAGGGAAATTGGTCTGGATATCTTCAAAAGAGCGTTGTCGCCTTTCTTGAAGAACAAACCCACAGAACTTCTGCTACACGCCGTCGGAATAGTATCACCATGGAGGACGAAATTAAAGAGCTTATGACGGACTTCAAGTACCGGTTTTTCACTCCATTTCAGGAGCTCTGCCGTAATTACATCCTCGCCTGTGGCCTTGCCGTTTTTATGGTGCCGGAGAGCCATTCTAATCTCGCTCAATCTGATGACTGGGAAAAAGTTTGGCATTACAGAATCAATATGAAATTTTCTATCTTCTAGTGCAACAAAAAGTTAGTTATCTTTTAGATATTTATTTATAATCTACGTACATTTCGTACGTCATTTTTACGTGAATGTTATTGTGTTGATTTTTGGATTTTTCTAGTGTTTTAGTATAGTGTTTTATTATAAAATTGTAACGAACGTTTTTGTGTGAATATAATTTCTCTTTTAACGAAAGTATTTCACGTAATATATATTGAAATAATTGTGATTTTCACGCTGCCAACATTCGTTTTGTATTTTTTTTATAGGATAGGGTGACAAACGAGCACACGGTCCACCTGATGGTAAGTGGTTGCTGTGGCCCATAAACATCCACATTTATCTTTGATTACGAATCAAAATGCAGATGCGTTGTCACCTGTGGGGACTAAGATGGAATGCCTCATTTCCAGTAAAAAGGGTCTCCGGTTCTCTACACTCACCATACGAAACAGCGGCAGCATCAAGCTACCATTTCACGCTGGTATTCTGTGAGAGCGTGGTCCTTCCCCGGTGGAGCCAACCCATTCGTGCTACAACTATACCACTAATATAACTGCAGCATGGCTATACCACGTACAAACTCTTGAAACTCTGAAAACTTGAAACTCTTGAAAAAATGGCAAAATCGCTGGAGCTAAGAAATATGCTTAATTACCTCAATAGTGCCTCCCAACGGTTTGGTCTTAAGACGAACATGGGCAAAGCAAAGATTATGTGTAACGTCCATGTCATAACTACCCCGGCAGTTGTTGGGAGCACTAAATTCGAAGTTGTTGATGAGTATGTTTACCTGAGACAAATAGTCCGATTAGGTATGTACAACTTCCAACTAGACGACAATCGACGGATTCAACTCGGCTGGGTATCGTTCGGAAAATTACGAGACATTTTCTTCTTAGGTATATCTCAAAACTAAAAAACGAGATTGTACAAACAGTGCGTGTTGCCAGTGATGACTTATGGATCTGAGACGTGGTCCTTCGCTGCTGGCTCGGGGTTTTTCTGCGTGATAAACTTAGAAATGAAGATATCCGCAGTAGAACCAAAGTGACCGACATAGCCCAACGGATTAGTAAGCTAAAGTGGTAATGGGCTGGCCATGTGGCTGGAAGAACTGATAACCGATTGGGAAAAGTGTTTCTCGAGTGGCAGCCTCGTACCGGTAGCCTTCTTTGCTTCGTTTGAGTCCATTTTATTGAAAAAAAAAAACCATTAATCATTAGGTGTAATCGTGTTCGCCAGGAAATTCAATTTTATAACAACAACTATGTAGCTACGTAACACTATATTTTATACGTGGTAGAGCCATGCTGCAGTTATATTAGTAGTATAGTTGTAGCACTAATGGGTCAGCTCGACCGGGGAAGGACCACGCTCTCACAGAATACCAGCGTGAAATAGTAACTTAATGCTGCTGTATTTCGTATGGTGAGTGTAGAGAACCGGAGACCCTTTTTACTGGAAACGAGGCATTTCATCTTAGTCCTCACAGGTGACAACGCATCTGCATTTTGATTCGTAATCAAAGATAAATGTAGATGTTTATGGGCCACAGCAACCACTTACCATCAGGTGGACTGTGTGCTCGTTTGTCACCCTATCCTATAAAAAAATACAAAACGAATGTTGGCAGCGTAAAAATCAAAATTATTTCAATATATATTACGTGAAATTATTTTCGTTAGGATAGATGTAGATGCCTATGGGCCACAGCGGATAGATGTAGATGCCTATGGGCCACAGCAACCACTTACCATCAGGTGGACTGTGTGCTCGTTTGTCACCCTATCCTATTAAAAAAAAACTATAAGTATTTATTAAATGACTGTAAATGTCTAACAACTAGTAACAAGAAAAGGTAATGTTTGAAATCCTATAATGTCATTAAGGTAAATTTATCACTTTATGAAAGTTTTAACAGTATTTTAGTTTCAAATTAATTAAAATTATTGGTCCGTCGAAATATTTATAATTTAATCCAATCAGTAGTTGTCCGTTCGTTACCGCCAAAAAAGTGCACTGATAAACTTGGGCCCATCTCATTGATAGTCTCATATTGAAATACATGTAGTTGCCACACTTGCAGACGAATTCGCAACCGCAGTTTTTAAAAAAAATCTAATTATAATTTAGAAGGCATGTTAAGATCTCAATATTTTACATTACATTGCCTTCATAACGCTTGCTATGAATGCGGATTATATGTCCATGAATGAGTTTATTTAATAATATGTAATATTTTCGTGAATCAAATTTTTTATTTTGAAGGCAGTAAACATCGGCTCGCTACTCCAACGTAACAACATCAAATGGTTTTTGTGAAAATAAAGATATAAAATTCTTTGAAATATTTCCCGATTCTTCGAGATGTTTTGAAATATAGAGCTATAAGGATAAATTATCTGTTTTTTAAGGTAAAATTAATTCTCATCAAATAATAACAACTGTGATAACAACAATTATATAGTTCTTTCTTTTTATAAAAAACATTATCCACACCCGGGGATTTTCTCTTGTATAGTGAAAGCGGAGACATAATTTGCACAAGGACAAATATCCCCAGTCGGAATTATTATTTGTAGGTTATACATATTATATACTCTTGCTAATTATTTATAAATCTCTCATAAAATACAACATATTCTTATTCTTTTCTTCATAAATTAATTCAACTGTAAAAATAATTATTTGTTCAACCCGCAAGTTTTCAAGATTTTGTGTTGCATTATTTTGCTACAGTAAACGATTTGACCCTTATATTTAGTGAGCCTTGTTTTAGTACCTTCCTAAAAGCTTTTCCCTTACGATGGTATAAGGACTGGTCCGTTGTAAAATTGGAATTCATGAGTCATAAATTTATCTTCTGTTCAGTGGGTTTAGTCAAGTTGAATTTTTATTTTCGTTAATTTAAATAAAAACTATAATAATTAATAGCAATGACAAGGAATGGCTTTATTTATTCTTAATTAAAAAAAATGTTGATTGAATTTATTTCTTGGTTTTTTATTATCGTTTACGACTGTAAAAAGTCTGCTTGGCTTAGCCGACTGATATTTTTTATATAATTAGGGTGATCAACGAGCATACAGTTCACCTGATGGTAAGTGGATGATGTGGCCCATAGACATCTAAATCTTCGATTATGAATAAAATACCGATGCTTGTCGCCCCTGAAGAATAAGATAGAATGTTCATTAACTACAAACATCTAAGTTAATTGTAGTTATTTTTGTGTTCATCTCTGAATAGTACAGTTCAAGGGCTAAGGACAAACAACAGCACCATCTACACCATCTATAAAGTATTAAAACCACATTGACCTACGAAGCCGACGCAGTTCTAATACTAATAGTAACGTATCATGTTGCCGGACTGGAGAATTTAAGTGAATTATCTTAATTTATTTCTAATATAATCTTCACATTTGTAACTTTGTAATGAGACTAATTATAATATTCATCATCATCATCATCATCGTTACGGCCCTTCACAAGTCCACTGCTTAACATAGGCTTCCCCCAAGGTATGCCATAAAACACGGTCCTGAGCCACCTGCATCGATCGACTTCCTGCATGACTTAGCAGGTCGTCACTCCATCTAGTGGGGGGTCGCCCTATACTTCGCCTACCGGTACGAGGCTGCCACTCGGAAACCTTTTTTCCCCAACCCTTGTCGGTTCTTCGAGCTATATAGCCGGCCCATTGCCACTTCAGCTTACTAATCCGTTGAGCTATGTCGGCCACTCTGGTTCTACTGCGGATATCCTCATTTCTAAGTTTATCACGCAGAGAAACTCCGAGTATAGCCATCTCCATAGCTCGCTGAGCAACTTTGAGCATCCTCATACGGCCAGCAGTGGAGGACCACGTCTCGGTTCCGTAGGTCATCACGGGCAACACGCACCGGTTGTACAACTTAGTTTTCTGGTTTTGGGGTATACCTGACGAGAAGATGTGTCGTAATTTCTCAAACGCTGCCCAGCCGAGTTGAATCCGTCGATTGATCTCTCGGTAAAAGTCGGACTTACCTAGTCGGACTATTTGTCCCAGGTAAACGTACTCGTCAACAAATTCGAGCTTAGTGCTCCCAACAACTACCGGTATAGGTGTGACGTGGACATTAAACATGATCTTTGTTTTGTCCATGTTCATCTTAAGACCTATCCGTTGGGAGGCACTATTGAGGTCATTAAGCATAGTGCTTAAGTCCTCCAGCGATTGCCATAAGGACTATATCGTCGACAAATCGAAGGTGAGTGATGTACTCGCCATTGATGTTAATACCGTATCCTTTCCAGTCCAGTAGCTTGAAAACGTCTTCCAATGCAGAGGTGAAGAGTTTCGGGGAAATAACGTCACACTGTCTTACACCTCTCTGCAGTTAGATAGGTTTCGTACTCTGGTTCTGTACTCGGATAGCCATCGTAGCCCTACTGTACAAACACTTCAGCACTTCGATATATCGACAGTCAACTTGGCACCGCTGAGGAGACCGTAGCACTGCCCAAATTTCGACGGAATCAAAGGCTTTCTCATAGTCCACATACGCCAGGATAAGTGGCAGATTGTACTCTTCGGACTTATGTACAATTTGCCGAAGGGTATGTATGTGGTCTATGGTACTAAAGCCTTTTCGGAAACCAGCTTGTTTGGGAGGCTGGAAGTCGTCGAGTCTGCGTGCGAATTATAATATTTATTGAGCTTTTTTATAGCTTCAAACATTTAAAAAGAAATGTTCTTAAAAACAAAAAAAATATTATTGATCTTGGCCTGACCGTAGGTCTGACTAAGTTGGCCCAATACAATGTCGGGACTTGAGAGCTTAATGTAGTGAAAATTTGACGTGGTAGAGCCATACTACAGCTATATTAGCAGTATAGTTGTAGCAGGAATGGGTCGGCTCGACCGGGGAAGGACCACGCTCTCACAGAATACCAGCGTCAAATGGTAGCTTAATGCTGCTGTGTTTCGTATGGTGAGTGTAGAGAACCGGAGACCCTTTTTACTGGAAACGAGTCATTCTATCTTAGTCCTCACGGGTGACAACGCATGTGCATTGTGATTTGTATTCGAGGACAGATGTGGATGTCTATGGGCCACAGCAACCACTTACCATCAGGTGGACTGTGTGCTCGTTTGTCACCCTCTCCTATAAAAAAAAGACGTGTGGCACTCGGGGACTGCCGCGGTAAAGCTATTGCATAGTATTTTGTATCAACTTATGCAATTATAATTAGTTATTTATTTTATTTATGCAGTGTTTCTTTTTCTTTGATATTAATTCAAGTTACACTTTTTGAGCGTGGTGATCGATAAGAAAACAATTTTTTTTCTTTTATTAAATAAATAAATAATAAATGCACTTTGTTCATTCATATTCAAAACACTTTATACACAAATTTTACAAGTACAGCTATTCACTGTTGTACATAAATACCTATATACCTATACACTTTCTCATAAACAGCTGCTTATGTATTCGTCCGATTTCAGAGCAGCTCGTCTCGATTCGTGCGAGCTTCGTAGAGTCGTACAATACGTCTAGTTGCACGCACACAAACACCGTGTCGAAGACTGCCGAAAAGAAACGACGTTAGACAATGCACGGCCTTCAAGCCACACCTCCGTGCCCGTCGGAGTGGGGAGCGTGAGGTTTTTTCGTTACGGAATTTCTGGATTCGGTCCCCGCGCTCAAGGCCCGCGATAGAAGCTATGCAATAGCTTAAAATATTATTATTAAATCAAATTACATATCCATGTAAGATTTTTCTGCATTATGTTGACGAAATTTCCTTTGACGTTCAGCATTTGATTTTGGTACTGTTTTTTTTTTCATTTTTCTTCAAATCTTTCTGACGCTGATAATATGCCCTTTGACGTGCATTAGTTTTTTTTTCTTTTTAGCTCTTCACGCTTTTCTTCTCTATAAAACGATAATATCTAGGAATAAATAATAGATATAAATAATTTGTATAAATAGTGTAATGACACACCAAAACAAAACTTAACTAGATTCAATTTTGTGAAAGGCTATTTTTGTTAAATTATGATATTATGTTTGGTTTTGCAGTTATTTGAATTACAATTTAATTTTTCACACACGTTTTCTAAGCTTCTAAGCGTTTTATCATTTCTAGAACGAAACATTTTATAAAACACCAAATCGACTATTTTACACCGTATCCGGCCTCCATACACTAAAATACGAATAAAACAATAGCGAAAAATGTCATTAAATCAATGATCATTAATGCGTGTGTTATAACACAAGGAATTAAAATATAAATATATTCATGGTTATATGGACGTCAAATATCGTGCGGTATTAAACTTTACCGATAATCTGACGTCATACGACGTAATTCAAATAACTGCAAAACCAAACATAATATCTTAATTTAACAAAAATAGCCTTTCACAAAAATGAATCTATGATTAAAACTACTTTTACGGATTTTATCGCGTTTATTTTTACTTTTTATTTTTAATTCCCGACGTTTCGGGCGCTTTCCAGCACCCATGGTCACGGGGGACTGAGATGATTGACGTCCCGATGTCATTGTTAAACCCGGAGTACCTTCAGCTTTTTTAATTATTGTTAATTCCCGACGTTGGAAAGTCCATGGGTGCTGGAAAGCGCCCGAAACGTCGGGAATTAAAAATAAAAAGTAAAAATAAACTCGATAAAATCCATAAAAGTAGTTTTAATCATGTGTAGTGTTCGCGTAAATATAAGAAATCATTATAAAAATGAATCTAGTTAAGTATAGAGTAATTTTGTACAGATTAGGTAAATGGTTCGCACTCTTCCTTAAGATAGTGATCATAAAAAGTAAACTCGCAGTGAGAACACAAAAACTCAACACGATCAAGTAAATAAATTATATTTTCGGAGTTATTCATGTCAGCAACAATACGCCACGGTCTATTGTAGAAATTAACAACCCATTGGCAGTCATTGCAGTAAAACCTTATATTAAAATGAGTTTCTTCCCAAGGTCATATTAGGTTATTGGTCACAATATAAGAAAATGAACTTCTATTAAACCTGTCAATATCTACAATTAGTACTTATTTACAATAGTAAAATAAATGATAAATAGTTAATCTGTAATGTATCACGGCTGGGGAATCCTAGATATTTTTTCGTATTTAGAAAACGAATAACTAGTTGATAAATTAATCATGATATATATCTTTTTTTTTCGCCGGAGACTAAAATGATATTGCTTTTTTTCGTAACTGCAGATTCTGTGGATTTATTTCATTATTTTGAACAATATACGAAACCTAAGTGACTAAAATTAAATCTAATCTGAACCAGAATCATAAAAACTGTATTATTCGGGCTAAACGAATCTAATAAAGATCTGTTATTTTTGTCTCCTGCGAAAAAAGCAGACTATAGGAATCTATCGAATACCTACATAAACAAAATATCACCTATAAATAAAATATTACGAAGCGGAATAACTAATAAGAGTGGCAACGTCGCACTATACAAAGGAATTGCGTTAAGACGACACCTCGAAAGGGCTATCGCCGGACTCATCCGAGTGAATGCATAATTTCTATAAAAACTTGAAAAAACGCCCTCATAAGGTCTAAAATAGCGTAGCGCCCGCGACGATTAAAAGCGCTTAGAAATTCTCAGAAACTTTAAAATATTTTTGTAAAAATTATTGATTTGAGTTATCAAAATAATGAGCAAGTAAATTATGAATAATGTTATGAATATATTTGATTGATTTCGAAGCATATAGATTAAATAATTTCGTTATAATTTCAACTATAGTGGTTTTTTAGAGGTGTTTTCGCAAATAATTATGATCGAGTCAAAATTATACTATCGTGTTTTTGAGCAATCAAATTCAAGATAAAGACATGAATTTACCTATATCAAAATTTCACTTCCTTTAGTGGTGTCATAGTCCTATCAATTATTTTATTATTATAATAGTACATGATATTCCCTTTAAAATGACACCAATATGAATAATATCTTACATCTATATCTACAAATAAATAAAATTGAAGTGTCTGTTTGTAATGTTAAAATAACAGCTTTTTATTAAATGCATATAAAAGTACTAGTAAAAAAACACAATTTTTAAATTTTTTGTCTGTCTGTCGGTCTGTCTGTCTGTCTGTTTGTTCCAGCTAATCTCCGAAACAGCTGGATCTATTTTGACGGGACTTTCAGTGGCAGATAGCTGATGATATAAGGAATAACTTGAACTACTTTTTTTTTACTTCAAAAAAAATAAAACCCATGAAATCCATTACTTACTTACTTACTTAATAAACAGATTGATGACTTAATAAAAAGATTAAAAGAAAAAAATAAATACAGAAACTTATATAATAAGTATAAAAACCCTCTTGATGAAATATCGTTTAAATTACTGCGTAAAAGATGTGAAACCTTAATACACTCATGCTATAAAAATCACATTAAAAATGTAGAAGAAAATATAATTAGTAATCCAAAATATTTTTGGTCATATTTAAAAGAGATTAGAAATAATAAAAGTGAACATCCTTCCTATATGACATTAAATGCACAAATTTTTTCCAATGGTACCGACATATGTAATAGCTTTGCAAAACATTTCTCAAGTATATACTCCGATTATCCTATAGGCAAAGAGAATAAGATTCCTATCATTGAATGCGTTGGTGTTAATCAAACTTTATCTAATATACATATAAGTGTAGAGGAAGTAGAATCAAAGCTTAAGAAACTTGACAGCAATAAAAGCGCTGGTCCCGACAATATACCGCCTTTATTTGCTAGGAAATGTGCAGCAGCCCTAGCGCTCCCTTTAAGTATCATATATAATGCTTCCTTGAAAGAGGGTTTTTTCCCAAGCGCTTGGAAGGAGGCTAGAGTTGTGCCTGTTTTTAAAAGCGGAGATAGGACCGATATAACAAAATACAGGCCCATATCAATACTATCCGTATTCCCAAAGGTGTTTGAGGCTATTATCTGTCCAATTATAAATTGGCACATGAAATCTATACTAACTGATAGGCAGCATGGATTTTTGAGAGGAAGGTCCACAGTGTCAAATCTTTGTGAATATATTGATAATTTATGTGTGTCTGTGGACAATAACCTTCAAGTTGATGCAATTTATACAGACTTCTCAAAAGCGTTTGACGTCGTGAATCATTTAGTAGAGAACATTTTCACATTTTTTTAGAAATAACGTATAAAAACAGAAAAATGATCAAATTTTTGATCGAGCCTAACCAGTACACAAACAAAATGGCGAAATGTCATTTTCACATTTTTTTTCTATATAGTTATTTGTTACAGAGTACACAGATAAAATTCACTCTCATAGATGACAAATTTCAAACACCACAATCTCTAATTTTTTACTCTGCTATTGTTACGGCCTCTAGTTACCCGGGCAAAGGTCGTAGAACCCGGGCCCACCAGGGGTTCAACTCGACGAGTAACAGGAGGTCGGCCTAAATGGCTTGTGGAATATGAGACAATAGCGGTTAAAAAGGAACCAAACAAGACTTACCTATTTCGTTGACGTAGGGTCAAACCTAGGAAGATTCAGGTGTAAGTATATGTGTGTGATAGTGTTATGCTCAGTACGTGTTATATTATGTAACCTGACTTCCCGCTGGTTGCCGAACAGCAGATCCCAAGGCTTCACCTCTATTCCAGTATGGGATCCATCGAAGGGGCAAGCCGTCACAGAAACTTCAGAGTCTAGGAAATTACGCTCGTTTATCACTCATTAATTATAGTTAAGTCAATTGTCATTAGGTTAATCCAATCAAATTCAACCAGATTTAACCGAACCCGCGTTATAACGAACTCACTATTTGTGAAAAATACTGTATCACCGGACCGCGTCGCAAAAAACTCAGGTTCGCGCAGTACATACGTCAGGGCGGCCGTACGGCAATTATATTAACAAGACGCGCAACTAATCAGTTCCACGCTCCACGGCAAGATTTGTCACTTATTATTTATTGTCCAATTAATTGTCTTTAAATTCAAATGGCACGCTCTACTATAATCAATAAACGATAATTGCGTATAGTGAATTTCGAGGTAAATTATTATATGTAAACGTTTTTGAATCGTCGTAATGAAACATATTTCCTAAAGAAAATATCTTCACAATTAATTTGATGTAAAATAACATTAGAAATAACGTATAAAAACAGAAAAATTATCAAATGTTTGATCGAGTTCCTAACCAGTACACAAACAAAAATGGCGAAATATCATTTTCAGATTTTTTCTATATTCTATATAGTTATTTGTTACAGAGTACACAGATAAAATTCACTCTCACAGATGACAAATTTCAAACACCACAATCTCTAATTTTTTACTCTGCTATCTTCAGCGCTGTACACGAACGGAACGATGTCGTTGAGAGCCGTGGTAGCTCACATGGTTAGCGCTCGTTATAGGTATCACAGTACGGGAGCAACCCGGGTTCGATCCCCACTGGCACCAATGAAATTGTTGCGTGCTGATTTAGCTATCAGTTGGAAAGTCTGTTTTTCTGGGCCGTTTTGTTTTGTTACACTGACATCTCGCAAGTCACATAGGGACCTAGGAGGTTGTCGGTTGCTTATTTTTTATTTTTCTTTAAAATTTTCGTCGGTAAAATAACATATTTATAAAAGTAAAAAAAGTAAAGTTACAGCCTATATACGTCCCACTGCTGGGCACAGGCCTCCTCTAATTTCAGAGAGGGTTTTAAGGCAAGGAAATGTCCGCCACGCTGCCTCAATGCGTGTTGACGAACTTCACATTTCTTCGAAATATATATTTTTTAATTTCTCAGACATGCGCTACCAGCATGCGACGACGCGGTCCGCGCCTTGCCGCCACTTGCGTTTGCCGCGCTTTGTCTCGTCACAGAGTGGTGAAATCACAGTAATATAGGTATTTTATAAACAGCACCTGTCTAATATTATGAAATATGTAGATAAAACTTAAAACTTACCTTGATAAATGTATATCCTTTTGTTTGTAATATTTTTTTAGACCTCTCTTCAATCGTATCTGCTTATTCCCCATGTTTTACAAACTAAACTTAAACATTAATAAAACTGTACAATTAATATAACTATAAAACACTACTATTAAACAAGAATCAGAAAAAACCTACTCCACTATTAATAAAATTAAATTTTTGCAGTAATATTTTACGATTTTATTTCGTAGTGCTGAGCTCTCGCAACGCGGCGTACGTCCACCTAGCAACACGATGCGCCCCGCACTGAATTCGTGGACGAATGCGGGGGTGATATAGACGCAGTATTTAATCGGGACGCATTTTTAATTTATTATCATAAAAATAATACATATTTCTAAAAAGTAACCAAACCAAATTATTTTATTTTGTATTGCAAAGCAGTAGATATTTTTTTTTATATTCCTTTGATAAACAATGAAGGAGTAAAGTGGTTTCATCTCAACGATTTGGAGGTGATTTGGGTATTTTTTTATTTATTATGTGACACCGATAGAAAAATTATGGCTAAACCAAATTACGTATCAGATCATGTAGATTACTAGCTTTTTTTTCATATGTAATTTCTCTGTAAGTGTCGACGAGAAGTTGGTTCATCTGCACGCTTTTTTCAAGCTTTTTGCGAGAGAGCAGCCTTAATAATAAATGCACTTTGTTCATTCATATTCAAAATTTCAAAACTCTTCGACAAAGACAACTAAGACTGAGGTAAAGAAACGACGTTAGACCATCGTTAGACAATGCACGGCCTTCAAGCCACACCTCCGTGCCCGTCGGAGAGCGTGAGGTTTTTTCGTTACGAAATTTCTGGATTTTCCCGCACTCAAGGCCCGCGATAGAAGCTATGCAATAGCTTAAAAATTAAATTCTGTATACATGTCATTAACTTGACTGAACTTGCAAGATTGGGTGAGTTTCATTGATTTATGAAACACTACGTCTGTTTGTGTGAGGAGTGGTAAAGGACGAACCTAAATTCGAACTCCACTGTCATGGATGAAATTGCTCAATTCAAGTCTTTTAGAAGCATATAATTCGCATTTGATTACATCATGCATTATTTCCGTTCTGTCACTAAAATACCCTCATGTGGAAAGCTTTATTAGCTTTGCGTAAAAAAGATGGAACATTGTGTCACATTGGGATTGAGTCCAAAAATGATTTGGGAGAACTGAGTTATTTAATAAGCAACAATATAAAAGAATGATTGAGGAAGCACATCTCTCTGGGAAACGAGTGTTTTATCATCGTAGTGTTTTATGCTAAAAAGTAAAGCTATTTTAACGCCCAAGACTTCAGTAAAGTAAACTCATTGCTAAGTGACTTATGGAGCAATTTGTCCACTGCACTGTTTCTGTGCATGTTGATGGACTTTAGATTTTTATTTAAATTAATTAAATCGTTATCCCAACACCATGATTTTCTCCTGTGTCATGGGGGCAGTTTATATATATAAATTTTACAACAAGCTAATTGTCCCGTGCGGTATTCAAACCCGCGGCTCTTAACGCTGCAAGTCATTGCTAAGCCACTGAGCCAATTTCGATTTTATTCAATTCAATTTTATTCGAACTAATTTATTCCTCAGCCATGCTAGTTTTATCATGATGTTTTCCGTCACCCAAGAAGAAACTGTTAATTGCAATATCAACAAATTTTTTGTCAATGGTTTGAAATCGAAAATCGTTTTTTCTGATTAAACTTAAATGTTTCAGGAAATAAGAGAAAGCGGTATAACTTAAATGAAGTGAGATGTATAGAAAATTTAAATTGCGATTTAAAACGAATGCTTAAATATAGGAATCAATCATTTTTCTTACACTGTTTGATGCTGACTTCCGATCAATACTGTTATCGATATTTTTTAAAATTAAATTCGAGGATTTTTTAATATAACGAATTTGTGTGTTAGTAGTTACGTTGTACCAGTTCTGGCGCACTTGTAGAAAGGTTGTACCAGTTCTGGCGCACTGAGTCACAAGTACGACGTTCGTCGACTCACGATCCAAAAAAAAAAAAAAAAAGGTTTTGGCATGCTCTGATCACGAATCTGCGGTCAATTTTTGCGTAGGATGCACGGTTCCGGAGATATGCAGATCAATTAACTCTTATCTAATTGATATCCGCTTCGAGCCTCCACCGTCATTAGCGCTCCATTGTTCTTATCTACTTATCTATTGTCGATTGACTACCGTCATTATCTATTATTCGCAGCGTGTGGGTCGGCTTATGCTATTGTATTATACTCCTTTGTTCCTATCTACAACATTAATCTGAATCTACAATAAAACACATTACCTAATTTTGTTAAAATTTTTATTTATAAAATACAAAATCTTATTACTTATTATCTATAAAATAGGAGCGAAACATCTCATCCACTAAAATATCGTCGTACAATGTGTTCTCTGTAAATATACTCGTAAAACTATGCATTGAACATCCCTGAAACTTATATAGCAAATACATTAAGCAATATTCGCCACAAACTGAAGTCCTATCAACATTCCAGTTCCATCTTTTACAATTTCGTACAGGTGCCCGTCCATATGAATCAAAATATTCACCGACGTCATTCGTATCGATATATAAAGCTATCCAATGTGACCCTGGTTTATCATCTGTACCCAAATTGCATATTACCTAGTCAGGTCATAAATTCTATCACATGTTTAATATAAAATAATAGAAACAAGTTTATTCATTATGTAACCATTTATATACCAAAATGAACTTAACAAAACATAGATTCTTATGACACTATAGTTTATTCAAAATGACCTCCGTAATTTTGAATACAGGCCTTCAATCTGCGCGGCCAGTCGTCTATCTCACCACGAACGAGGTCCATGTCATATCGGCGGCTGCCTTAATTAAAGATGTCTTGAGTGACTCGAAATTGGGATGAGGCTTTGAGCACGCCTTTTCCTCCAAGTGTTGCCATATCTTGTAATCTAACGGATTCAAATCTGGATTGGTCTTTGTGTCGGATGAAGTCGATTTCACGCACCGCCAGCCAGTCTTTTTTTTTTGTTTTTAAAGAACGTTACCTCCACACTAGGTTTATCTCCTGTATCGTGGGGGCAGTTTACAAACACAAATTTCACAAGGACAAACATCCAAACTCGGAACAATTACTTGTAGGTCGTACAAATACTTGTTCCGTGCGGGATTCGAACCCGCGACCCCCAAGCACAGCCACTCATTGCTAAGCCACTACGCCACGGAGCTGGCAAAAGTCCTGTGTGCTCTTCGCTCTATGAGCTGACGCCGAATCTTGTTGGAATACCCAGTGCCTGTTATTGAACATGGTATGAGAAACAGGTTACACAAGGTTCGTCAGGACTGTATTTTGATACACAACTGCATTCGTTTTTAACCTTTCTCACAAAAATGTACCTCTGTTAAGCCCCAATAAGAAACTCCCAACCACACCATGAGCGAGGATGGAAAATGACCCCGTTGGACACGCGGAATACGGTTGCTCGCTTCTTCACTACTGCGTGCGTACACCTTATCATTTTGTTTGTTGTAGCTCTCTTCTACGGTAAAAATTTTTTCATCCGAAAAAAGAATTTCCCGATATTTTTCCCGCGTACCGCTTCAACAAAGCGCGGCATCTCTTCAGTTTCAGATCCATTAGACGAGCATTCAAACGATGTCCTGTTTTTCTTCGATATGCCCGAAGCCCTAAGTCTTCATTTAACGCCGTGGTTCTGCTTAACCCCATCTGAAGGGCCAACAGTTTCTGCTTACGTTTGGGATTTCTTTGAATTCGCACCTTTACAGCTTTTATCACTGCTGGAGTCCTAACAAATCGAGGGCGACCACTTCTTGACCTGTCATCTACACTAGAGTCTTCATTGTATCGTTTGTTGGTACGATAAACGAATCTTTTGGTTATATTCAAATTTTTCAGTATATCAAAAAATTTAATTGGCGTGTAATCGCAACTGCAACACGGTCTTTTTCAAGCGTCCACTCCATATGTAAAAATGAGTAAAATTCTAAAAAGTATACAGTTTTATTTTCATGAATAATTCGAATTCAATAAACTTTTTTGTGGCCAGCATTCTAAAAGGGTGCGTTTGGCAGAAAAAAGCGCTAGCAAGCGCTTATAAGCGCTGAAATAGTTTTCGGCCAGGCCACGATTGCTACTTCAGTAGCGCTGACACAATCCGCCATTTTGCTTATTTAATTTGTTTGTTTTGAAGTAGAGTTGATAAGTTGTTTTGTGCAATATTCGTTTTAAGTAATATAATGACATGAATAAACATATACATGTTATTAAAAATTCATGATTGGTAAGTTTTTAATATGAATACTTTACAAACATATATTTAAATTAGGTTAGGTTCCCCCGTTAAAACTAACATCGTGTCCTGGAGGAAAATAGCTACTTACGATTTGACAGCGCTTACCGCTTACGTGGGTGTACATGGACAGTCTGTTAGCAGCATAAACATTATTTTCTAGACTGGGGTGAATCTTTTTCAGATGTTGTTGTACATCTAGTGTATCCATGATATTACTGCTATTAGTAGATTACTACAGTACAATCTACTCAGTGACTAACATAGGAATGATCAATTATGTGATTTCTAAATATTAAATTGCATTTTTTCCGTTATACAAAACCTATTTGAGTCATCAATACACTGAATAAGACGCAACACGAAGAATGTGAGATAAGGTTGTTGACGCATAAAGTTATTATCAATTCTACTGTAGAAATTCTTTAGATTAGAATTATTACTTACTGGTACTATATAAGACCAAGCAACTGCAGTCATGGAGTTAGTGTATGGTCGTTTGACCGCAGTGTATCTATCAATAATACATTTGTGTTACTTCAACGCATCAAAGGCCATAGATGTAAGTGTTTAATCTATTGACAAACTTACCTTTCTTTCTGTTATTTTTTTACGTGTTTATGATTTTGAACGACAGGCCTGTTGGTCTAGTGGTTAGTGACCCTGACTGTTATGCCGGAGGTCGTGGGTTCGATTCCCACCCAGGACAAATGCTTGTGTGATGAGCACGATCATTTGTTCTGTGTCTGGGTGTAATTTATCTATAATATTTATGTATTTAGAAATATATAAGTATGTTTATCAGTTGTCTAGTACCCATAACACAAGCTCTGCTTAGCTTGGGACTAGATGGCGTTGTGTGATAGTTGTGGAATATTATTATTATTATTATTATTTAGTGTTAACAAATTATATTTAAATATTTTGTGTGTGTATATGATTAAGCCGTGGTAGCTCAGATGATTAGCGCAAGCTGTAAATTTTACAGTACGTAACGCGGGTTCGATCCCCGCCGACACCAATTAAATTGTTAATTGCAATTTTCAGTGTTTATTCTATTGACACACTTATTTTTCTTTCTGTTATTTTCTTACGTGTGTATGATTTAGTGTTAACAAATTATATTTAAATATTGTGTGTGTATATGATTAAGCCGTGGTAGCTCAGATGGTTAGCGCAAGCTGTAAATTTCACAGTACGCGACCCAGGTTCGAACCCCGCCGACACCACTTAAATTGTTAATTGCAATTTTAAGTGCTGATTTACCACGTGCTCGGCGGTGAAGGAAAACATTGTGAGGAAACCTGCATGTCTGAGAAAATTTCGAAGGCATGTGAAGTTCGCCAACACGCATTGAGACCGCGCCGCGGACATTTCCTAGCCATAAATACAAAGACAATAGCAGAAAGTAAAAAGTTAAAAAATACTTTTTTGACAATGACAGTCATTAGTTGATCATTAGTGAATGTGATTCTGTTTTCTTAAATTACAGGAAGAAAAGAGCAGAAGGAAGAAATGGGATGATGGGAAGTAATGAAGAATGAATTTTTATGTGAAGTTTGTTGGAACAAACATATTTTAGTCACGTGTAAATACTTTTAACATTTTGGTTCAAAATGATACAAAATCTAAAAAATATTAGATACATCATCGACATGGACGGATTTTACATTACATATCCTCATAAACATTTTCAATGTAGAGAAATGGCTATTCTAGACGTAAAACTATCTAATAAAAATGATTCGTTTATCGATCATTATTTGTTTCGGCCAAGTTATCCTTTCAATTATTTGTCGCCAAAAGACAAAAAAACTGTTCGTTATTGTGAAATACACGTGCACGGCATTCCATATTTTGATGTGACCGAAGAATTAAAATGTGCCTACAAACAAGAGAACATCATTCCCATACTAAATTGGTATATTAGAAATTTGTGCAAAGACGAAGTGATCGCATACAAAGGTGGTTCAACAGAAAAACAATTTTTAAAAATGTTGACGACGAATGATAGAATTTTTAATATTGAAGAATACAAATGTCCAAAATACAATGATTTGGTAAATGTCATAAAGTTAAACAAACGTTATGTGTGTAATAATCATATATCTGCAAAAAATAAACACAAAATTTTACATTGTTCTTGTGACGAAGTGTGGGTTTTTTACAAGTGGTTATTACTTGAAAATAAAATTTTAAATTAATCATAAATTTTGTTTGATTTCCCAAAAACATTAGTTATAGTATACTATATAATACAAAATTGGTTCAACAGAAAAACAATTTTTAAAAATGTTGACGACGAATGATAGAATTTTTAATATTGAAGAATACAAATGTCCAAAATACAATGATTTGGTAAATGTCATAAATTTAAACAAACGTTATGTGTGTAATAATCATATATTTGCAAAAAATAATCACAAAATTTTACATTGTTCTTGTGACGAAGTGTGGGTTTTTTACAAGTGGTTATTACTTGAAAATAAAATTTTAAATTAATCATAAATTTTGTTTGATTTCCCAAAAACATTAGTTATAGCATTAGTAATTTAAAATTTTATTTTCAAGTAATAACCACTTGTAAAAAACCCACACTTCGTCACAAGAACAATGTAAAATTTTGTGTTTATTTTTTTTATATACCATTTTTGTTAATTTCTAATATACCAATTTAGTATGGGAATGATGTTCTCTTGTTTGTAGACACATTTTAATTCTTCGGTCACATCAAAATATGGAATGCCGTGCACGTGTATTTCACAATAACGAACAGTTTTTTTGTCTTTTGGCGACAAATAATTGAAAGGATAACTTGGCCGAAACAAATAATGATCGATTAACGAATCATTTTTATTAGATAGTTTTACGTCTAGAATAGCCATTTCTCTACATTGAAAATGTTTATGAGGATATGTAATGTAAAATCCGTCCATGTCGATGATGTATCTAATATTTTTTAGATTTTGTGTCATTTTGAACCAAAATGTTAAAAGTATTTACACGTGACTAAAATATGTTTGTTCCAACAAACTTCACATAAAAATTCATTCTTCATTACTTCCCATCATCCCATTTCTTCCTTCTGCTCTTTTCTTCCTGTAATTTAAGAAAACAGAATCACATTCACTAATGATCAACTAATGACTGTCATTGTCAAAAAAGTATTTTTTAACTTTTTACTTTCTGCTATTGTCTTTGTATTTATGGCTAGGAAATGTCCGCGGCGCGGTCTCAATGCGTGTTGGCGAACTTCACATGCCTTCGAAATTTTCTCAGACATGCAGGTTTCCTCACAATGTTTTCCTTCACCGCCGAGCACGTGGTAAATCAGCACTTAAAATTGCAATTAACAATTTAAGTGGTGTCGGCAGAGTTCGAACCTGGGTCGCGTACTGTGAAATTTACAGCTTGCGCTAACCATCTGAGCTACCACGGCTTAATCATATACACACACAATATTTAAATATAATTTGTTAACACTAAATCATACACACGTAAGCAAATAACAGAAAGAAAAATAAGTGTGTCAATAGAATAAACACTTAAAATTGCAATTAACAATTTAATTGGTGTCGGCGGGGATCGAACCCGCGTTACGTACTGTAAAATTTACAGCTTGCGCTAACCATCTGAGCTACCACGGCTTAATCATATACACACACAATATTTAAATATAATTTGTTAACACTAAATCATACACACGTAAGAAAATAACAGAAAGAAAAGTAAGTGTGTCAATAGAATAAACACTTAAAATTGCAATTAACAATTTAATTGGTGTCGGCGGGGATCGAACCCGCGTTACGTACTGTAAAATTTACAGCTTGCGCTAATCATCTGAGCTACCACGGCTTAATCATAAACACACACAAAATATTTAAATATAATTTGTTAACACTAAATAATAATAATAATAATAATAATATTCCACAACTATCACACAACGCCATCTAGTCCCAAGCTAAGCAGAGCTTGTGTTATGGGTACTAGACAACTGATAAACATACTTATATATTTCTAAATACATAAATATTATAGATAAATTACACCCAGACACAGAACAAATGATCGTGCTCATCACACAAGCATTTGTCCTGGGTGGGAATCGAACCCACGACCTCCGGCATAACAGTCAGGGTCACTAACCACTAGACCAACAGGCCTGTCGTTCAAAATCATACACACGTAAAAAAATAACAGAAAGAAAGGTAAGTTTGTCAATAGATTAAACACTTACATCCATGGCCTTTGATGCGTTGAAGTAACACAAATGTATTATTGATAGATACACTGCGGTCAAACGACCATACACTAACTCCATGACTGCAGTTGCTTGGTCTTATATAGTACCAGTAAGTAATAATTCTAATCTAAAGAATTTCTACAGTAGAATTGATAATAACTTTATGCGTCAACAACCTTATCTCACATTCTTCGTGTTGCGTCTTATTCAGTGTATTGATGACTCAAATAGGTTTTGTATAACGGAAAAAATGCAATTTAATATTTAGAAATCACATAATTGATCATTCCTATGTTAGTCATTGAGTAGATTGTACTGTAGTAATCTACTAATAGCAGTAATATCATGGATACACTAGATGTACAACAACATCTGAAAAAGATTCACCCCAGTCTAGAAAATAATGTTTATGCTGCTAACAGACTGTCCATGTACACCCACGTACCAACGTACATACCTAGTCAGGTCATAAGTATTGTCACACAGTAAAAACTTTTCTTTGGGTGCGTTTGGCAGAAAAAAGCGCTAGCAAGCGCTTGTAAGCAAAATGGCGATCGTAAGCGGTAAGCGCTGTCAAATCGTAAGTAGCTATTTTCCTCCAGGACACGATGTTAGTTTTAACGGGGGAACCTAACCTAATTTAAATATATGTTTGTAAAGTATTCATATTAAAAACTTACCAATCATGAATTTTTAATAACATGTATATGTTTATTCATGTCATTATATTACTTAAAACGAATATTGCACAAAACAACTTATCAACTCTACTTCAAAACAAACAAATTAAATAAGCAAAATGGCGGATTGTGTCAGCGCTACTGAAGTAGCAATCGTGGCCTGGCCGAAAACTATTTCAGCGCTTATAAGCGCTTGCTAGCGCTTTTTTCTGCCAAACGCACCCTTTTAGAATGCTGGCCACAAAAAAGTTTATTGAATTCGAATTATTCATGAAAATAAAACTGTATACTTTTTAGAATTTTACTCATTTTTACATATGGAGTGGACGCTTAAAAAAGACCGTGTTGCAGTTGCGATTACACGCCAATTAAATTTTTTGATATACTGAAAAATTTGAATATAACCAAAAGATTCGTTTATCGTACCAACAAACGATACAATGAAGACTCTAGTGTAGATGACAGGTCAAGAAGTGGTCGCCCTCGATTTGTTAGGACTCCAGCAGTGATAAAAGCTGTAAAGGTGCGAATTCAAAGAAATCCCAAACTTAAGCAGAAACTGTTGGCCCTTCAGATGGGGTTAAGCAGAACCACGGCGTTAAATGAAGACTTAGGGCTTCGGGCATATCGAAGAAAAACAGGACATCGTTTGAATGCTCGTCTAATGGATCTGAAACTGAAGAGATGCCGCGCTTTGTTGAAGCGGTACGCGGGAAAAATATCGGGAAATTCTTTTTTCGGATGAAAAAATTTTTACCGTAGAAGAGAGCTACAACAAACAAAATGATAAGGTGTACGCACGCAGTAGTGAAGAAGCGAGCAACCGTATTCCGCGTGTCCAACGGGGTCATTTTCCATCCTCGCTCATGGTGTGGTTGGGAGTTTCTTATTGGGGCTTAACAGAGGTACATTTTTGTGAGAAAGGTTAAAAACGAATGCAGTTGTGTATCAAAATACAGTCCTGACGAACCTTGTGTAACCTGTTTCTTATACCATGTTCAATAACAGGCACTGGGTATTCCAACAAGATTCGGCGTCAGCTCATAGAGCGAAGAGCACACAGGACTTTTGCCAGCTCCGTGGCGTAGTGGCTTAGCAATGAGTGGCTGTGCTTGGGGGTCGCGGGTTCGAATCCCGCACGGAACAAGTATTTGTACGACCTACAAGTAATTGTTCCGAGTTTGGATGTTTGTCCTTGTGAAATTTGTGTTTGTAAACTGCCCCCACGATACAGGAGAAAAACCTAGTGTGGAGGTAACGTTCTTTAAAAACAAAAAAAAAGACTGGCTGGCGGCGCGTGAAATCGACTTCATCCGACACAAAGACCAATCCAGATTTGAATCCGTTAGATTACAAGATATGGCAACACTTGGAGGAAAAGGCGTGCTCAAAGCCTCATCCCAATTTCGAGTCACTCAAGACATCTTTAATTAAGGCAGCCGCCGATATGACATGGACCTCGTTCGTGGTGAGATAGACGACTGGCCGCGCAGATTGAAGGCCTGTATTCAAAATTACGGAGGTCATTTTGAATAAACTATAGTGTCATAAGAATCTATGTTTTGTTAAGTTCATTTTGGTATATAAATGGTTACATAATGAATAAACTTGTTTCTATTATTTTATATTAAACATGTGATAGAATTTATGACCTGACTAGGTAATATGCAATTTGGGTACAGATGATAAACCAGGGTCACATTGGATAGCTTTATATATCGATACGAATGACGTCGGTGAATATTTTGATTCATATGGACGGGCACCTGTACGAAATTGTAAAAGATGGAACTGGAATGTTGATAGGACTTCAGTTTGTGGCGAATAT
Organism: Parnassius smintheus behrii; assembly: GCA_036936625.1. NCBI lineage: Eukaryota > Metazoa > Arthropoda > Insecta > Lepidoptera > Papilionidae > Parnassius > Parnassius smintheus. Next base: position 26,809,943 of record JAUPFT010000020.1, read on the forward strand.
TGCTTAATGTATTTGCTATATAAGTTTCAGGGATGTTCAATGCATAGTTTTACGAGTATATTTACAGAGAACACATTGTACGACGATATGTTAGTGGATGAGATGTTTCGCTCCTATTTTATAGATAATAAGTAATAAGATTTTGTATTTTATAAATAAAAATTTTAACAAAATTAGGTAATGTGTTTTATTGTAGATTCAGATTAGTGTTGTAGATAGGAACAAAGGAGTATAATACAATAGCATAAGCCGATCCACACGCTGCGAATAATAGATAATGACGGTAGTCAATCGACAATAGATAAGTAGATAAGAACAATGGAGCGCTAATGACGGTGGAGGCTCGAAGCGGATATCAATTAGATAAGAGTTAATTGATCTGCACATCTCCGGAACCGTGCACCCTACGCAAAAATGGACCGCAGATTCGTGATCAGAGCATGCCAAAACCTTTTTTTTTTTTTTTCTTTTAGGATCGTGAGTCGACGAACGTCGTACTTGTGACTCAGTGCGCCAGAACTGGTACAACCTTTCTACAAGTGCGCCAGAACTGGTACAACGTAACTACTTGTGTTTTACCCGTATAATTTCGACTATACACGTCAATCTGGAAATAGTTTCGTATTTGTGTTGACTTATGGCACTATCGTCTGATGTAAAATCTATCAGTGTTATAAAGTTCGGACGGCAGTTTGAAAGATAGCGGTTGCCTTGTAATTACTGCCACAAATGTACCCAAGGCTTGAGTGATTCCTACAGATAGAGATAATCAGATTCGAATGATTGTATCAAGTTATTAATTGATTAAAAAGTAAAAATACATAAACTTTATAATAGCAATCTTATTTTATTTCTGTTTTGACTTTTATTTTTTTCAGTTGGTAGTTAAATTTTATACCCTCGACTTAGTAGTCAAGTACTGTGATCACTAAGTCACGCCATTGTCCGACGGCTCCGTAGCGCAGTGGCTAAGCGTTTGATAAAAAAATATCACAATTTAATCACGATGTGCCTTAAAATAGATTATATAGTCTTCCTCAAAGCTATGTTACTAAAGTTTAGCAAATAATCCAATCCTTTAGCACCATGCACCTATTTATCGTTTGTCGCTTTGTGCAGATAGTAATTATCATCACAAATTCTAGTCTGATATAATCTCGTATTATGTTCAATTTGAGATAATGGTGATGGTTTTCATCAATAATGATGTTATGTTATGCAATATGGCAGGATTGAAAGATGACCTTATCACAAAAATTGATAGGGGCGTACTCCAATGGTTTGGGCACGTTGAACGAATGAGTGAAGACCGAATGGTGAAGAAAATATATAGAGCGAAAGTAAATATTAAAAGGTGTCGAGGTAGACCGAGACTAACTTTCGAAGACCATGTGAGCAAATTGCTCGAAGAGGGGAGGGTCAAGAGTACTCGGATACCTAGACGTGCATGTATGAAGAAGTTAATGAACCTGAAAGAAGCGAAAGAGGTATGTAAGGATCGTGACACTTGGCGATCTGTTCTCTCTGGCTACCCCGTTAGGGATTGTGCGTGACGATAAGTAAGTAAGTAAGTAAGTAATGATGTTATTATATAACAAAAAGTAGGACAACTAAACACGAAATTTGTACTTAATCTCTTCGTAATTCATAGAATAATTTCTTGATTTGGTGATTTTCAGTTATTGAAACAGTGTGTGAATTTATAAAATATCTTGTAATACGAAATTCCTTCAATTAAGCGAACTTACAATTTCATTATACAATTTCGTTCTTCAAAAAAGAAGGAAACTTTTTTTCTTATAAAACGGTATCGGAAAAAGTCTGAATCATCCGGGTAATCAATTATTCAACTTTTTGCTTCGGTATTTAACAGCCACTGTCTTTAGGCAGTATATATTCTTTGCTTTAGGTAATTTGCCATTTTATCCGCGTCGCAGAATAAATAATTCGCTATTACTTCTTATAATTTGCAAAATATACTGTTAAATAAGTATTCATCAGATTTTAGAAAATATCCTTAACATGCTAAAAGTGGTGTCAAAGTATACAATTCCTGCCTGTCAAAATTCCATTGATGAACACAGACCACCCCCATAGATTGATTTGTACGGGAATATTTGTCATAGTGCCATGTTTCCCAAGCCGATTGGCGACAGGACTTTTTTGTTTATTAGTTGTAACTAGGAAGACGTTGCTGCTCATCTGCTGGTTTGTTTTCCCCTATCGCCTCTTACGACGCCCACGGGACGATATTGAGTAATGGATGTTTTTATATCGCACCACATATAGGTCAGGTTCAAGACATTTTCGAAAATCCCTAAGATATGAAAAAGGGGTGTCAAAGTTAGAAATAGGAAAAATAGTAATAGGTTTTGTAACGGAAGACTGTGTTTTTTAATAGTTTTTTTTTTAAATTAAAACTAAATATCATCATTTCAAGAAGTTACCGTTTACGACATCTTTTGCATGGAGTTGCAAATTGCTAATTAAATGATAGTAATATATAGTCCACCTGATAGTAAGTGGATGCTATGGCTCGTAGACATCTATATTTATCTTCGATTAAGAATCAAAACGCAGATGTGTTGTCTGCTATTTTACGCTGGTATTTTGTGAGAGCGTGGTCCTTCCGCGGTAGCGTCGACCCATTCATGCTACAACCATAATATACCTGCAGCGTGGCTCTACCACTTTAGCATGTATCTAAGAAATCTAAGAAAGAGAAAGGAATGATATAACTCTGCTTTTTCACTTTGACAGTGAGATAAAATGTGAAAATGTCGGTTAACTACTTATATACCTACATATTTTATTGTGTATAATGAATTTTGGTATGTACACAGCCAGTCCTGATGACATACATTAAAGTCTCCTAGAAATACCAGCTGTGCGGTGGGTTACTAATTCAGATCCGGATCAGATGCTACGCTGAGGTGTTCAAATAGACTTATTGTCTTCTGGTCACCGATGTGCTATCAAAAGGCACAATAATAAATTATTTTATCGATTCCTGTGACAATCATAACCCAGATCGTGAAGAAATTGGTTCTTCAAAGTGACAAAGTAGCTTATAGCAGTTGTCATTGCGGACATGCCTTCCAATACGCTAGTGAAAATTGTGCTCCAATGTCAGTCTCAAGGTAGTTGTGCACAGCATTGAGATTACATTGCAGGCCTCGGATGTTTGTGAGGGTTACCTTAAGGGAGATGGAGTGCAATCACTGTAATAACTTACTACTCTTTATTTTCTATGTTTCATTTGTAGTGGAATTATTAGGTCGGAGAATGGCAGTTGGATGAGGCGTCACACGTATACCTAGGGATGCCAATAGAGTCACAGCATAGATGGTACCTGGCATGGAGATTGCGGCGACGTCAGAACTCCTTTGGAAATCACCACCAGACCCTCTCCTCCGGTTGCGAACCAGCATAATGGAGCTATCTAAGGTTTTTTGTAAAATGTCACCTTACATCTGTAATTACACTGGCTGTTTATTTTTTTAATAAAATAAGGGTGACAAACGAGCACTCAGTCCAACTAATGGTAAGTGGAAGCCAGTAGACATTTACATTTATCGTCAATTAAGAATCAAAATGCAGATTTGATTTGGGGTAACGTCCCTGAGGACTAAAAAGGAATGTCTCGTTTCTAGTAACAAGGGTCTCCGGTTCTCTACACTCACTATACGATACACAGCTGTATTGAACTGCTATTTATTTCTGAGATGGCGTGGTCCTCTATCTAGCCAAATCATTCGTGCTAAAACCACAATATGGCTGCAGCACAGCTCTACCTTAATAATAGATACACATTTCTATACCCTTTAGACCGGAACACTGCTGTTCCGGCACTGTTATTTGGCGGCAGAAATAAATTAAAGAGTGGTGGTATCTATTCTCTATTCAGAGGAATCCTTAGGTAGAAAAGGACTCCTACCATCTAGGTAATTAATATATGGGGCTTCAACCCACAAGTCTAGTATTGTAATGCTTATGCATCGTAAAGACCTATAACAATGCTTTAGTATAGTCACCCGACCACCCCGTATGTATATATATATATATATATATATATATATATATATATATATATATATATATATATATATATAACTTTTCAACGACCCTTTGGCATGTCGGAACGCAGTGCCAGCAACCTCGGGACCTGAGTACCAACCCCGGTAGGTGCCCGATCCTGTAGATATTGAGTTAGTCTTTTTTGTTTCATTTTTTTGTGCTTTCCCTGGCAGCTCATATTCTCCACGTCCGCCATTTTGTTTGGGTTATAGCCAATCAAGCCAATCAAGGCCATTGTCCCCGAGAATCGAGCCCGAGATCCTGTGGCCTAACCATTTTGTGGTCATTCGTCCCGAATTCGAATCCACGAACCCTATCGCTCCACCAGTTTGTGTGAGGCATTTTATAGAACTGTTTGTAGTGTGTATTTGTAGTACGGGGTGTTCGTGTTTTGAATAAGTTTATGTTCGACCAATAAACTTATAAATATTGTACTAAATTTTGATGTATGATATTTGAGATCTGATTATGTCTGCGAGTGTAATCTGTCTGTGCAAGGCTAGTACATGCTTCGGTTATGTGTTGTATTGTTTCGGGTTGGCTGTTGCACTTGCAGTATTTATTATATAAAAAGGTATTTCCTTCCCGCGCAACATGCAGGGCTGGCATTGATTAATCGCTATGTCTCAAGGAGGATAGTGATGTCTGTACAGTGTGACTATTATTTCTACTGTCTGTGTTTATGTCCAGTCCAACGTTGTCGGATGTAGTATTCTCGGGTTGTGAATCCCAGGTGGGATCCTGCCTGTTTAACTTCTCACCACTTACGGATCGTCTGTTGAAACACCCAGAGTCAGCTCCAGGTGCGCACTGGCGATCGCCCCTGGAAAGCGGCCCTCTCAGTTTACTTTTGATCTGGTCTCTATTTTTAATGGGTTATCAGGGTCACGTTAGCCACGCCTGTAATGTCCCACCGTGTGTCCGCCCCCCACGTAATCTGATGGTCGATCTGGATGTGTAGTTGGATTTTAGGGGGCTTATTATTATTATTATGGGGAAAGTATTTCTGTTTCTTAGCTCTTTGGCTAGCGTGTAGTGAGTATTTACGTAGGTGGGATGTTACGGGGAGCTATTTCATTTTCTTTTAATTGCTTAAATTTTAAAAATATGTAAAATAAAATATGTTGAGTCTTTCAGGTCTATTAATTGGTGGCTATGGTGGAGATATTTGGGTATGACTACACGACTATGGCTACTACTCCAAATTCTGGTCAGCTTCTTTAAGCTCTGCATATTTGCTTTTCTTCTCGCTTATTGTTTTTATAAGTTGTGTGTGTTGAAAATTGCAATATCTATTTGTAGTATTACCGTGTAGTGTAGTGTCTGGTCTATTATAATGAATGATCCTGTCGGTAAGTATGGCGCGGTCCTGGTAGATTTTGTGTGTAGGATTTTCTAAAAAAGTTTGCTCTGTTTAGTTGTAGTAGTGTTTTGGTGTGTTTGTGTCTTTTATAGGTTTATATTTGAGTGCTAGTTATTGATGAATGATATTTGGTTCTGTCTGTGAGTGTAGTCTGTCCGTGTGAGAGTTGTACATGTCCCTGTTATGTGTTGTATTGTCTTTGGTTGGATGAGGCACATGCGGCATTTATCGTTGGTTACTGTGGGGTCTTTGATGCCATATTTCCTGTAGTTTTAGTGTTAATGATTTGGTCTTATATCGCGATGATAAAACCTTCATTTTCCGGGAATAGGTTGCCAATTTAAAACCATTTATTTAATACTACTGTATCTACGTGTAGTTATTCTAGGACATGTGGGTGTCGTCCGTGCAGTACTTTTTACTTTTTTTTCAGTCCTTAAACTTTTGTTTTTGTGGATTATTAGCGTTATTGTGTTGTGGGTTTGCCTATTCATTTAGGTTAAGTGGAGTGTAGCTAAGATTATTTAGGGGTACGGCTTCATGAATGTCACTAGTGCGAGATTTATTGTGAAATAATGTTTTCAAGCTACTAATTCGTTTCTGCCAAAGGTTTTAAATGGCTATTAGGCCTGTTCATCTATTTTGTCGTTTGCTTGTGAGTCTTTTTATTGCGGATATAGGGTGTAAATTTTTGTGTTTGGTAAGTATCCCTCGTGTAGTTTTTTTTTGCTGTATATCAGTTTTAAACCATTTAATCACTCCAAACGAGTAGGTTAATATTGGGATCGCGTGGGTATGTAATGTTATTATTTACTTTAATGGTAGGTATTTGGAATGTAGACTCACAATAAATCAATACATGTAAAAATAGAATCTATACAACACCTGTGCATAGATTGTCACTATATTTTGCCGGGACTAGTAGTGAAAAGATTTTTCATCGACCTTAAAGTACCTATAAAAACTGAATATACCTACAAATCTGTTTTATATGTGCTATAATTATTCAACAGGGCACTATTATAACTTACGAGTACAATATCGGTGAAAACCACTAGAAAATTGCTTTCAGTTTATTTTTAGATTCTTGTTATATTCATAATATATTTTAATTGATAATTACTCAGTACTCCATTTTAAAAACTTGTAATGATAGTGGATTGTTTATAACCATTTTCAAAATTTGGATTCAGAAAAAAATAAGCAACGAAATGTATCACAGTGTTATTTAAACATAAAGTACCCGGATCACCGAGCTTTGCTCGGTTTTTTTTTGAAATTACCTTTATAAATTACATACTGATGAAACTTAAATAATATTTTTTGATCTTATCGACAGAATAGAAAAACTGAACTGATTATTCGAATAAAAAATCATTAGTGTAATTAGTTTTATTAAAATTTTCGCATTTTTAAAACTTACTAAAAAAAAGGGAAATAATAGATTTTCTCACAAAAGAAGGGAACTTGAAAAAAAAGGAAAAAAGCTAGACCAGAGACAGGACGCGAACTTCGGAACTCCGATATCACACCCGACCGACATCCCACCAGAGCTATAACGGTCGTTAGTGATCTGTCGAAATTTACCTTCTTGTATTGTAGCAGTTTTTTTATTGCCTGAAAACACGGACAAAAGGACATTTTCTAAAAATAAATCCTAGCTAGATCGATTTATTGTCCCCGAAACTCCCTGGACACTAAATTTTATGAAAATCGTTGGAGCCGTTTCCGAGATTCCGATTATATATATATATATATATATATATATATATATATATATATATATATATATATATATATATATATATATATATATATATATATATATATATATATATATAAGAATTGCTCGTTTAAAGGTATAGGATTCTGGAGAAATCAAGTACGTAAAAATGTAATCTACTATATTATTATTTAATTATTTTTTTGTCTTCCCGACTCTGCCGTTCACATCCGCCATATAAATTTGCTTTGTCACTCTTTCCTCATTCATTCTTTCTACGTGACCAAACCACCGAAGCATACCTTTCTTAATCCTGGTCACAACATCATCTTGTGACCAGGATTAAGAAAGGAATGCTTCGGTGGTAAACAATTAACATTAATATACGAGTATTATACTATCGTGGGGCTACACTTCATTATTGTGTCGTATTGACTTTGCAAATTAAAGAGTATTTCATATTTCATGGATATAATTGTCAGATCTTGACCTGACGAAACTTATGTCACACATACAGAGGCAATCAATGGGGGACGCTGTACTGCTGACAATATCCAGCAGTAAATTTTATAAGCTGTAATGAATGAATGGATGGAATAATTTTTGCGTTTGCCCAGATGATGACAAGATTGAAAATATGTTTAGTTATAGCGCTATTCTTAAACTTTATGAAAGCAAATTTTATAATTATTTATGCTAAAATATGCATTTTGCTTCCTGCTTTCTAAATCTCATAACATCGTCTCCGATGTCTGATTATAAAGACAATCGTTTCGTTCACAATGACTTGAAAATTCAAGGTGTAGTAAAATCAAGTAAACAAGCTGCTCCTAAAAGCAACTTCAGAAGCTGAATATAATTAACATTTCTCGTTAAGGAAATAACAGATTTAATTTAATATCATTTGTCTCCACAGCACTTACTTGGAATAAATTACGTGTAATTTAGTACGTAGTAATTTGCTGTGTACTATGTGTTGACGGCGTAATCAATCACGCCATTTCATCCCGTATGTGTCGTAAGAGGCCTATGGGAAATGCCAGAGAATTGTAGTAGCTCCAAAATGGCGATGTTACTTTTTTATTGAAAAGGGGGTGACAAACAAGCACACAGCCCGCCCGATGGTAAGTGGATGCTGTGACCTACAGACATCTATCGCATCTCTTTATCCTCGATTAAGGATCAAAATTCAGATGCGCTATCACCCCTGAGGATAAAGAAGTAATGCCGTAAAAAGGGTCTCAGAGAGCGTGGTCCTTTCTCGGTTGATCTGGTTCATTTGTGCTAAACCTATAACCAATTTCCCTTACTTTTGCAGCATGGCCCTACCATAGAAAAATATACCATTTTAACTATTTTATCCATTAATGCCAGACGTAAAATACCCAGACCGCTGACGAACAACGGAGTCAAGGATGCGAATCATCTGGTACTGCAAATGTATATCCACCTACCAAGCACGACAATTTAGACAAATCCTTCAATACGACTAGAGAAGGCCAAATCTTACTGTGAACTTTCACAGCCTAATAATGTATTGTAAATAGAAGTTTAGTTATTTGTGTAAAGTATTTTTAATAGTTTTTGTTATGTATGCATAATTTAAGGCTGTCGATTTTTTTTAATAAAACGTACTAAAGGTTTTATATGTTCGAGCAGCAGATCTAGTTCTAAAATTAATAGAGTCTTAAGAAACATAGGTACAGGTGAAAATTAAAATAAGAGGGCGACACTAAAAGTTTTTAGAACCAGCCACTTGTAAACGATATAATAAAAAAACTTCATATTATGATAAAATGAAATTGGTTGGCTGTAAAGTCGGTTTGCGGACGATAGTTTAACGTGACAACGTCATAAAAAAACATTAATGAAATGATTGCATACTTTTATGAATAAAATTGAATCATTTTTATTGAATAATCACTATTTTGTATGGATATAAAGAAGGAGTGAAATGAAATCTACAATTTAATTGATAAATTTACTTTAACGTTCAAGCTGATCGTGCCTTTCGCTCGCTCGTGCAGCGCTCTCGCTCCAATCGTCACGTTACAATGAGCGTAACGTTACAATGAGTCATCTTTTTTCGTGCGTGCAGCCGGCGTTCATCGATTTATTAGACATTGTCACGTCAAAAATAACTTCAAAGTTTGAAAATGAAACTATGTGCCAATATTATTGTTTATCTATTTTATTAATTTTTCATTTGTTTACGATTTGGCGCCAAATTGAAAATTGTCTGTGTCACGTCAGCATGACTTTAACGCGAGAAAATTTTTGTACTATGATTTTTTACGACTTTCGATGTCATTTAATTCAACACGACAGTTATGATAGACTTCAATTGGCCTTTCACGATGAAGCCCCAACTCGTGCCACTATTTACAACTGGTTTAATGAGCTTAAACGTGGTCGCACTAATCTCACCGATGATCTGCGTGAGGGATGGCTTTCTACGATGACGACTGAAGACAACATCAGTGTTACGCGGCGTATGATAGAGACTGACAAAAGAGTGACTTATCAGCAGATTCGGACAAGCTTAGGCATTGGTATGAGTCAAGTGCAAAAAATGCTCCATGGAAATTTGCGGTCAGGAAGCTTTGTATACGATGGATACCTTATAATTTGACAGAGGCCCAAAAACTCCGTCATGTTGATTGGTGTCGTGAAATGGTTCAAAGATTTAACGGAGGTGACTCAAATGCTGTGTTCGACATACGGGTGACGAAAGCTGGATTAATTATTATGATTCTAAAACTAGATGTTGGCCTCGATCTTCGAAAGGATAAGCCATTAAGCAACAATTGTCTTAGAGTATCAAAAAACAGTTACTGCAAAATGGTATTCTAACAATTGTTTGCCACTAGTCTTGGAAAAAGTTCGGGAGAAACAACCTCGCAGTAGGTATCTTTCTTCATCGCGACAACGCCTCGTCCCTCACCACCAAGCAAACAATCGACTATTTGGCGACGTCATGCGTGGAATAACTGGGCCTTATAGCCCTGACCGCGCACCTTGCGCTTTATATTTATTTCCGAAAACAAAAGAAAAACTTTTCTAAATTATAATGAGCCCGGGAGCGGGTGTCACTTTGTTATATGGTATTCATTTTAATGTCTGCACTTATTAGTTCTGCGCGCATAGAAATCTGATATTTAGGTGTGAGACTATCATCTATAGCTGTATTTGTATCCTAATTTAACCACTGATATTAGAAGTGATAATAGTGGCATTACGTTCATCGCATACCCTTATTTTTAATCTAGCTTAATCTGCTTTTCTTAGTTACAATATTAAATGTAACTTCAGTATTCTAGTTTAATGTGTAGATTAGAATATTGTATACTTAACGTCGACGGCAATGGTGTACGATAAAACTCTAACCTATTTCACTTTGTAATTATTCACTTTACTTTTGTTATTAAATAATAATTAATAAATAAAAATCAATACCGAATTTTTCATTTACATATTTTCCCACATTTCTCCTTTACTTTTTATGCAGGGTGTTAACTGAAATAATTTTCTTATAAACTAAGAATTATTCATGATATAAACTACGTTAGGATAAAAATAACGAAACCTAAAGCTTAATAATTCCTAGTATGGTAAACATTTAAAATAATATTAGTTATTTTAAAGTGACCATAACTGCAAATAAACACGAAAACAAAATTATAATAAAACAAACATACACATTAATAAATATGAATTCTCAAAATGTTGTAAATAAAGTTTATCGCTAAGGGAAATTAGTCAGGGCAATAGTAAATTCAAGCTCGTTTGTATTCCAAACAAATTAAACAAAGACGTAAATGCTAACAAGCAACACTTGCCAAAGATCGCAGCATCTGGTTAGTTTTTTTTACTCGCTTTATTAAAACTTTTTTTCTTCGTCGTTTTTTATTTTATTTACTTTAAGATTATCCTCAATATAATTCGATTAATAGGTTCAATGGATACTATTGACTTTATACTCCACACTTCTACTTCTACCTGTACAATTGGGCTATCGCTCACTATATCCGCTCTAACTTTAAAATATTATGAAAAACAAATAATCTTGAAATTGCGAAACATGAAACGCTTTAAAAGATATACAGTACTAGCTCGCGGAAAGTTTAAAAAACTACTGGTTGCCAAAATTAACATTAAAATGTGACATAGGTCAACATCAAACCTTTATCTCTTAACCACTATCAAATGCTGTTCAAATGGTTTAGTATTTTGTACAAGTAATTTCACAAATTGTATTGTGTTATTTAGTTACAAAGTACAATGGGACTGAAATGTTAAAAATAACCAAAGTCCCTAAATTAAAAAAAAAAGTAAAAAACTTTTAAATAAATAACATAAAATCGAAAAGTACTATAAATTGCAAGTAAAAGACACGTTGAATAATCCAAGCATTTTCATTTCGATTTGTTTTGCTATTTTTCGAACTAAAAACGAATCTGAAATTTCATTACACTAGTTAACCTGATTTGACAGATTGTTGATAAAGGATAGGAACCCAGCCACTATACAATATTTTTATGATATAAATTTTAGAAAATGTAATCTCATTTTCAAACTCAGTCAAAAAATATTTGTGCGCGGGTTGATCTTTTTTGTACGACAGTGCCTTTCCGTTACCGTTACAGCTTATTAAATTCCACTGCTGAACAAAGGCCGCCCACATAGATCAACTCATAGGTAGAATATTTGCTATAGTTGCCACGCTCTCTCCTGATTTATTTCCCTTTGTCGCCTACTACGGCACTCACGGAATGATATGGGGTAGTGGTTATTCTTATATCCCCACTACACCTTGGCATTCCATTCATCCCGGGTCGGGCAAAAAAAGTCAATTATTGAGTTTTTCCGTCAAGAAATTCTCAGTATTGCCCGGAGTCAGGAAGTTGGCGGTGTATCACCTCCGTGCCTCGGAAAGCACGTAAAGCCGTTGGTCCTGCTCCTGATCTCCCTCAGGCCGTGTTGGTTTACCATCCCATCGGATTATGAGAGTGAGCGAATAGAGAGTGCACCTGTGCTTGCGCATAGACTTGGGCACTATAATCCTGTCCTGCGCTGATGGCTAGTCTTCGTTGAGGCTGGCCACCGTGACAAAAATTCGTCTGGAGGTCTAGTGGTATTACCTTGGCATTTTACCTTTATCGAAATTAAATAAAAAATTAAACTGTTAGCCTTAACTGAGTATGTCAGCTTATTCATAAATATTTATATTTGATTCTATATGTAACTATATAATAATGTGTATACACACTCACATATTATATTAATTTGTTTATTCATAAAATATACAACAGAATAGTTACCTTTAGCTCGTTATGATTAATAGAGTCCTCCAAACTAAGTATCTTGGGGATCTAAGTGCGAAATACGTCAGTATTCAAAAAAGTTACTGAAGAATCTAAAAAGTATAAAAGTGTGTATGTGCGCGTGAAAATTTCAGACTCTGTAGGAAATATTCTTATCTGTAAGAGAAAATTTCTGCTAATATGCTAATATATGCTTCTGTGAATTCTTAATATTGTATTTCTTACTAAATATATTATACAAATACAACGCAATACCGATAGTGAATACCTAGTATAATACAATGTCCAATTTCACCCGCTTCTTATTTTTACCTTTTTAAAACAAACCTATTTTATGTGTGATATTGCTGGATATAATAAACACAAATGTTATAAAAAAGTTACTATTGATTTTCAAAGACAATAATAATAAATTACGTTATATAAATTTAGTCCTTTGACGAGTCGTTAGTGTAAAATATCAACTGCAGAGCTATTTATTTGGTAGAGTCACGCTGCAGCTGTGCTATCTACACGATATTTTTTAAAATTCATGTAAAATAAACTTACTTTGAAAAATATAAAAAAAAAAAAATTTTTGGATTTTTAAAATACCTGGACTTAATAATCTGTCTCTTAATTTTGTCTGATTGCTGCTTGTAGAAATCATTAATCTATACGGATTTTATCGCGATAAATGTGATTTTTGATTCTCAACGTTTCGGGTGTTTTATAGTACGAACTTTAATGTCACCACACCTTCGACAAAATGCAGCGCGTGCTGAGGCGGCGGGGCACAAAAACTAATGTAACAGACTGTAAATAAAGGAAAATAAAACTGAAAAAAAGCCTTGAAATAAAAAGCAATAGCATAAAAAGGCTTCAATGGCAATAACGGTGTTTAAAGAAAAAAAAATTAAGTTTCATAATATGTTATTGTAAAAAAGCAGACAGCACGACTGACGTAAAGTAGATGTCATAACCGTAGCGGCTAATTGGATTGCACTAAGTGTTGCAAGTTCAAACTTTAAATGAGAGGGCGAGATAAAGAAATTACATAGAATTTTACGATTTTTTTTTAAATTTATGATTAAATTAATCCTTTCTTTACATTAGGTTGGAATATAATAGAATATAATCATTTTTATTCAATATAGATTACAAAAATACTTATTGAAAAACATTTAAGCTTTACCACTAGTTCAAAAAAATCTTTAGTCCTGGGACGAACCAGCAAGAACCCAGCGGGACTGATAAAATAAATAAATAAAATAGTTCATAAAATTGCTATGGAAACAATTATAATGAGCATGGTAGCGACCACCTCATTCTCCTTTCGCCTCGTTACCTTAGTGCTATGTAGGTACTAAAGTTTTGCCAGACCAGCCAAAGTAGCTACTGATGCTTGATATACGTATAAAAAACTTGTACTGCAGGTCACCATAGCTTCCTCGTAGATAAAACAAGAATCTGTGAAACACTTTAAACTTTAAATTAAAGAGTAATAGTTTTTAAGCGAATAAATCACCACCACCATCACAGCCTATTGAAAGCAACTTATGAACATGCGCCACACCTATAGATTGGGCAGTAGGACGGAAATTTGGCAGAGTTGCCACGGTTGGCAATCAGCTTGGTGACCGGCAGTTCTTTTATAATTTTGAGTTGTTATCAATAAGATGCTGGTGCCCACCTGATTAAGTATCCCTCTAACGTCTCGTACGACACCTACGGGATGTTATGAGGTAGTGGATTTTCTCACGCAGCCACTACAGAAGAAGTGAAAATGTGAATACAAAATATGTCCATGAAAACAGGGGGATAAAAAAATCAATTTCGTTCTGAAACGTGATGGAAACAAAGTTGGTAATCCGGGCTTTAATAAGATAATGCAAATATCACTAAGAGGAATTAATTCCATTCAATGTGAAAATTTATTTACTCAGCGGATCTAATTTAATTTCAAATGAAATATTATCATTTTATTATGAAGCTGTTTACTGGGGGATTTTAACGTTAATATGACGAGTATATCGTCATTTCTTTAGACCTCAACTTAATTAAACTCTAGTGAGCTTGTATATGATTTATCATTTATTTCTTTGTATCATGTTATAAAATTACTTACTTACTTATCTTCACGCACAATCCCTAACGGGGTAGCCAGAGAGAACAGATCGCCAAGTGTCACGATCCTTACATACCTCTTTCGCTTCTTTCAGGTTCATTAACTTCTTCATACATGCACGTCTAGGTATCCGAGTACTCTTGACCCTCCCCTCTTCGAGAAATTTGCTCACATGGTCTTCGAAAGTTAGTCTCGGTCTACCTCGACACCTTTTAATATTTACTTTCGCTCTATATATTTTCTTCACCATTCGGTCTTCACTCATTCGTTCAACGTGCCCAAACCATTGGAGTACGCCCCTATCAATTTTTGTGATAAGGTCATCTTTCAATCCTGCCATATTGCGAATCTCTTCGTTTCGCTTTCGGTCGGCTATGCTAACGCCACACATTTTACGAAGAGATCGCATCTCCACTGCATTCAACTTGCTTTTATGCTTCTTCCGGCATACCCAGGTTTCGCTGCCATATAACAAAGTCGGTACCAACACTGCGTTATGTATTGCAAGGCGTGCACTCTTCACCACGCCTTGCCTTTTTACTAATGCATTCAGGGTACCATTGACTTTGTTTCCAGCAGCGACACGCCTATCCACATCTAAATCACATCTTCCATCCCGGCTGAAAGCACTCCCCAAGTATACAATTTCATTTACCTGTTCTAGACATTCCTGATTTACCCATATTTCACATTTCGTTCTCTCTTCGTCCTTTTCAAGTACCTTATGTAAATTTAATTATAATTTAATTAATTTATTTTCAAATACCTTTAATAACCTAATGTTATAAAATTAAGAGACGATTTTTCAAATTGTCAAATAAAATTTAGCTATCAAATATATTTTGCTATTTTAAGCCAGCACTTTACTACAATCCCACCTGATGGTGATTGGTGATGTAGCTTTGACATTGTAATCGGATGGAAAAACAGATGTTGGCAATTTATTCCACTCCTTTGCTGTACGTATGACAAAAGTTGTAGCAAATTGTTTGGTTTGAAAGCGTGATAAGTCAAACATGAAAGGGTGGAGGCTAATCAAGCGTCCAATTGTCCTATGGTTGAAGGGAGTAGGAGTATGCAATTCCTGCCTACATCTCAATAATAAACTGACTGAACATAAAAGTGAAATAATTGCATTATGTTATTCATGCAACTATCAGTATTAATTTGTTCATATTGTAGTTTATTCTATAGATAAATTATACCTAACGATTGAAGAATCAGCTCTTAGAAACATATTTGTTTAGTTTAGAAATATTACGCGCAAATATTTATCCACATTATCTTGTGGCTCTTTCCGTTCCAATATGTATTGAAAAAAATAATTTTATGAACTGATACACCACATGAACGGCTGTGAAAGAAACGCGACAAAATAGTTTCTTGAGAAAATTCACTTCATATTTGCTTACAAGTTGCGGTTTTCCTGATCCGTAGCCCCGACGTAAGAGACGGAGGAATCCACCCTTCGTCTCTAAAGAGGAATGAAATATTTTCCCTTGATTAAAACGCCAGTGGATTTCATCATTATCACTTATTGTTAGGTGAGATTGTAGTCAAGTAGCATTGGCTTAAATACTTTGATTGAGTAATAGCAGAAAGTGCCATGTATAATGACAGCGTAAGAGAAGCTACTACCTCATATTATACCGTGGCTATAAAACTGAAATCGGAGATGAGCAGTAGCATCAACTCAAATTAAAAAAAATACAGTTGCTAAGCAGCCTCCCAAGTGTGGCAGCTGTAGTAAAATCCTCCCTACAACGTCCCATTGCTGAGCGCCGGCCTCCCCACACTTCTAAAACCATTACAACAACTTGCGTAGTAGGCATGGATTCATATGATGGCATATCAGTCACAAATATTTTGACAACTGAGTACATTCTTGAGTGGAACACAATAAACAAACTAGACAATAAATTTAATTGAAATAAATTACTTAAATGCTGAAAACGACATTATTATGTTTCTAATCATATAGAATTTATTTTTTATAAGTAATCGGAATGCATGGGACGCTAGAATATGCATATTAAACATGTTGCAAATTTTGCTCCGCGTTAGATTCATAATTAAAATAATATAAGTATGTTAATATTAATTATTGTACGCTTTTACGCTCTATAAAGCTACACATAGTGCCAGGGATTTCATAGCTCGTAAATAACAATCTACACACATAGAACGAATTTCCTCTACAATTTGTGAATTTAAATGCCAGTGCTCTGAACTATTTCAGGTAAATTAGTAAAACTAATACAATAGACAAATGGAGAGACGAATTTGTCATATTGTTTAATAAAGCTTTTGAAGTTAGTCTGTGTTCAACTTTTCCACATAACGTAATTTGCAATGAAATCTTAATTAAAAAAATATCTACATATTATAACATATTTTAAATTCGGCAGTCACGTTGCGTTGATTATTTAAATTTCCCTATTTTAGTGTTATTAATAGAAAGAGTATTAGAAAGATTAATCAAAATTGAAAGCGTGTTAAAAATTAACGAATTTGCATACCTAGGTGTATTTATCATAAAACGTTATTATGAAACAGGAGATGGAAAGCAGCGTCTGCTCGATAAAAATTGATGTGAAAACATTGTATAACATTGACTTTGATATAAAAACTGTACGGTTTTTTTTTCTGTCGGCTCTTGCTACATTCGCGGGATGATAATATGGATTTAAGTACACCGCCACTCCACAACGAGTGTGTACCAAAATCATCAATTAGAATTTCACATTTGTTTTTGTTGAGATCACATTTTTTAAGCCAAAATATAATTGTTTCATAGTATAAATTGATTTATAACTACTTTCACTCAACATAAAAATATTACATTTACACATTCACACAGTTTTCATATAAAGGGCTTAAGAGTACTTACAAAAAGTTCACTCCATATTGAAAACTTCGTTTAAGGGTCTCCGCGATTTAGTTAAATCACTCGTGTCGTTTTGAGGCTGACAAGCAATTTTTATTTATTTTTTATTTTTTTTTTTTTTATATAGAATAGGCTGACAAACGAGCACACAGTCCACCTGATGGTAAGTGGTTGCTGCGGCCCATAGACATCTACATCTATCTTCCATTACAAATCAAAATGCAGATGCGTTGTCACCCGTGAGGACTCAGATGGAATGCCTCATTTGCAGTAAAAAGGGTCTCCGGTTCTCTACACTCACCATACGAAATACAGCAGCATTAAGCTACTATTTCACGCTGGTATTCTGCGAGAGCGTGGTCCTTCCCCGGTCGAGCCGACCCATTCGTGCTACAACTATACTACTAATATAACTGCAGCATGGCTCTACCACGTAAGAAGAAAAGAAATTATAGAAAAAGATAAAGTAAGCACCCTACGAGTGTTCTGCCACTGTTCAATATTAATAGTATAAAACAAAGTTGTAGGTAAATCAGCATTTATATGTAATTTAAGATTGATGCAAAGTCATTTTAGTAGTTCTGGAAAAACATAGTGCACTGACAAACATACGTGGTGTGGATACTATTTTTAAATGTATTGATTGATTAGTGAGTATAAATACCAAACACCATTACAGTAATTTAGGAAATATGATTAATGCCAAGATGATGAAGGAATAACATGTCCATAAAATGTTACCTATACACGCTATATGATGCAGTTGGTGAAAAAATATATACAATAAGCAGCAACGTCACGAACGTAGTACCCGGACTCGAAAGTCAATGAAAAAATAAGTTCCACGGTAACTTTAAACCACATTTTATGACATTAGCTTTTAGAAATAGGATTAAAAACAAGTTTTAGTATCTCTTTTTTATTAAAAAATATATTATATATAAGTTATAGTTTTCAAAAATATTTATCCTTTTACTATTAAAATTGCTTTATTACTGACATGTTTTTTTTCATATTATATTAGCCAGGACACGAATATCAAAACAACTTATTTTTTTTAGATTTTATGAATTCGGTTAGATTTTCATATAATCTTTAGGCCGGATATTATGATAAATATGTTTGTTTTATTATGTGTAATACCATTAAGTTAGGTTAAAATTTCTAAAGGGCCCAAAAACGATTATTTCTTTAAATCACTCGGAAACTGTCGGTTAAGTGGTAAAATCCATTACGATGACATCCGCAAAAAAGAAACATTATCAACTGACATAGGCCTGTGGATTAGTAGGCTAAAATCGCAATAGCGTGGATTACCAAGAACCTAGCTTGAAGAACCAATGGAAAAGAAATATTCTCGATTCACTGCATCGTACACCATGTATTGCCTGTACAAGGAGTAGTTTTACTATATATATAAAATAAAAGTTATGTAAACTCAAGAAACTATATGATTAGGACCATCAGAAGTTCTTTCGAAAGTTCTTGAAAAAGACGATATTACGAACTACCTAAAATATTCCAGGCAAAAGTAAAATTAAAATTTTGATTTTTTGCAATTCTTGTAAATATTTTGTATAAGAATTTTCTATGTACCAAATAACGCCCTTGAATCGTAGTACCTAGGTTATACGAGTACTCAGGTTCAGCTGACAAAAAACATATGCCGGTTTGCCGATCACTTTTTTGTGATTTAAAATTGTTATCTCCACAATAGAATATTCTCCTATATCTTGCAGGCGCTTTGCAAATATAAATAACATTCACGTAACAATTATTTTCAAGCTATACAAACACTTGCTCTGTACATTGCTTAAGCCAAGTATGGTACAGAGCCATTAAAATTTAAACATTCATACAGCAGCACCCCCGTCGTCAGAAAAAGAGACTCTATAATCCTACCTCTCCAGCAAACACGTGGAGATGTTGTAAGAATATCTTAAAAGATATCGTGTAATGCTGATGTTAAGATAAACATGAGGCTGTTGGCATATAATAACATATATAATTCAGACAGATCTCTAATAATAAATCTTTTTTTATATGATTGGGTGACAAACGAGCACATAGTCCACCTGATGGTAAGTGGTTGAAGTGGCCCATAGACATCTACATCTATCCTCGATTAGGAATCAAAATGCAGATGCGTTGTCACCCGTGAGGACTAAGATGGAATTGAAACAGTAAAAAGGGTCTCCGGTTCTCTACACTTACCATACGAAACGCAGGAGCATTAAGCTACTATTTTACGCTGGTATTCTGTGAGAGCGTGGACCTTCCCCGGTTGAGTCGACCCATTCGTGCTACAATATACTACTAATATAACTGCAGCATGGCTCTACCATGTATAAAACAGATCAAAGATCAGTATCAGTTGCTTTTTTGTTATGTAAAAATTTCTTTAGCATCTTTGTGATTTGAAAATCTATGAAACGAATAAGCGACAGTAAAAAAAAGAGACAGACACATTAATCCGCTCAGATCATATAAACAACAGGAGATATGCTCAGTAGTTGAAAATGTATCGGAACCCGGTGTCTCCAGTTGGCCCCTACCACGCGCCAACTACTACATATGCACAGCAATAGATACACAATCGCGCACACACTCGCATTTTATAAATCAAAACATACTACACAACCAATTATAAACCTTATCTCATCATACGCAGCGTGCATTTACCATGCACCGTACAAAACTTATTCACACAAAAACATCTGTCGCTATCATTCACTCACAAAAGCCGGCAGCGGCTGCTTCACGAAACTATCGAGTGAGTGAGAGTATCAGTAAAACACTTATCCATTGCGCTATTAGACCAGCTGATTCACAGGTCGATTTGTACTAAGCAAGCAATAGTTTTTGTTCCTAAAGAAAACATTTGATTTGGTTTTTCATCGTGTTTCTAGTACCACGAAGTAATGTTTTAATAAATTGAATAAGAAAAACATTAATATTTTAGTACTTACGTGTGAAATGAGATGCCATCTTTCATGTAATTCACAATACAGCTGTTATTTTTGCAAACAATCACTGAACAACGCGGCATTTTGTCAAAAATCACGAGCAGTGAAGACGCCACAAGTTGACATTCGACTAATTACCGAAACTGGCATCAGGCCGCTTTGCGGCCAGATGCGTTCGCAAGTGCCACGCATCTTTACCATATCTCCTGTTGTTTATATGATCTGAGTTAATCCGTAAGGTTTAACGTGGGAGAAAATGAGACAGGAAGCATTATGGCACAATGCTTGCGAGAAAAAAGACCTAAACGCCGTCGAAATGGTGTCGCTTATGCGTTTTGTTCAACAAGGTGCGAATGTGTCGTATGCCTATGCTAATAAACAAGCAGTGAAGAATGGCCAAACCTCAACTTCGTAATAGGTAAAATTGACATAAATCTTTTTGTAATTAGTGAGTACTATAATATAAGGTATATCGAAAAGAGTATAAACATTCAAAGGGAAGTTGATCTACTCGTAAAAGTTAGTGGCTCTCTCGTTATTTTAAAAGAACATTAACAATGTCAAAGACTTAAAAATGGTATAATTAAAATATATCGTTTAAATAAAATAAGTAATAAAATAAATGAGTCTCAGTAATACTAATTTGAATAAAAAAGAACCATAAAAACCTGCAGTAGGTGGTTTCGTGCATTTCCCATCTCTATGGTTCACTTTTCATAATCTATGATTTTCATATCCCCTCGTCTGTACAAACGCCATATTCTGGCATCTCAAATAATATAACATATATATATATATATATATATATATATATATATATATATATAACATATATACCTGTTATTCATAATGATAGCTTATTTATTAACGTTTCCATTGATATATGATTTCAATATACTTGCACGATACCTACTTACTTACAATATATATATACATATATATATATATATATATATATATATATATATATACTTGTTATATACTAAGTACTTCGGAAAGTGCTCGACAGATGCGCCATATTGGCCAAAATGACCCCGACATTCGAGTGGATATAGAAATGGCAGCCACGTAGCAGCGGCAGCGAACAGTAAAACAAATAACAAATTCAATCAACCATATTGAAAGAAAAAAACATTCATTAAAAATTAATGATTTTATAAATTTAGGCCGTCTAGCATCTATTTTACGTACCACCTTGGGTGTCAATCAGTTGTTCAATAAAATGAATACCCATAGAATGAAGTAGGCTATTATAATTTTACTCGAAGTAAAATATAATATCTATGTGTCCAATATATATATTAAAAGAATTGTGACATTTATTTACTATAACATTGAATTTTCTTATATATTATGCGGAACTTGTAGTTCAAATTATAATACTAAATAAATAATTTGCCGTAAAGTATTTGTATTTTGTATTTAATTTCATTTGAAGGTTTCACTTCTGTCGCGTGTGAGCTGCATGCATGTTTTTTTAATCCTTAGTACACCGTCACCGTTAAGGTTTAAGCTATTACATTCCACTGGTGAACATACTCATACAATACAATTTTGCCACAGTAGCTACGCTTGGCAAGCGGGTTGTTATCCGCAGTTTGTTATTTTTAGTCGTTATGAGACGCCGATGTCCGTATTATATCCGTCTGTCGCCTCTTATGACACCCACAAGATCATATGGATATGAACGTGTGTGCTTTCAAGCTCACGACATTATTCAGAAATGATCTCTGGTTGTCGGTTCTTCGAGATATATGGCCAGCCCATTCCCAATCCAGCTTATTAATCTGTAATGAAATCTATACACTAATATATAGGCGGTCCCATAATGAATTGGCCTAACTATGAACCAATGAAGGAAATGAAACGAAACCAATTTTATTTTTCAATATAATCACCATGAATACTAACACACCTCTGACATCTGTGAATCAACATCTCTAAACCTTTATAAAAATAATCACATTTTTTATCCTCAAAATGACTGAAGACGGCCGCCTGCAACTCTTAATCGTTTGAAAATTTTCTTCCTCTTAAGTCCCGCTTTAAATTTGGAAATAAATAATAGTCGGACGGGGCCATGTCTGGACTGTAAGGTGGATGTTGAACTTTTGTGAACCCGCATTGACGAACTGCATCCTTCGAAACACCAGCGGTATGAACAGGGGCGTTGTCATGGAGCAACAGGACACCTTTAGACAGCTTGCCTCTTCATTTTTCCTTTATCTTGTCTCGTAATTTATATATTAAAGAAGCATAATGCCGTTCACGACTGTATTACGTTCTTTAAAATCCACCATCAAAATGCCTTGAAAATCCCAAAATATTGTGCACATCAGTTTTTTAGTCGATTGTTGCACCTTTGCCTTTCTAGGGGGCTTTTCACCCTTATAACGCCATTCCATTGACTCGCGCTTGCTTTGTGGATCATAATACAAGATCATAGTTTCATCACCATTCACTAGCCGCTCGATCACAGTCTTTGGATTTTCGCCACAAAGATCCAAAAACTCCGAAGCGCAGCGCACTCTTTCCTGTCTTTGTACCGCTGAAAGAAGTTTCGGTACCCATCTTGCACTCACTTTTTTCATGTGAAGATGTTCATGGATCGCGTGATGAACGGTACTCTTACAGAGCCCAAGCCTTGCTGCAATTTCTCTAATCTTCAAACGGCGGTTACTCAGAACCTCCTCTTCGATAAGAGCAGTCGTTTCGGGAGTGAGCACTTCCACAGGTCGACCGTCGTGGCCAAAGTCTTCGACGGTTTCTCTCCCGAGGCGAAATTCTTTCACCCGATTTTTCACTGTGCTATAGGAGGGGGCAGACTCCTTATACACGCCATCCAATCGTTATAATCGGGGATAAACCTTCTTTAAACAGAAACTTTATGACACTTCGATACTCAGTTTTCGACATTTTGAAAAAATACGCGACTCTCGTTATTTAAATGCCTGTTAAACTAAGACTAAGCATTTCATGTCGATGCATGTTTCTTATATTAAGTGCACGATAAACGTACTATTTAATGCAATACAACATGTAGCGACATGTTGCGTTGAACTATATCAGGCCAGTTCATTATGGGACCGCCTGGTAATTAAACAAGCACATTTACGCCTAAATTGGCAATATATGTACACTAGCATTTTACTTAAATTAAATTCCCTCGAAATCTAAGACATTTTACTATCAGAAAACGGATGATATGAACCTCTGCTTCATCGTCAACCCGTAAAAACTGCATATGCAAAAAAAGAAACTTAAATTTTTTATCAGATTGTTTGGAACTTTCGTATAATGTTATTTATCTAATACAACATGTAGGATTGTGTTTATTTCACAATAATATTTTTGTTGATGATTGATGAGGTCAAGAAAACATCTACAATAACAATGGGTAAACAGATTAGAAATAATTCATGAGAGCTATGAATGGAAATTCGGCTTTGAATATCCATCGTACTGAAAAGAAACACAAATCGATTCGCTGAAGTCGAGTAAATCCCTTTACACGTAGTCCCAAAATCATGGAAGACGGCTTTCATCCACCCGAACCCTAAAAAGGGGAGCGCTTAGACCCATCCAACTACAGGCCTATCGCCATCACCTCCTTGTTCTCCAAAACAATGGAGTCTATTGTAATCTTCCAGCTCATGAGGTACCTTGAAGATCACCGGCTGATTAGTGATCGCCAATACGGATTTCGTCGTGGTCGATCAGCTGGTGATCTTCTGGTCCACCTAACTCATAGATGATCGGAGGCAGTAGAGTCCAAGGGGGAGTCCAAACTAACGGCATTGGCCGTTAGTTTGGACATTGCGAAGGCCTTCGATCGGGTTTGGCACAAAGCGCTTCTTTGGAAGCTTCCTTCCTATGGGCTTCCCGAGAAATTGTGCAATTTGATTACCAGTTTTCTTGTAGATCAGAGCATCAAGGTCGTTGTAGACGGTGCAAGCTCCGATTACAAGCCTATTAATGCTGTTGTTCCACAAGGCAGACCCCTTTTACTGTTCCAATTCCATCTTAGTCCTCACGGGTGACAACGCATCTGCATTTTGATTCCTAATCGGGGATAGATGTAGATGTCTATGGGCCACTGCAACCACTTACCATCAGGTGGACTGTGTGTTCGTTTGTCACCCAATCATATAAAAAAAGATTTATTATTAGAGATCTGTCTGAATTATATATGTTATTATATGCCAACATGTTTATCATAACATCAGCATTACACGATATCTTTTAAGATATTCTTACAACATCTCCACGTGTTTGCTGGAGAGGTAGGATTATAGAGTCTCTTTTTCTGACGACGGGGGTGCTGCTGTATGAATGTTTAAAATTTAATGGCTCTGTACCATACTTGGCTTAAGCAATGTACAGAGCAAGTGTTTGTATAGCTTGAAAATAATTGTTACGTGAATGTCATTTATATTTGCAAAGCGCCTGCAAGATATAGGAGAATATTCTATTGTGGAGATAACAATTTTAAATCACAAAAAAGTGATCGGCAAACCCGCATATGTTTTTTGTCAGCTGAACCTGAGTACTCGTATAACCTAGGTACTACGATTCAAGGGCGTTATTTGGTACATAGAAAATTCTTATACAAAATATTTACAAGAATTGCAAAAAATCAAAATTTTAATTTTAATTTTGCCTGGAATATTTTAGGTAGTTCGAAATATCGTCTTTTTCATTTTTGCATTATATCCGGCTGGGACAAACTGACAACATCTCTAAACCTTTATAAACATTTGTCCCAGCAAATGCCACCCTGACGGTTCGCACAATTCTTGTCCTGTTATTGCCCGATCTGAATCATATCAGTCTGCCAATGAGAGCTCTTTCCTTTGCGATACGCTCCTCAATTCTTCTTCTCCATGCTGAGATAGCGCTACTTTGGCCAGTAGCGCGTCCAGCCGTGGAAACATTGGCGCCTATGATACGGCAGACTGCCAGCGCCGCGCCAAAAAGAATTGAGTCCGTATCGCAAAGGTCCCGGCTGGCTTCCAAATAGGTCACCAGCATTGGGTTCAGAGCCCTCACGACAGCCCGATTCCGCTTGCTTAGGGCTATGGGGGGAAGTCGCGGTCGATTTTCGAGAGGCGTACTGCGCGTTTTCATAATCGCCTCTTCCAATGTACTTACTCCTCATTTGCTCTATTTCTAGTTCCTGGGCGAATGTTCTATTTTCATTTGAATCAGTCACCACTGGGGTATTCACGGCGGTATCCACGTGTGCGGGTTGTCCTGCAACTTGTGTCACCGCATCCTCAGCCGTAGCATTTTCATTTGATGAGGGAACAGCCTCACGTCGTAGCCGAGTTCGGCGTTCGGCGAACTCGGTTTGCCGGGTTTTGCTCGGTGACGGTTACAGATGGCTCCATCTCAGCAAAAAGTCGATGCATCCTTGCCCGATACGCAAAACCTCCAATTTCTCCCCCTATCGCCCTATAATACGCCCGCAATGCGTTGCTATTCATTGAGATTGTTCAACGCATGCGGCGTATTCTACCAGTGGCGGGTGCCGATTGCTGGGCCCGCGAAGACCCTGCCGTCACCAAGCCTGCTGGGGGGGATGATGGATGCGAGGGGCTACTAGGTGGTCGAGCAGCACCTCGCGCTCGGCTGGCGGTTCGCATGCTGTCACATCCAGCGCCAGCTCCAGACGCGCCCCGGTGAACCCCAGGCAGCGTCCCTTTGCGCGTTCTATCAAATTTCATCATCCATTATTATTATTATTATTAGATTTAGTCGCCCCCAATCCGAGACTTTGTTCAGCAAAGACTCGACTTCAGACACAAGTTTGTCCCGGTACTCGGAGACGTTTTCGGATTTCGGAGCAGCTTGTCTCGATTCGTGCGAGCTTCGTAGAGTCGTACAATACGTTTAGTTACACGCACATAAACACCGTGTCGAAGACTGCCGAAAAAAAATGACGTTAGACAATGCACGGCCTTCAAGCCACACCTCCGTGCCCGTCGGAGTGGGGAGCGTGAGGTTTTTTCGTTACGGAATAAATTTCTGGATTCAGTCCCTGCGCTCAAGGCCCGCGATAGAAGCTATGCAATAGCTTAAAAAAAAAAGAAATCACTCTGAACTTTCGGCGTTCCACGTGTCGCTTTGATGAAGGTGCTCCGTCTTTTTTATAGAATTTTATATTTGTGTCTGGACTAAAAACGAAAGTATTATACTTTTTATATTCCTTGTAATATAGTAAACACGTAGATATCTAATCTGTGGTATAAAAAGTGAAAAGTAAATTGGCAAAAGTACTTCAAAATCCGGAAGGCCCATTTTGGCGGTTGGGTCATAAATGCGTTATTTTTCAAAATCTCATTTATTTTTAGTGTAAAATGTAAGTAAAAATAGTTTTCTTACATATTTTAAATAACTTGACGTTGTATTTATTTCAAATTCACACAAAAATATTTTTGAAATATTGTTCGAAATGTCATACAGATAAAATATTATTATTTTTTTTAATTTTTTAATATTTTAATATTTTGGTATGAGTAACGAATAGAAACACATAAAACATAAAAATATACATATTTCCAAACATTTTCATATACATTTCTCCAAAAACAAAAGTGTAGAATTCAAGTTAGTAGTAATTTTGTCACTAAAATTGAAGTATATACTACCACTATGCTATACAGGGTAATTTATGTATTTTATTACAATTTCTAGCAACCAAAAATAATTTTATTCGATAGTTAATACATTCAACAAGAATTACTGTAAGTTTTATCCACAAATATTGTCTCAAAGTGAAAATATAGCAAAATTTGCAATTTAGCAAAAAATTTTCTAACTTACAAATTTTCCCGCCATTAAGGTCCCGAGGGAACGGGAGTATAACATGTCGCGCGCTGTCAGAGCGTACAGGCCAGGTACAGAAAAGCATTCGACTCGGTGCCCCATATATGGCTAAAGAGAGTCCTCGAGCTGTACAAGATAGACTGTACAGTTAGAGACTTCCTCGAGCAGTGTATGGGGCAGTGGAGTACAATCCTATGTCATCTGGGCGAGCGGCGAGCGTCGAAAGTCCGCACTACCATGAAGTTCCATATGATGCATCATCCGAGATCGTCGGTAATGAGGCTGTACTTGCCGCGAAAGCACGGTGGGCGTTGCTTCTTGAGCGCGCTCACCATGCATTATCGCGAAGTGTGCAGCCTCCGTAATTACTTCCTGGCGAGATCGGATGATACATTCTATAAAGACGTCATTTCTTGTGATAAAGGACTTACCCCTCTATCCTTAGGCAATGAGCAATGGCAAGACCCGGCAGTGCAAATCATTTCCGACCGGGAGACTCGACATGAGCCTTTCGTAGACACAGTGGCCTCCCTCCACTGGCTACGCTTTGGTGTCCTTTTCGGGGAAATCGAGGGTTTTGTCTGTGCAATACAGAATCAGGTTATTAAGACCAACAACTATCGGAGATACATCCTAAAGGATGGCACCGTCGACATCTGTCGAGCTTGTCGCCATCCCAGTGAGTCACTTAAGCATGTCATCTCCGGTTGTTTGGCGCTTTCTAACTCTGAGTACTTGCACAGACACAATCTAGTAGCCAGAATTCTTCTGGCTAGCTACTTCTGGTTTAGAGCCTCTTGAAACTGTCGGGCGAGCACAGCGTGACACATCATTTAACCCCTTCAGCAGTAGTGATGCAGCCCGTCAAGCCTCGGACTTTTCCAGTTCGGGGCCCTATTGACCGCCTCAGCTACGTCATCCAGCGTTATGATGACGGGGTACATGGGCGTCATACCCGCACACTGACTCGCCACAACTTCCGTCCAAGGGCCCTCACTGTGGTTTACGGGCTCTGACCACAGGCCGCGCCAGAATACTACAGTGTCGGCCTGATTCGGTGCTGGGCCCGTTCCACTTGCTATTGGTCGCTCCAATGATTCATAGAGCCTCTTCTGATCACTCTGGAAGAGACGATTTTGGTTGAACCCTGTCGATCTCTCGGTATATTGCTGAATCCGCGTCCCCCAAGCAGCGATTCTCTGCTTCAGATCATCTATGCGCTCCGTCAGTTTTTGCGTTATATCCAGCTGGGTCAAACTAACATTTGTCCCAGCAAACGCCATCCTGACGGTGCTCACAATTGGCCTGTTATTGCCTGATCTGAAGCATATCAGTCTGCCGATGAGAGCTCTAACCGTTGCGATACGTTCCTCAGTTCTTCTTTTCCATGCTGGAATAGCGCTACTTTGGCCAGTAGCGCGTCCAGCCGTGGAAACCTTGGCGCCTATGATACGGCAGACTGCCAGCGCGGCGCCAAAAAGAATTTAGTCCATCTCGCAAAGGTCCTGGCTGGCTTGATTTCTATTTTGAACACATTGTTGTCGACTTTCTAAATAGGATTTTAGCCAATTTAATGCTGGTCCACGAATTCCATATCTTTCACACTTATCTATTAGAATAATATGATCAACACAGTCAAATGCCTTTGACATGTCATAAAATATGGCTACTACTACTACTGGTACTTTTTCGTTTATATATTCAGTTACTCTATGTATTAAAGAAAATGCAGCATTTGTTGTAGATTTTCCTTTTTGGAATCCGTTCTGTTCTTTACGGAGAATATTATATTTAGACAAGTAGTTGTAAATTCTACTATGCATCGCCTTTTCAAATATTTTCGAAAAAATTGGTATTAGTGTAATAGGTATGTAATTGGTTAGTTCGTGATGATCACCTTTTTTATAAGCGGTTTCACAATTGAAGGTTTTAGTAAAGTTTAACCTTTAAAAGACACAAGTTTGCGCGTTAACCGCTAAAAAGAACTTCATTGTCATATCTCCTCAGTTTCAAGGCACTCCCGTTGTTGCCCCAGCCGGTATCGGAATCTTTGGCGTCGACATATCGAGTGACGTGCAGTTTCACATGGTTACTTGGAAGAGAAGGCCAAATTGGCCTCAAAAAAGCTTGGCGTGCTCAGCAGAGCGGGACAGTATTTCATGCCGGCACACCGCCTACAACTTTACAAGGCGCAGGTTCGGCCGCACATGGAATACTGTTCCCATCTCTGGGCTGGGGCTCCCCAGTGCAAACTCCTTCCACTTGACCGCATCGAGCGCAGAGCGGCTCGAAAAAAAAAGCCGATTGGAAAGCACTCGATTCACTGGCGCTACGAAGAGATGTTGCATCTCTTTGCATTGTCTTTCGCATATACCACGGGGAGTGCTCTGAGGAATTGTTCGGATTTATCCCAGCCGCCAAATTTCGTAAACGAACTACGCGGCAAACTGTCCGATACCATCCACACCATCTGGATACTTCTGGCGGTCCACCACAAAGCAGATGTAAAATTCAGGTATTCTAAAAATCAGAATAGAATCAAAATCGGGTATAGAATTAATTTGATAATTATGTGCTGATTAAGTGCTTTCAAAAACGCAACTCACTTTTTTGTGCAGGAATATTGACACAGTTACTTGTTAACCGGCTCCGGCACTTAGAGAAGTGCAGCCCCTTCGGCCTTGCTACTTGCACTCATTCTAACCTCCACAGCTTCGGCTTATCGGTCATCTTCGGCGACCAGCCTCAGCCACTACTGCTTGCTCAGATGCCTGCGATTTGGTACAGCGGGCGGGGGCTGCTCTCCCTCCATACCTACGGTTTTTCAAAAACTCCTGAGGTAGAGCAGATAAGACTACGTGGAGTTGGGGCATTCCAATTCGGTTTTAGTACAGATTCGACCTCTATTATTTGTAATATATTCTAACTGATACAGACCCAAAAATGCCGTCAATAACTTATAGTAAGGTAATGGTGATCCTGGACCCGATAATTCCTTGATAATTACCGTCATCTACATCTTCGACTAACTCATAATCTTTCAGCACTTAATTAACACTTAATTTTAGTAGATATATAAATAACTAGAATGCAAATTTCAACAGTTCGTTGCGGTAAAATTTCTGAACACCTAATTTTTAATCTTGGCTCCTAATAAGCACCTAAAAGGCCCTAATTTTAGCTTTTTCTAAACATATATTTCTAACTTGGCGTTAATTTGCAGAAAACCTGATTTTTGCATCTGTTTTGTTATGAATAACGACTTTATTTTTATTAGGGGCACCTTGTCATCGCCTAACTTTGCAGCACCTAATTAGCACTTAATTTCTTGCTATTAAGGTTTAAATTATATCTATTATCGTCACTGCCTTGCTAGCGATACGTTTTGCCAGCAACGCAAATTTAAATAGTTCGATGCGGTGAAAATTGGAAAGCACCTTATTTCTAAAGTTGTCGCCTAATTAGTACCTAAAAGCCCTTAATTTTTGCTTTTTCTAAATGCAAATTCCCGACTTTGCGTTTCCGTCAAGACACAACTTTTTTAAGTAATAGATTATAGGCTTCATAGGTGGTTCCATCTTAATTGGATGAAAAAATTCACCACCACACTACATTTCACACAGGTGGGAAAAAGATGAATGAAATTTGTAATGTAACTATTTAGGCGACATTCTAGTTGTGACTTTGTCTACCTAATCCAAAGTAAGAAATTAAACATGTAATAAAATGTAACTGATATGTGGATTTTAATTATTTTTAGGTCTTTGAATGCAGTGAATTATTTTTGCATTGCAATTGGCAAAGATACGTTGAAAAGTTTCCGATCTAACACAGATAGAAGACATTTTTTCTTAAAATTTATTTTTATTTTTAAAGATAGTGTCCTTGTAACTCTACACACTTCTCCCAGCGATGCTCCCATCTCTCTGACGCGTCCAGTACTCTGCATTTTTCTCTGCAAAATAATTGTTCACGAAGGTGATTGCCTCTTGATTTGACGAAAAGCTCTGTCCTCCGAGTGTAATTTTCGATGAGGGAATAAAAGAAGTCACTTGGGGCTAGATCTGGTGAGTAAGGTAAATGTTCAAGTAGTTCAAACCGTAATTCTTAGATTTTCGCCGTGGCAACCGCTGAAATGCGTGTTCTCGGTTAAAAAGAAATTCTTTTTACGGCAAATGTGGCCGTTTTTCCGAAAATTCTGCCTTTACGTTGTCAAGTTATGATGCGTAGTATGCTTATGTAATGGTTTTTCTTTTTTGAAGATAATCGATCAAGATAACTCCGTGACTTTCCCAAGAAACAGTCACCATCACTTTCCCAGCCGAAAAAACAGTTTTAACCTCGACTGCGCCAACAAAGCGTTGGAAACGTTTATTTGAACACGGTTTTGGTTTAACATGAGCAAACGCGGCACACAACGCGTTGCAGACTTTTTACGCCTAAATCTTAATTTAATACGAGATGTGACAAATACGTTATTTGGATATATTCATAGCCTCTGCTTTTCCCTTACTTTAATTCTGCGGTCATCTAGCACCATTTGGTGAACGTTAGAAACGTTATCGTCAGTAGTTGCAGTTTTTGGACGTTCCGAACGTTCATCGTCTCGCAAACTCTCGTAGTATTGGATATTGAAATAAACAAACATTTACTTTACTACACAATGTTTATTATGCCACACATATTGTTCTTACATTATTTGTTTTACAAGTCTACAAATACAAGCAAGTCTTATATTATAGCATGAGATATTAGCATAACACATAAGTTACAGCAGGAAAGTTAACACAAAAAATTTAGCGGAAACAGTACAGAGTAATTTATTTTGGAAGCTCAAACAACTGAAGAACGGCCGACGACGTACGTGCACGTTCTTATTGTTCTAAATTAATATTACCTGGAGCGTTAGGAGACATTTAATCGGTACGATTTTTAGGTCATTGGCCTTCCGAAATATCGACAACTGGTAAGCATTTAAATGTAAATTATTTTATACACAGTTTGCATTTCATAATGTTTGTATTTTTATTTACATAATATTTTGTATTTACAATAAGAATGAAATAAATTTTATTTTTACAGCTAATATTACAATATACCACACTCTTACGAGCACGTTTAAATTCAGCTACCCAAAATTCCATTGTGGTAAATGATGGTGCAAAGTCCCTATACAAAGAGTCCAACTCAAAAACAAAAAAATTAATGACAGCTTGACACCATTTTCATAAAAACACTTACATCAATATACTCAAACGATTGTAAAATAAAAACTACGCGTCCAAAATGGCTGAAATTCTGGTGCGTAACTGTCAAGAGATGCATAACTACTCGTACATTCCCTGGATTTTATTGACGAGTGCTGCCATCTTCTCTTTGAAGTTGAAAACTTTTCAGACCACCATAGTATACTAGCTATCACTTGACTACTTTGTCCATCGTAAATTTAACTTTAGTAATAATATTCTTAGAAAGTATTTTGTGTCCATTTCCACGACAAAATCAAAACAGGTGTGTGTTTTGATTTGATTGAGATAAAATTATAAAACGAATGCATAATCTTTAATTCTTTTGTGCGTCCATGCCATTGTTCCTTCTGTTGACATCTACTATAATGACGAAAAAACCTTAACGTAAATTTTTGTTAGTCGGTTTGCAATTTATGTTAGTCGGTTAGTGCTTACTCGGGAAAATTGAGGGAATTTAATCGTCTGCAAAAATTTTCTAAAATTCGCAGTTACTGTGTTTCGTATGATGAATGGAAAGCTGGAGATCATTTTAACTGGAAAATCCTGCATGCCTGACAACTTATCTGCATTTTAATTCTTAATCGATAATAAATAGAGATATCTATGGGCCTCAACATCCACTTACCATAATGTACTCGTTAGTCATAAACATTCCATAAAAATAACGTATTAAAGTGGTGGCGGTGTAAGTGGTGGGTGAAGAAGTTGAGTGTGGTAAATGCCACACAAAGCTTATGGCTTCCGATAGATGGTAGTATAACAATGCCTTTAACGCCAGAAGTTAAATATCCAGATCGGTAATGGGGAGCAGCATCGAAGGTGACGAATAAGGCAAAACCTCCAAACAATGAAAGAAGCCCATGTCCAACAATGGATCTTAATTGTCTTATTAGGAAAGAGACTGAAATTAAGATCGACATAGATATTTTGAAGTAATAAGTTTAGTGGTGGGGCCATTCAACAATTCGGTGGACTGTATCAGCATAATTCGTATTGAACCTATTTTTGGACAAATATGCTTGCTATAAATTTGATTTAATACATTAGCCGGCACGATGGAAACATGAGCTGTTGCTGAAAAGGGAACAACAAAATTAAAAATGCTCAAGATTAAGGAACAGGCTTATCTGGGGTAGCTGCTAGCGGCCTCTCTCTAAGGCCTCGAGGTGACGAAAATGTGTTGCAACTAAGGTGGTGTGCGACGAAGAATGCACTGGTAAACTATGAAAATTGCAATGCCAATGTGGTTGACTTGCTGCCACGTCGAAGGTTTGTAATGTACTGCTATGTGGCTCACCTGTCGACTCTGTGCCGGCGGCGCGCTGCCTCCTTTCACTTTTTCGGAGCGCGCCTCTCATTGGAGGAACAAAATGAGGCCACCAATGTAGCCCCCTCATTAGGCAGGCCCGTGCGATAAGGAACGGATGAGAAAGGATGTTATTGCAAGCTAATCTAACTAACTAATACAAATGCAAATATGTGTGTTGGCGAAACCATTTAGTAAATAGTCTCAGAGCAGTTCTAGTCTTATTCTACTTCGAAGTATTATATGTACTACTATTGAATTTTTTTTAAAAAACTGACTACTTCTATTGATTCATTTAAAAAAAAAACTCTACAAATATAAATAGGACATTAATTTAACAAATGTTAATTTTAACTAAAGTTTGGTTAGAAAAGCGTACTTTATAGGTAAAGTAGATGAATATGTTTAGGACAAAAATGTGTGGAAATGATTATTATTCTGCTTTTGCAAGTCTCTTGGCTATTTATATTGTTAAACCTGATATTCAAAATAATAATTATAGACATTTGAAGAAGTACTTATTTTATTTTATTTTATTTAGAAGGCAAACAGCTGTAATAAATAAGATTAATACCTAATATCTAAGTAAGTCAATTAAAAGTCCTCACTAGTATGTAGTGATAGTTAACTCGTCTATGTAATTTGAGGATGAGTCGAGTACCTCATTTTACCTCGCGAGGTACTCACGAGGTGCCCCTCATTTGAGGTGAGGATTCTCTCGTCTCCGTATTTACCTCATAAGGGAGTCGCCTCATTTTTTCCGAAAGTATTTTAAAGCAAGACATGTTGCTGCTCAATAAATTAGATACCATTAGTGAACAAAAATACTTATAATTCTCAGTCACTGTTTATGCCCAGTGAAATCAAAATTAGCCGATGAAAAATTATGTGATTATATTGTTTCTTATTTCATTATCTATTTTTTTTTTTGTATTTTATTAACCTTTTTTTACCATATCGACAATTCGCTCATTTAAATTCTCCAAAATACATAATCTTGATACCTACTTCAACCAATAATTATTTAGTTGAGTCGTTCGCTCACTCACTCGTGATAAGTTTCGTATTGTAATTTATGTGACATGAGGCGTCATGTGTGAGGTCGTAAACGAGTGAGTGAGGTGTTTTAAGAGGGCATATGCGTTTCGCGTCGAAAACTACATGTTTTATGGTTTTTCCAAAGGCGATATCGTAACGATGTGAGGAGATTATTTGCTGAAAATTGCGACAGTGCGAAATCATAGTTTTTAATGACGGTTTTTTAGGGCGAAGACAATCCCTTCACAGCGTTTTACGAAAATATGCATCAGAGCATCTTTCAGGTTGAATACAACCATTATACAATAAAGCTAAAATATTTTATTTTAAGCGTTATTATAATGAACTATATAGTCTTTTAGTGTATAGCAAAACCTAAATTACGAAAATATTTCGATTTAATATTATAAAATAATATTATAAAATCACCAAAACTGTCTACTTCAATGTAATTTTTTCCATGTATTTGGTTATAAACATATCTATTTTAATTATTTTATCCAAACACATGTAATGTTAAATATCCAAAAAAAATTTTAGCTCGGTTTATTTTGTCAATTATTTTATATAATTATTTTAAAAATATTATAAATCATCACGCGCAGACGCCGTTCGATTCAGTACGCTCCGGGTAATCCCAACGAAAGGATGTATTACTTTTTCTCACCGACACCGCGCGATCGCGTTGATACACCGATAGGGCTATACTACACTATATTTATAGTGTACTATATATATGTATAGTACACTATATATATATATATATATATATATATATATATATATATATATATATATATATATGTGTATATATATATATATATATATATATATATAGTGTACTATACATATAGTACTCTAATATACTATACTATAACCAGATACCTATAGCACCATCGAACATTTTAAACGATTGAGACTTTTATAAGCGATATTTTTGATAGTAAGTAATTTTGAAATATGTTTATGATAGTAATATTTAAATATGATGTAATGGTGGCAAATTTTCATTTCATACATATTTTTTTAGAAATGAGTAATAAACGTAAGCAATTCGGATCAAGTAAAAATACAAAATCGTTGACTTTCACCTTTGGCTCCATGGCGGAGTGACTTGGTAATGAGTTGTAGCGCTGAGCGCTGCGGGTTCGAATCCCACATGGAACAATAATTTGTATTACCTACAAATAATTGTTCCAGGTCCGGATATTTGTCCTTGTGAAGTTAATGTATATAAACTGCCCCCATGATATACTTAGGAAAAATTCCTAGTGTGGAGATAACGTTATGATTAAACAAAGACGTGCCATCAAAAACATAACTTGTGTAATAGTGGAGATAACCGGTCCACTATTAACAGACTCCGAGTGGTTTTAAGGTGGAGAAATGAAACTACTATTTATGTAATGCCGAATGGAGTATGAATATGGAATGGAATGGAATATATTTTCGTCAACCATGCCTATATTTACATGGCTGGCTACGTTGGTGGTTTACCAATGGTAACAATTTTTATTTTCCCTAGCCAATGATAATTCTTACATTATGACCAATGAAGATTAATCAAAATACACAACCATTATGTACGTTTCGTTTCCCGGCGTGAGACTCGTGTTATCTTCACGAAGCTACGTCGCTGGACCGGGCTATAAAAGTCATGCAGATCGGTGCGCGCGCGTTGCGCCCTCCTTTCTGCCAAGGAGGGTCGCGTTCGTATACGGCTTAGAGATCTCTAGTTAGACCGTTAATCCAGTCCCTAAAAGGCGGGGTTTATTGGGTAAAAGTCTCCACATAACCACGCAGCTGGCTGCGTGGTATGCTATGAGCATTCCCTACCTCCCTCCCCCGCTTTCCGGAGGGTGGCCCATATTTGCTTCGGGCGCAAAAAAAGATGCACGCGCGTAGACGGCAAGCGGCGGCGGCGTGGGATACAGCTCCGGAATAGCAAGAAGAAACGAGCTGCGGCGTTGAAGAAGCGGCTCACAATTGGTCGACGGATACGTGACGATAACGGCGTGTGAAGACAATGTGGCGCTTAATGATATTTGCGGCTGCTTCTAGTTTCTTTATAAGAACATCAAATTATTTATATGCAGTCCGCAGTATCTCAGTAGCCGGGGATAGTTAGGAAATAAATGTTTTTTATTTTCGCCTTCTGTGTTATGGTAGCACCGGAGTATATTTTATTTATTCCCGTTTAGGGTTGGTTAGCCTGGCTGTTACATCACGTTGGTTAGCCTGGCTGCTACAAATTTAAAATAACCAAGTCTCGCAATGATGATACGGCCGTGCCGCTGTTTTGTTCGACAGTGTTGCCAGGTGTCCCGGTTTTCAAGGGTCTAGTGACACGTCCCGATTCACCCTTGATCGGGACGCCAAATGTCCCGATTTTCACTAACCTTCTTATTCCATACTTTAATCCATAATTTTGACAGCAAAAATGATTACATCTGTTAGCTACTACCACATTAAAATATTTTTACTACGACATTGTCTTACCAGTCGAAAAAAAAACACAAAAGTTTTAAACATAATTATATTAAAATGAGTGATTTGAAAAATTCAGGGACTGCAAAAAAAAAAACAAATAGCTCAAAAATGTTTTAATTTGCCTAAAATGAAAAGAAATCAGCTTTTACGATGTTTGGATGAAAAGTTATTCGTTCATGAGATCAGACCTGATTAATAATTATAAGGCACAAATTAAAGTAAAGTTACAGTCACAATTTCTCGCATTACTCGCATACTGTCATATTTAAAGTGAGCGCTGGCCATCTGAGCTACCACGGCTCTCAATAAAGCACAAAAAGGCTACAAAGAAACCTATATTTTGTAGTCATTGTAGATGTCCGGATATGAAAACCAAATCCCCGATTATTTTTACCTTCCGTCCCGAAATTTTACTTGCTAGACCTGGCACACTAATCCCCGCCAACACTAATGTTAGTTGGATGAATTATGTTTACATTATGAAACAGAATAAAAGTTTATCAGATGATATATATTTTATACAATACATATGTTTCAATTAGAACATATATTATAATATACTAAATAGGGTGAAAATGTAAAGCCGACTTCAATTTACTAAACGAATAAAACAATTTCCACATATTAGCCTCCGATTTCTATACACTATATAAGCCATTATATGGAAATTATTTTTTTATTTTTTTAGTTCCAATAGTATCAAAGACAGGTATATAATCAAAGATCAAAGTGTTATCGCTCTGACACGCACACAGATAACGTTGTAGTGTGCGTCAATATTACGCCGTTCCAAAGCGATGGCGTAGATTTCGACTTAGACATATTTGAATATGCGCTCTTAATGCTGAAATTCGAGTAACTCTTTCAATTTTCTGTTACGAGGACTATAATAGCTAACGTAATAGAGACAAAAACTCATAACAGTCTACATAACAGCACTACAAGCTATCTTTAACAACAAAGTGAGATCAAAAATCCTACTTCACTTAGCAAGAGGAATAAGGTAATGTTTTTACTGTAACTAATACAATTATCAGAAGTAATGCGATAATTTGTTGTTCTATTTATTTTGTTAAAAATTGTAAATAAAATTGTAACAAAGCACAAAAAGATCTAAGTGGGTCGTGCCGGTTTGGCAAGAGTTTTGCAAGCCCGTAGATTTTTAACCTTCAAAAATGCTATAAGCAAACCTAAATTTACCTAGATTGAATGAAAAGTTTTAGCTTTGACTCTGACTTTGACTATCACCTAATAAAATTTTGAGGATATTACATTAATTTTGCTAATATTTATTATTATTTTTCATATTAATTATCGCAGCAATGTTTCTCGGTTTGCACCCACAGAATATAGAAAGGTTAGTTCTATTTGGTGGAAATAAGCTTGATACATTTTAATTTTGACAAACTTATATTATATATTTATATAGCGTGTTCAATTTTAGCATTCGCAGACATGTAACCCTTTATATCCATAAAACATACTCTTCATTCAATCAATCAATTACTGTTCTCTATAGCACCATATCGTTTTTAGATCAATATTAAGAGGATATCAGAGCTGCAAGAAAAAAGAATAGGTTTAACGATTTATTGCTGTCGTGTGGCATAGTGCATTAAATATTAATACTATTTTTATTATATATTTTTAAAATAATTATTTTAAGAAAACAAAGAAACTTGGCAGTTGGAGATACAATATCATAAACATTTTCTTTAATGTACACACATAAAAAAAAAATGCGGTCACTTTATAAAATCTAAATATTTTTGTTACGGTAGACTGCATTATAATTTCTTCTTCTTTTAAAATTCTTTACTTCAAAATATAGGATTAGAATTAAAACTATAAAACAAATTCAATTATTTTCCTATATAAAAAGAAATTCAATTCAAGCTTACGCTCATTCAGGAATCTGACTTAGTCAATTTTAACAAACTTCAAATATTTTTTCGAGGAAAGTTGTGATTGAAAAAATGCTAAGACGATTATCAGAAGTTATAAATTATAACGACTTGATTGTTCCAGCTCACGGTAACTTTAATTTATTGAATTATTTTATTATTATAAAAACTTTTGATTTCATTTATTTATGCGAAAGTGAGAGACGTTGTTTTATTAAGTTTAAAAATAATATTGAGAATAGACAAAAAATGAAGGGCGATGGAATTGTAACTACACTAAAAGTAATACAATTACTTTTATTATCATTGATCACTGCAACAACGTTTGATTTTTGCCATATGAGCTCGGGCAATTGTCCTGGAGGTAACAAGCGTTATTTTTTCAACTTATGTTTTCAATAGTGCACAATTGTGCTGTCATTGTCAAGTTTTTAGCATTTTTTAATTATTATGATTCGTGGTGACGCTAATGGTTTCTGGGTTCGAATTAGAAACGTATGGTCACTAAATGGTTAGGATGATTATGTTGCTCTTTATATCCAGATCGAAAGAACCAGAAAATGGTGCGGCAACAGGCTGTCCCTTCGAATCTAGGTCAAAAAACCAGAAAATGCTGGAGCGATAGAGTCTCGGGTTCGATTCCCGGGTCGGGCCTAAATTTATTATGCGAGATTTTACTATATGTGGACTGTATGCGTGGTTATCTGTAACCAATGCAAGATGGCGGAAGTGACACCTGGCCGCCTTTGGTAATGCACCTGCTAGGTCCTAATCTACTAAATCACCTAGTAAAATTAGGAGTGGCAACGAATGAGAAGAGCTCATGCTTGTATGAAAGGAGATGCACTTACTTATATATACTCTCTATATATATACCTCTATATTTTAACAGTGGTAGAGCCACGCGACAGCTTTGCTGTTGCACGTATGGGCCGGCTCAAACCGAGTTGGTACCACGACCTCACAGAATACCGACGTGAAGTGGAAGCTCTACTTTCGCGTTCCCTCTGGTGAGTGCGGGTGGCCGGAGGCCCAAATCCCCTCCTCCACCACATCAACATAGTATCGGAATTAAATGTTAAACTACCCCAGGAGGGTACCAGCGCACTGGAGAATCCCTCGCTGAGCATTCACGACCAAGTTACTCCACTCCTGAGGTGGGTGGGTTCAAAATTTCGCTGAATTCTACAACTGCTCAGGGTAAACGGAGCAACAAGACCAAGGCGACCCCTGCCTCGTAAATTTCTGCAATATCAGGGGACTACACTCTAACCTAAGCGCCGTCCACTACCATCTCGAGACGGCGAGGCCGGCTCTGCTCTTTCTGACCGAGACGCAGGTGTCCTATCCGGCTGATGTCTCGTATCTCTCCTACCCGGTGTACAAACTGGAACACTCCTTTGTGCCTCGGGCTGGAGTTTGCGTTCACGTCAGAGAGGATATCTGTTCTCGACGCCTCGGCAGTCTTGAAGGTTCAGACCTGTCAATTCTTTGGTTACGCGTAGACAGCGACGACCATCCGTACGTCTACGGGTGCCTCTAAAGGTCCCATAGCGGTAATGCCGAAACAAACCGACTCTTCGACCACGTCCAAATGGCTACAGATTCGTTGCTACAGCAGATCCCCTCCGCAGAGATCGTGATCCTCGGTGACTTTAACGCCCATCAGGCCGATTGGCTTGGTTCACGTTCAACCAATCGTGCGGGGAGATGGATATCAGATTTCCGTCAACGCCCCTTTAGGCTCCTCGGATCATTGTCTTGTCCGGAGTGTGGTGCCACTTACGCCCGAATCGCAGTTGCATTGTGCAGGCTGCCGCCGTTTGGCACTATAGGTCAGCCGATTAGGATTGGATGCGGTCTTTCTTTGCATCCTACCCTTGGGGGCGCGTTTGCTTTCCGCCGGATGATCCTTACGTTGTTGCGGATTCTGTCGCTGATGTGGTACTTCAGGGTATGGAACCTTTTATTCCTTCCTCCGTGGTGCCCATCGGAGGCAAATCTCAGCCATGGTTTGGTCGCTCCTGTAAAATAGCATCATGCTATAAGCAGTAGTGCTACCAAGCATGGGCTGACGCATCAACGTCCTGGGATGTAAACACCAGCGCTCTAAAAAAGAAGTATAATTCCGCCTCCAGGTCCTTCAAAAGAGTCATTGCCAAGACAAAGTCAGAGCACATAGGCAGAGTTGATGAGAAACTAGTTCACCTTCTTTCTGGAACTCGTGCATTCTGGTCTCTCGCCAAGGCTGTCCAGAGGAATTTCGGCCAGCCATCTCTGACATCTCTGCACAGGGAGGTCGACTCACTGGCCCATACCGCAAAGGAGAAAGCCGATCTGCTAGGCTCTTTCTTTGCATCCAACTCGACTCTCGATGACGGAGGAGTACACCACCGACCATCTCGCGGTGTGAGTGTTCCATGCCGGAAGTGCAGTTCACACAGCGCTTGGATCGCAAAGCACTCCTCTCCCTGGACATTCACAAGTCGAGTGGGCCTGACGGAATCTCCTATCGTGCTGAGTACGTGTACTCCAGAGTTGGCACCAGTTTTAACGCTTCTTTTCCGGTACTCCTACTCCCTAGGCGTAGTCTCAAATTCATGGAAGATGGCTTTCGTCCACCCGATCCCTAAAAAAGGCGACCGCTTAGACCGTCCAACTACCAGCCTATCACATTCACCTCCTTGTTCTGCAAAACAATGGAGTCCATTGTGAACTGCCAGCTCATGAGGTACCTTGAGGATCACCAGCTGATTAGTGATTGCCAATACGGTATTCGCTATGGTCAATCAGCTGGTGATCTTCTGGTCTACCTAACTCATACCATCTATGAGGTATATGAGCGCAGGCAGTAGAGTCCAAGGGGGAGGCATTGGCCGTTAGTTTGGACATTGCGAAGGCCTTCGAACGGGTTTGGCACAAAGCGCTTCTTTCGAAGCTCCCTTCCTATGGTATTCCCGAGAAATTATGCAAGTGGATCACCAGCTTTCTTGCAGATCGGAGCATCAAGGTCGTTGTAGACGGTACAAGCTCCTAACAAGCCTATTAATGATGGTGTTCCACAAGGCTGAGTGCTATCGTCAACGCTGTTTCTTCTGCATATCAATGATATGTTGCAAACCCGTAACGTTCATTGCTATGCAGATGACAGCACTGGTGATGTTCTGTACACCGGCCGCGCCAATATTTCTTGCGAAAACGTCTCCGAGTACTGGGACAAACTTGTGTCTGAAGTCGAGTCTTTGCTGAACAAAGGCTCGGATTGGGGGCGACTAAATCTAGTATAATTTAACCCTTAGAAGACACAAGTTGTTGACCGCTAAAATAACCCCTTTGTCGTATCTCCTCAGTTTCAAGGCACTCCCCTTGTTGCCTCAGCCAGTAGCGGAATCCTCGGCGTCGGCATATCGAGTGACGTGCAGTACCGTGGTCACTTGGAAGAGAAGGCCAAATTGGCCTCTAAAAAGCTTGGCGCGCTCAGCAGAGCGGGACAGTATTTCATGCCGGCACATCGCCTGCAACTTTACAAGGCGCAGGTTCGGCCACACATGGAATACTGTTCCCATCTCCGGGCTGGAGATCTCGAGTACCAGCTCCTTCCACTTGACCGCATTCAGCGCAGTGCAGCTCGAGTCGTCGACGACTGAGTGTTTTCCGACCGGCTCGATTACTGGCGTTGCGAAGAGATGTTGCATCTCTTTGCGTATTTTATCGCATCTATCTGTGGAGTGCTCTGAGGAATTGTTCGGATTAATCCCAGCCATTCGGATTAATTTCGTGAACGCGCTACGCGGCAAACGTTCCGTTACCAGCAACACCATCTGGATGCTTGGTGGTCCACCACTGTACGTTTCAAAAGGAGTTTTCTTCCACGTACGACCTATCTGTGGAATGGTTTACCACTGGCGATTTTTCCGTACCATTCCGATACGACCTGGGGACCTTCAAGAAAAGAGCTTACTCCCTTCTAAAGGGCCGGAAACACACCTGCGATTCCACTGGTGTTGCCGTTGATCGTGGGCGGCGGTAGTCACATAACATCAGGTGAGCCACGTGCTCGTTTGCCCCCACTTCTATAAAAA
Organism: Parnassius smintheus behrii; assembly: GCA_036936625.1. NCBI lineage: Eukaryota > Metazoa > Arthropoda > Insecta > Lepidoptera > Papilionidae > Parnassius > Parnassius smintheus. Next base: position 26,853,287 of record JAUPFT010000020.1, read on the forward strand.
AATTGATCTTCTGGCGGCCTTTTACTCGGGCCTGAGGTTGATGGCGCTGCAGCTGCGGTGGTGCGTGATGATAACTTGCACTAGTGCACGATAAATAGCACTGTGCAATGCCGTTACTACCAGGTTGCTCTGTGGCGTGACTGCCACAGAGGTGCAATCACATCTAGCGATGGTCTTCGACTGCTTGGCGAAACGGCGGCATATCGACAACAACTGGCCGACCGGTGGCGTTTTTTTCGAGATTTCACTTTCGATCAGCGCAGCAAAATGATACCAATATACCTGGCCTTCTATTGGAGGCGTGCTCGTGCAGAGAAGGAGACGGAAGTGATAGGGGGAGGATTACAGCTAATATAGTCTACAAGAATATGCATTTTGGTGCAACGAATTCCAACTCATGTCTATTTAAGTTTGCAGTCCGCACCCTTAACCATTAGGCTGCTGTTATTTATAGACTCATATCTATTCCAGCTACCAAGAAGCAGTGCATGCATGGTAGTGTTCGGGTTTGAAAATTGTAGAGATCCAAAACAATAGAAATATGAGTCTTATTAGATTTTTTTATAGGAGAGGGGGTAAACGAGCATATGGCTCACCTGATGGTAAGTGACTACTGCCGCCCATGAACAGCTGCAACACCAGGGGGATTGCAGATGCTTTATCGGTCTTTTAAAAAGGAATAGCTAGTTATGGTCGTATTGTGTAGGGCCGAATATTTGAATAATAATTTTTGTTTTTATATATTCTAAACATATTTTTTGTAAATAATTATATTTGTATTGTAGGAAATGGTATAAGTATTATATTAAATACTTTTTAAGAGTTGTGTTCTCGCCGAAAAAGTGAATGGTGAATGATTTGAATTTGGCGAGATCATTTCTGTGGTAACGTACCTAATTTTGTTGGAATCTAGTAATAATTGTAGTCTTTGAGACATTTCGTCTTAGTACTCCTGAATATTCTAAAGGAACTGTAACTAACTGAGGAAAAGAATATACATACTTCCGAAGTATTGCCGTATCATAGCTCTGTACTACCACCGTGCTGATCACCTTGCCCGACGGTAGATCTCCCTTTATCCACGGATAAAATGCAGTAGTAGTTCAGTAGCTAAGCACTTGATTGCTTCGCTACGGTCTGTGTGTTCAAGTCCCATATTGAATAAGTATTTGTCTGGCCTAAATTTATTGCTTCAGGTCTGTAAAACAGCTTGGGCTAGTATCATTAAAGAGAAATCAATGCGGTTTTTTAATAATATATTGTAATTGTCAACAATTTCGAGCGAATTGTACCCATGTTTTTCCTATTAATAAGATTAAAAGAAAAATCAAAAGTTACTTGCCATTTATTACAATTCAATAAATTATACGTGCTGGGAGCTGGGACAGAAAAGTCATTATAATTTTACTGGGAATTATTACCCCCTTATATACCAGCTGTAACACCAGCAAATTTTTATATTTTTCAACCACTACAGAATCATTTGATTGATAATCAATATGGAAATAAAGGCTATAAAGGCTATCTGTAAGTTCCAAGCATCCGTTAAGTCATTTATACGCGTTTAAGTATCAGGAAAGGTTAGTATAATATCCTAAATAAATTGAACATCCTTTTATTGCACGCCTCACAACCCACGAGCGTATGGGCGTGTGCTCTAGTCTCGACATGCCATATAAAACTGTTAGCAGGTCTTAATTTAGACACTAAATCAATAAAAGAGGGATGTTTTGAAAACTAGATATATTAAATTATAGTCACTGTATTTTTAACTTACCGCTACGAAAATCAACGATTTTCAAAAATTGGGGAGGTTATTGTTTTCACCCCCAGTTCTTGAAAATCGTATTCTTATCAGATCTCGACGTTTCTAGGCCCTAGGACGCTGTTCTGGCTATTTTGCGACAATGTCCGTATGTATGTGAGTGTGTGTTGTGTGTGTAGTTTTCGGCATCTGAAAGAAGCTTGCTGAACTTAGATTTTCTGTAAATTTAGACCGAAGCCGGTAGATATGTCCGACATTTCTCGTAGTCCTCTCTTACCACAGCCACGGAACGAAATAGATGATCAATCATGTGTGGGCGGGTGACGTATTTATTTTACGCAAACACCACGTGGTAGTGTATCAAACTAATATAAAATTTAAGCACAATTTATATTTCTCACTGTAAAAGTTAATCAAGTGAGCGAGCAACGTACACTTCCGTGGCTCTATGTCCTTATAAATTGTTAAAATAAGTAAAAGAGAGGTCTCATTACGGGAGATGTTGCGTAAATTTACACACATTACTTTTTGTAAGTCGTTTTTGTAAGAAAAAAAGAAATAACACCAACATTGGAATATTCAATGGAAAAATGTTTTATACAAAAAAAAATTGGCAGCCTTAGAATTCATTTCAAAGATTAATGTTGTCTTCACTTGTTGTGTAATCATATATGTAATGCTGTGATGTGTAATGGAAAACATTCATGCCATTTCAATTATTATTATTGGCTTAGAGAATTTTCTTTAATATTCTCATAGACTAGAAAATGGATGAGAGTTGACTATAAGGTAAAGAGGCTTATTCTTGGCTATTTGTTAGGATATTTTATCCGTTCAAACGTAATACTTATTTTAGATACTTACAGAACACTATGGAATTATTTATTGTTTCAGTTTTGGTTATAATTTTCACAAATTTTATCAGGATAACAGGACAGCATATCCAGCCACGCGTGACTCATGTTTTAAGGTGCTCGAAACGTAGTAAATATAAAGGTAAAAATTAAGTAATGAAGTAAAATTTAGCTTCTTTCAATTCATTGCTCGGATTTTCGTCTATTAGATTTTATATATTACACAAAATTATTATGTTGCTATCATCATCATTATCATTGTACACCCCATCACAAATCCCCTACTGAACTCTATATTTTTAAACCTACAGTCGCTTTATATGTTGGGGTCGCATAGCACTGCACTTTACAGACCGAGACCGAAACTGTGACAATCATACTGGTTGTCACAGTTTTCCGAGCTACCGTGGTTGATCATTGCTACTTTAGTTTTCTAATACATTGGGCTATTCACTAATTTACATGTGACGTCAACAACTATTAGCATGTGGGTAGCAGTAAAGTAAAAACATACCTCTTTAGTCCTCAGAAGGGATAAAACTTCTGCATTTTGATTGTTAATCAAGGATAAACGTAGATTGTAAGTGACTAAGCACATGAACGATGGCAGGCAATAGCACAAATTTCACATATTATTAAGTGTACTGTGTGATAACTTGTCACCTTTATTTTATACAAAATATGAAAATGGGAAGACAAAAATAATTAAGGCGAGGAGACATTTTGTTCCAATTATAACGTATCATGATTCTGATAGAAACCGCTAAGAGACAAAAGTAACTGTAGGCTTACGAACTAAATTATATTCTACTATTTTACATAGATATAATAAGAGAGAGCTTTTCAAAACTTGATACTGATCAAGTTTAAATAATCTAATTGCAAACGTTCCACAAATTTAGTACAGATACATGCTTATTTTTCAAATAATAATGGAGCTGCCCACCTAAGTCGGGTGTGTGGGTCGATTTATTTTGGAAATATCTTATCAAAATGAACCTTTCATATGACATACTAGATATTAGAAATGTTATTATTTTTGTTAGATATGTAATTATATTATGACATTTATTCGTCGAGTCGAGAATCGAGTTTGCTACTATCCATAATGCTATTAATATGTATGAAAAATATTATTCATTCTAAAAATCTTGCATAGTGTCATCATCATCATCATTACAGCCATTCACAAGTCAACTGCTGAACATAGGTCTCCCCCGAGGAACGCCACAAGCAAGGTCCTGAGCGACTCGCATCCATTAACTTCCTGCATATCTTACTAGGCCGTCACTCCACCAAGTGCTGGGACAACCTACATTTGTTCTGCCAAGTAACATTCGAAAATCTTTCTTCTCCATCGGTTGTGGATTCTTCGAGCTATATGGCCGACCCATAGACACTTAAATTTACTAATTCTTTAGGTTATGTCGATTGCTCTGGTTCCACTGCGGATATCCTCGTTTTTAAGCCTATCACGGGAAAAACCCCGAGCATAGCCCTCTCCATAGCTGAGCGACTTTGATCTTAATCATACGGCTAGCAGTGAAGGTCCATGTCTCAGATCACACTGGTTGTACAATCTAGTTTTGAGGTACGCCTGATGGGAAGATGCGTCGTAATTTCCCGAGTGCTGTCCAGCCTTTGTGTAACCGTCGGATAGTGTGGAAACACATAATAATAAACCGTAAAGTGGCGGTGTAAAATATTCACTACTGCATATCATTCGATGGGTGAAACAGGAAATGGGCTACAGCGTCTTTGTGATAATAATTCAAAAAAAAAAAAAAAAAAACTGTGGTAGCCAAAGTGCCTGCCAAGCGCGGCAGCTATGGCAAAATCCCATATGAGGAAATCTATACATAGGCACCTATGTTTAGCAGTACCTTTTTAAAGGCTGTAGTGGATGTATGGATGATTAATTTTTGAGTCTGCCCGGATCACTATTAAAAGAACACGAAAAACACGAAAAGAGTTAATCGTAACACTATAGCGCAAAAGTCTAAAACTGCATGAAAGCAAATTGAATAATTATTTATACTAAAATATAGAATTTTTTTATAGTATAAGGGTGACAAACGAGCACACAGTCCACCTGATGTTAAGTAGATGCTGTGGCCCGTAGATATCTACATTTATTTTCTCGTACCTTACCGTCTCGTACATTTATTTAACCGTAGATATCTACGTTTCCAGCCCTGAGCACTAAGATGGAATGCCTCGTTCCCATTAAAAAGGGTATCCGTTTCTCTACACTCACCACACGAATCACAGCACTATTAAGCTATTATTTTAGGTTGGTATTCTGTTAGAGCGTGGTCCTTCCCCGGTCGAGCCGACCCATTCGTACTACAACCACAACGTAGCTGCAGCGTGGCTCTACCAAGTCTAAAATTAGCTTCCTGCTTCCTGATTCTCTCTTGTTTCTTATGTCTACTTATAAAGGAAATTGATCATTTCGTTCACAATAAGTTAGAAATTCAAGGTGTAGTAAAATCAAGTAAACAATTCGCTCCTGAAGGTAACTTGAGAGGCTAGATGCAATCAACATTTCTCGTTAAAGAAATAACAAGGAAGGAAAGACCTCGATACGGATGAAATTCCAAGTGGTGGGATATTTTTTAAAAGTTTATGTAAAAGTAAATTTACGTAGTTAAATACACAAAACACTTTTTTAATTGTTATTTTTTGATTTTTAAAATGCCATGTCTCAATAATTTGGAAGACAAATGCATGACCGAAGCAAAGTAAATGTCTTAACTGTAGCAACTAATTGGATTGCACCAAGTGTTGACAGCAACGCTCAGGGCGGTCTGAGCTTGCTCTCCTACAGGTTGAGATTCATGCTTGACTCGATTTAGGAATCACGGGTCTTATGCATGATCTCAGATATCATGCGTCCACTACTAGAGAAAACTGGCTGAATGGCTAGCTTGTCTGTGAGGTCGGTAGACTCATATGATATACCGATGGGTCTAAAATGGGCCTCGACGTAGGCTTTGGAATTTACGGGGAATGCCTCAAATTCAAACCTAGTATGAATTTGAGTAGATACACCTCTTTCTTTCAGGCAGAAATTTTCACCATACTTCGGTGTGCGGAAATCAATCTGCAAAAACACTACGTCAACCATATAATTTATAAAAACTCTGATAGTCAAGCAGCACTGCTAGCGCTGAGGTCAAACTTAGTGAACTCGAAGCTAGTTGGAGACTGCGTGAACCGCTTAAACGCCCTGGGATGTAACAACAGGCTTTGCTGACAAACTTGCACGGGAGGGCTCAAAGTGCACACAATTTGGACCAGAGCCATTTTGTGGAATCTCAAGAAGCCTAGCCTGAAACTCTTTATCACAATAAAATGAGGCAAGTTCTCGTTATATGGAATGGTAATGTTGACCAAAAATATCCTTGATTGTTGTCGGTCCACCAGCACAATATCAGACTTATTCGCAAGAATAGTTCTGTCTGTGGTGATGGCCCGGTTCCAATAGAGCCTGGTGCGGTCATTTTCGAGCATGGCTTCCGGCAAGTACTTGTAATATGTTTTAATTTTCTGTGCAAGATACCGTATTTCAGAGAGTTCCTGGTGAAGAATTCCGGCTACTAGGTTGTGCGTGTGCAAGCAGTTAGAGTTAGAAAGCGCCGAACAACCGGAGATGACATGCCTAAGTGATTCACCGGGATGGCGACTAGCTCAACAGATATCGACTGTGTCATCGTGTGTATCGACTGTGGATGTATCTCCGATAGTTGTTGGTCTTAATAACCTAATCCTATATCGCACAGACAAACCCCACGGTTTCCCCAAAGAGGTCACCAACACGTAGCCAGTATAGGGAGGCAACTATGTCCACGAAAGGCTCATGTAGAGCTTTGTAGAACCTCCCGTGGAGCTCCTTCCCCTTCCATACCGTCTCGTTTCATACGGTATTGTTATGCCTTTTTAGTTTAAATATTTTATTTAATATCCGTATTAGATTATGATAAGGATATAGAATGATGAGTGATTGCAGTAGAGAGTGGAAATGGGGCTCTACACTATTGTGAAAAATCAGATAGTGGTTGCGTGGAAAACCATTCCTATTTTTATTTTATTTGAAGGTAGCCTTGCCAAGCGTTTTGTCCTTTCCATGACCTATCGTCCCTCCGACGCACCGGGGTGGTGGGGTGAGAGGGGAAAGAAGATGGTTCTAGAATATCGCGTGATTTGCAACCAATAAGAAGCGCGCCGCACAAGAACCTTCGAAAAACACCTTAATACTACAAACAGTGTCAAGAAGGCATACAAGCTATGGATTGAAGAGTTGAAAGACAAAACAAAAAATTCCCAAAATAGAACAGAAATACTGAAAATAGCAACAAAATTTTATAAGAAACTATACAGCACACCGAGTCAATATACATATGAATTACCAGATACAAATAGAGGAGAGACGAGAGCAAGCATAGAAGAATCTGAAGTGATTAAAGGGATTAAAACACTAAAAACGGAGAAAAGCCCAGGCCCCGACGGTATCGCCAATGAAATCATAACAACTGGATGTGAGTTCCTAGCAAAACCACTAACTCTACTGTTTAATCAGATATTGAATGGTCAGAGTCAAACATTATATTGCTTTACAAAAAAGAAGGCCCTAATAACATAAATAATTACAGACCGATAAGCCTACTACCTTCACTATATAAAGTATTCTCCTCAATAATCGAGAAAAAAATAAAAGAAAGCACAGAAAAATACCAACCTGGCCGGCTTTAGAAGAAATTTTTCATCATCATTTCAGGTTCACATACACTCGCTAGAGATGCGTATAGAAAAATACCAAGAGTTAGGAGACCACTCTATATTGCCTTTATCGACTACCAAAAAGCATTTGACTCTCTATTCCACTCATCGATTTGGGATACGCTACTCTTACAAGGAGTATCACTAGACTACATAAAAGCCATAAAAAATATCTATGACAACAGTACTAGTAGAGTGAAGCTAGAGACTACAGGTCCACCCATACAAATAAGTAGAGGTGTACGGCAGGGAGACCCACTCTCGCCAACTATCTTCATAGCGGTGCTACAGGCCATCATTGGCAAACTAAATTGGGAAAAAGTTGGCATAAATATAAAAGGACGTTACTTGAGTCATTTGAGATGCATTTGAGATTTGAGTCCTGCTCTCAGAAAATACAAACCAACTACAAGGAATGATAAACGCTCTATACGAAGAAAGTCGCAAAGTGGGCTTGGAAATCAACCTAACGAAAACTAATGTCATGGCGAACCATATTGAAAGACCAATATACGTGGAAAACTCACCCCTAACATATGTAAACGCCTACATTTACCTGGGAAAACAAATTTCATTTAACCAAGAAAATAACGAACAAGAAGTAGAGAGAAGTGTCAACATTACATGGAAAGAGTTTTGGAGCTTCAAAGAAATACTCAAAAGTAAAATGAACATACGAATGAAAACGAAAGTCATGAACATCTGCCTACTGCCCTCAATAACATACGCCTGCCAAACTTGGAAATTTACCAGAAAAGTAAAAAATAAAATTGTATCTAGCCAAAGGAGTATGGAGAGGAGCATTCTGAAAATAAGGAAAATCCAAAAGATCCGCCACACTCATATAAGACAGAAAACTCAAGCCATTGACACTCTCAATTACTCACAAAAGCTTAAATGGCGATGGGCTGGACACGTAGCGAGGCTAAGCGACAATAGATGGACAAGAGAGACAACACAATGGACAGGCCCACTAGGACAGAGAAAGAGAGGAAGACCAAATACACGCTGGGCAAACGATATCATAAAAGTAGCAGGTACTCATTGGTTACGAGCGGCAGAGAATAGAGAGTACTGGGCTTCTCTGGAGGAGGCCTTTACCTCTCATGGAGAGGGATCTTGTTAAAAAATCATTAAATTAAATATTGTTACTATGTTATGTCAATTACAATATTAACTTCAATTTAAATCAACAACTAACCAAATTTTACTTATATATTTTTAAAAGAAACTACAAAAATAAAATAGATTCGAATATATTATTATTACAATCTAATTATTTGTTAATCATAACCACATTAATTTTAATTTATTTCTTATCTATTTTGCATGCACACTCTTAATGAAATTGTACTACGGAATGCAAGAAATAAAAGGCTTTTTTATTTTTATTTTATTTTATTTATTTTATTTTTAAGAAGCGCGCCCCTCCGAGACGCCTTGAAAGAAGGACCGAAGTAATATAAGCTAGCACGTGGCACTCACGCGCTCTCTTCCCTTCGGCCACCAGTTGGAACCACACCGCCTAGGACAGTCGTGTCCTAGAGGGCTTTGCCCACGCGCACCGCTAGTTCAACCGCATTAGCCTAGAGCAGTCGAGCTCCAGGAGTAACCGCCCCACCTCGTGTGAGATATAGTCGCGCACAGCTCTCTTCCATCGCACCATCGACCAGGACCGCAACTCTGGGGCCCCAGGAGATTCGCCAGAAGTCACAACGCAGCAGCAAAGCGTCCAAGCCGCATCGAAGTAACACCCCGGTAAGTGCGATTCCTTATTTACGTTACCCTGCTTGAAATTTGTGTTTTTATTAGTTCATCCGCCCCAATTTCATTCCTCGTAATTTGGTCAAGCAGGGGTTCCTTCATAAACCTTGGCAAGCAATAGGTTTTCTTGGAAGAGCGAGTGCATTGTTAGGGAACCACGTGCCAAATCCGTCATCTAGTTTGGGCATCATGCGTGTATACAGTCCACATAGTGTACAAGGCTCGACCGGGGAATAGGCCCGCCGCTCAACCAGATAGTGTTAAAAAAGGCACGTATGGCAATTCACAGTGCTGTGCTAGTCTCTACCTTTATGTAGGGTAGTGAAATTCAAATGTGGCAGAAAAAGCACGAGAGTAGAATAAATGCTGTTAAAATGCGGTCATTAAAGAGTATGTTGGGGCTAAATCTTAATTAACAGGATGAGAAATTAAGTGATAAAATAAGAGTGTGGTTTGCAAGATAATGCTGTGACCAGAATTAAGAAAGGAATGCTTCGGTGGTTTGGTCATGTAGAAAAAACAAATGAGGAGTGACAAAGCAAATTTATGTTACCGAGGTGAATGGCATAGTCGGGAAGAATTCGAAGAAATCGAGTAAATAAATCCCTTCACGCCGTAAAGTTTTCTTATTCCAGTAAAACACAAGTTTTAAATGTCTTATAAACTGTATTAAAAGACGATACAAGAGCAAAAAACCCTATAAGAAAGCGTGTTAAAAAGTTTATCTTGTGCATGTTAAACTCGTAGGTAAAGACGGGTCGGTTAAAACCATGAATATACATATAACGATATTTCTGAATATACGAATACTAGCTAAAGGAATATAATACTGTTTATAATAAGTTTTATTAAAAATATTTAAATATGCATGGATTAGTCATTTATGTAATGACAAATGACCCGACTTCAATCTTATCGTCCAAGCTACTCGTAGTCTCTAGCGTGCTGGATAGTACTGAGTTCGGGGATGCGTACTGGCCATTCCATGTATCTGTTATTGCTCTCATTAAGAATGTCATACCCTAAACCAATCGTGTCATAAAGTGCGGCTATTATAGTATAGACTAACAAAACACATGGTGTTTCCACATAGTTGTCACGCTTGGCAAGCGCATCGGAAACTGCAGTTTTTGTCGCTATTAATGGAAGACGCTACTTCCCATGTCCTAATTTGTTTCCCTCTGTCGTCTCTTACTACATGCACGGGATATATATGGTGTATATGGCTAGTGGATATTCTTTCATCGCCACACAGTATGTAATTAGAAGTAAATACAAGATAAAATAAATGAAGCAAAATCGAAATCAGGTCCCCTCTCTCTAACATAGCCTTCAATGCTTGTGATCCGGTCTTTATACTACTCGAACGATGGGAGTTATGAGTTTGGCCCTCACCTCTGTTTGTCTCATTATTTTCTACCATCATCCATTTTTCCTACCCGTTTTCACAATTATTATTATTAACAATTCTCCTAAACTCACCGTGGTAAAAAAAGGGGAGAAAGGAAAGAAAAAGGGATACAACATCACGGTCGGCGACGATTCGAGCAGCGCTGAAAGCGGTCATGTGGAAGAAGTTGGCACTGCGAAACCCCTGCCCAGAGATGAGAATAGTATTCCATTTGCGGCCGAAGTTGCGTCTTGTAAAGTTGCAAGCGGTGTACTGGCATTAAATACCGTCCCGCTCTACAAAGCATGCCAAGATTTATAGAGGCCAATTTGATCTTTCCTTTTATAAGAAGAGAATTTAATATTAAAAATATCGATTTCTCTTAATACAGACTGCTATACTAGATAACATGTATAAACATTTGATAACAGTAAAGTGAGTACTTAACTTTTGTGAAATAAATTCAAGCGCTTACCGTTGACTTGTGTACTACAAACTTACTTGATGAGGGTTGAAACCTTAAGTTGCTTTCAACGGTGACTTGTGGATTCAATTTTACCTCTATATATGTAGTCTCGGGTCACAAACTGCAAAGTGATTTATTCTCCACAAAAGTAAATATACATACAGTATATGTTATAATTGTATCTATATTTTTGTGTAACCGAATGTGAGTGAACGAAAAATTAAAAACTATCTTGATTAATATTATGGCTATGATTCTAGAATAGAATAGAATGATATCAATTTTTTTCATTACAGATTACAAGAATACTCAATAAAAGTAATTTTAGCCTTACTACTGGTTCGGAAAATACCTCTGTCCTAGCAAGAACCAGCAAGACGCCTGGTGGACTTTTTTTTCTTATAGGAGTGGGTGACAAACGAGCACACAGTCCACCTGATGGTAAGTCTACATTTATCCTCGATTATGAATCAAAATGCAGATGCGTTGTCACCCGTGAGGACTAAGACGGAATGCCTCGTTTCCAGCAAAAAGGGTCTCCGGTTCTCTACACTCACCGTAACGAATAAAGCAGCATTAAGCTACTATTTAACGCTAGTATTCTGTGAGAGCGTGGTCCTTCCCCGGTCGAGCCGACCTATTCGTGCTACAACTATACTACTAATATAACTGCAGCATGGCTCCACCATGTATGCAATTTTAAACACACTTCAAGAAAAGAGCTTACTACTTTCTAAAATGCCGGTAACGCACCTGCAATTCTCCTGGTATTGCAGTTGTTCATTTACGGCGGCGGTAGTCACTTAACATTAGTCGAGCGATATGCTCGCTTGCCACCTCTCCTATAAAAAAAAAAACAGTTTACCATATATTATTTTATACAATTAGTATGAAAACCTTTAGGAACAGCATGGTAGCGATCACCTCACTCCTAGGGATTATTATCAATTATGTATTTTTGGTAGTATATTACCCCTTATCAAACAAATTTTGCCCAATAATTATTTTAATTTTTCTAATAGACAGTACCTGCTTATTTTCTGGGACTTTGTTGTAAAAGCATATCTATTGAAGCACGCGTTGTTTGTTCGGGGCTTTTCTCTTTTCCCTACCCATTTGTACACATTTTGGCTACCTACAGAATGAAATAAGATATAATAATTTTTATTTATTATTTTTACTCAAAACTTTATTACATTCCAACAATTATGTTATACAAAAATTTAATTTTTTCTAATGTATATCTTATAGGGTCCATTAATATCAAAAATAATATTAATGGACCCTGTTAGGCACAATTACAGTTACATTAATATATTATTTTTCCAACCCGAAGTGGAAAAATGGAGTGCGGAAACTGAAACAGCAGACGGGCAACAGCATATTTTAGATAAGAACTGACAAAAATTAAAATTAAAGTACAAAATAAAACTTTTAGATTTTTTATTTACCACAAGTTAGAAAGAATATTAGTTTTGGGAAAACCTAATAAAGTGTTTTTGTTCATTCCTTGTGGCAATATAGAATAGCGGTTTCAAGTGGGACAAGAGGGGGCGACTCTAAATAAGTAAAAAAAAACTGTCAGTCGTAGGACTGCACGTCAGAAGTAAAAATTCTGAGATTCACAAACGTGTAAACATTATTTTTTATATAATATGTATGAGCGTGATGATCACGTGAGTTCAGCGCTTTTTTCCATTCTCAAAAGTGCCTAACGTGCCTAAAGAAGTTTTCACTTCAAAACTTAAATTGTAATAAAATGTTTAAGCTTATTTCAAAGAACTAAAAAGGATAAAATAGTTTCAAATTCTGAAATTGTAGTGCTAAGTTCTTATTTATTTTGAAGTCCGTTTTTGCTTTTTATTTAAAGTTATTCTTTTACCCTATTAGGTAGACTAAAGTGGTGTGCTGGTTTAAATGACCAACTGCTGGTTAAAATTTACTAAAAATTATTATAATGCAGTGCGGTTATTAAATTAAACAGTGAACAGTATATTTAGGCGCGGTGCGAACGGTGAAAAGGATTTACTATATTGCAAAGACCCTAAATGCGGCTATAGGAAGGACGTGAAAGAATGCGTGCGAACTCACCTGGACACTGAACTTTACAGATAATCGCAAAATAAAGCGTTATTGTAAATTTCTACTTAATACTAATTAATAATTATTTTTTCTGCACAAAGGCGGGTACGATGGCTCGGGAGTCGAGATAGAAGCCGTTGTTTGTGCGTGTTTTATGCGAACTCCGATCAAACTAGAAGGCGCGTGCTAAAAGGCATAAGGTGATAAAGATATATGCTCATAAATTTCATCCACCTCCTGATCGGGATGTGGCAAGGTTAGTGTGTAAACTAGTATGACTTTTAGCAAATACCGCTTGGTGATTCTGAGTCTGTGGTACGCTACCCCCGTCGACACACTCCTAATCTTTACAACTTTGTTAACGAGAGACTAGTGAACCATAAATCCGACACCTCTTTAGGACGAATTGTCACCCTTCCGGTATGTTACACCTGCAGCTATATGTTACGGTGTTCATCAATCGTCGGTGGGTCGCGACAGGATGTCCTATAAAACGCAGAAACTACAAAGATAATAGAAAGTTTCGACGGTAGTAGGCTCAACTAACCGGCGAAAATCTACGGAGCTATCTTTACACACTACTTCTTTTTCACCATTTCTTTCAAGATTTCATTAGTTAATTTCTTCTTATTGTTACTTTTTTTCGATAACTGTGATTTAACCGACAACTGCGTAGCTTAGGTACTTCTGATTTTTACCATAAAGTGAACCGAAAGCCACTGCACATATTTGACTTTTTATTTTAATTTACTAATTAACATAATATCATCATCATAATCATCATAAGTCGACTGCTGGGCATAGGCCTCCCCCAAATAATGTTACTAAGCGCTCTCCTGAGTCACCTGCAGCCATCGAATTCCTTCATGTTTTACTAGGGTCATTACTCCAACTGGAACGATGCCCTACACTTTGCCTGCCGGTTTCTTTCCCATCGGTTGTTGGTTTTTCAAACTATATAGCTGGTCCATTGCCACTTCATCCTACTAATCCGTTGGGTTATGTCAGTTAATACAGTTATATTACTGATATCATCGCTTTTAAGCCTATCTAGAGACCTACCTAGAGAAACCCCGAGCATATCCCTCTCCATAGCTCGCTGAGCAAGCTTGAGCTTCTTCATACGGCCAGCTGTAAAGGACCACATATAAGATCCAAAGGTATCAACACGCTCTGGTTATACAATATTGTTTTGAGATTTTGAGGTATTCCTGACGAGAAAATGTATCATAATCTCCCGAATGCTGCCCAGCCTAGTTGAATCCGTCGATTGACCTCTTGGTCGAAGTTGGACTTACCTAGTTGGACTATTTATCCCAGGTAAACGCACTCATAAACAACTTCGAGCTTAGTGCTCCTAACAACTGCGGGCATAGGTGTGACATGGACATTAAACATGATCTTTGTTTTGCCCATGTTCATCTTAAGACCTAGCCGTTGGGAAGCACTATTGAATTCATTAAGCACTTAGGTCCTGCCGTAAAAAGATACTGTCGACAAATCGAAGGTGAGTGATATACTCACAATTGACTTTAATACCGTATTCTTTGCAGTTCAGTAGCTTGAAATCATCTTTCAAGCAGCGAACAGGAATTTAGGGGATATTACGTCACCCTGTATTAGACCTCTCTGCAGTTATATAGGTTTCGTACTTTGGTTCTGTATTTCGATAGCCATCGTAGCTCAACTGTAAAAATTGTTCAGCACTTTGATGTACTGACAGTCTACTTAGCACTGCTGAAGGGATTGTAGCACCGCCCAAATTTTGGAAATCGCAAATTCGCCCCAACGAAATCAAAGGCTTTCTTATGTACAATTTGCCATAGGGTATGTATGTGTTCTACAGTACTAAAGTCTTTTCATAAACCGGCTTGTTCGGAAGGCTGGAAGTCGTCAAGTCTGTATACGAGACGATTCGTTATGACTTTCAAAAACAGCATGTAGACGCAACTCAGAAGCGAAATCGGTCTGTTGTTCTTCATTAGAGCGTTGTCGCCTTTCTCGCAAAACCTTTCACCAAAGTACTTCTGATCCACGCCTCCGGAGTAATTCTATCATGGAAGATGGATTTAAAGACCTTCTGAAGGACTTCAGTACTAGTTTTACACCCATTTTCAGAAGGTCCGCTGTAATTCCATTCTCGCCCGAGATCTTGCCGTTTTAATAGTGATGAAGAGCCATTCTGTTCTCGCTTAGACTTACGTCCGGGTTTTCATCGAAATAGTGGCAGTTAAGACTTGCTCTTGGTTCGCTACTCACACTTGCATGTATCTCCAACAATGATGTGTACAGCTTCCCTCTGAGTAAGAATCTCAAAAGTGTACCGGAAACGATGCAACCACATTCGGTCTTTAGCAGTTGACTAGTTCTTGTAGACAGATCTCTGGCAAAGACTTTGAAGTCTTGGTTCCGCTCGTTCGCTTTTTAAATACAAGCTGATTGATGTAATAGATAGATAGAATAATCCTGTTAAACTACATAACGGTGCCTCTGTGAGATATTTAATTCTTTCATACGTAAAATCTTACTAAGATTTAACTCCTATATCGTAGAGGCAGTCTACAAACATCAATTGCGCAGGGACAAATATCTAAATCCGAAAAAAATATTTGTAGGCCATATAAATACTTCAATTCTTTTAATGTTTAGATATTTCGAATTTCAAAATAAAGTAAATTCACAAAAATAGTAATAATAAGACCATAGAAATGAATTAGCACTTGATTACCTCCAAAACCGATGTCTCCGCCTACAGCCGTATCATACGCAATGTACAATGTCTTTAATTCACTGGACGAATTGTCTATGGTTTTGTTTATGAAATATAGATCGGTATGTTTTTGCTGAATCACCGTTATTAACAACTTTTTACTAGCTTGATTTAATAAGATCTTAGCGCTTCCTCGAATGTCGTTTTAGTGGATATCTTGACACACGTAGGAATGAAATTATGATCTCTGCATCTCTTCAAGAAATTTAAAGCTGTTATATATCTTGCGCGCTTGGTCTTTAGATCTTCTAATCGGCGTATTTTATTTGCTATTTCCAGTCCGTACTGGTTTACATAATGATTTCTTATATTTATGCGAACACTACACATTAATTAAAACTACTTTTACGGATTTATCGCGTTTAATTTTACTTTTAATTATTTTTGTTTTTATTTTTTTTCAATCCCGACGTTTTGGGCGCTTTCCAGCACCCATGGTCACGGGAGACTAAGGTGAACAATTAAAAGTTAATAAAAGTAAAATTAAACGCGATAAAATCCGTAAAAGTAGTTTTAATCAACGTGTAGTGTTCGCGTAAATATAAAAAAGAAAAATATATCGACGTTACAGCCGATGAATAAGGGGGTAGCCGGTGGTAATAATTCCCAGTTAAATTATAACGACTTTTTTGTCCCGGCTTTCTGAGACTGAGAGACGTTTTTAGATTAAGTTGCATAAATAATATTGAGAACAAACAAAGTTAAAGTGAAGTTCGACGGAATCGGAAACTATACTATATAATAAGAATACAATTATTTTTATTGTTGTTGTTGACTACAACACTGTTTGTTTTTTGCCACATTTACTCGGGCATAGAATTAGAGGTAATTACCGTGGATACGTTTTCCACTAATATTTTCAGTAGAGCACAATTGTACTTTCATAGTCAACAGTAGTCGATTAGCGGGTTTAAACTCAATGTCTTTCCAAGTTTTCAGTCTGCACCTTTATGGCGTAATTTACATGCTCATGCAGGCGTCAATCAATTCCATCAATCATGATTGATAAAAAACGAATGGTGACTGATAGGCGTATATTATGCACTCATGCAGGCGTCATTTTCTGCATTACACGGTAGGTTATTTATCAATCACAACCGTGATTGTTGTAAAACTGACAGGCTGCATGAGCATGTAATATACGTCTAACAATTAGGCTGCTATCATTTATGCAACAACCTAATAGTTAGGTATAAACGTATTAACTGTTATTATTTCTCATTATTTTATACTAGGTAATAGATCTCTTTTATTGCTTACGAGTCCATCTGGATATATACCACCATCTTATCTATTTACAAATTAGATTTGCCGACGATATAGTCCTTATAGAAAACTCACTGGACGACCTTAACACTATGCTCAATGAGCTCAATAGTACCTCCCAACGGATAGGTGATGGACAACACAAATATCATGTGTAACGTCTATGTCATAACTATGCCGGTAGTTGTTGGAAGCACTAAGCTCGAACTTGTTTACGAGTATGCTTACCTAGGACAAATAGTCCGGCTGGGAAGCGTTTCGGTAATTATTTTATATCTTCTCGTCAAGTATACCTCAAAACCTGAAAACGAGATTGTGCAACCAGTGAAGTATGCACGCAATATGGTAGTATATATTCAGGTGCACAATAAATCAATATAGTCATCACTGGTATTATACCAGTGATGACTATATATCTGAGAGGTCCTTCACTGCTGGCCATATGAGGAAACTCAAATTCGCTCAACAAGCTATGGAGAGGGATATGCCTGGGGTTTCTCTGCATAATGAACTTGGAAATGAGGATATTCGCAGTAGAACTAGGGTGACCAACATAGCCTGATTAGAAAGCTGACGAAAAAACGACAACCGATGGTGAAAGAATCTTCTCGAGTGGCATCCTCGTACCGTTAAGCGAAGTATAGGGCGAAGAACTGATAAGATATACAGGAAATCGATGGATGCAGGTGGCTCAAAATTGAAGTTGTAAGTTGTGGTGTTAGGGTGATAAGGAATAAAAAGATTTGTGGCAGTTTCGGAATTCAACCTAGGCGATTTCGATTCGTCGATTGACCTCTAGATCTAATTTGAACCTTTCGGTAACCATTTTGTCCCAAGTACATACTCGTCAAAAACTTCTAGACAGTGTTTTCGTGCTTTTCCTAATAATACGAGGTATAGTATATCCATATTTTTATATTGCCAGCGTGGAGTGCTAAATTTGTTATAGAAAACGTTGCAATATTTTCCCAAAGGAAAAACTATTTAAGGAATTTAGATATATTCTTTATTGTTCAGTAGCTAACAAATTCGATATCAATTCGGCATCTCAGTTTTTTTTTGGTTTAAGTTAACAGCGATTTCCTGTGATCCAATGTCCCTTTGATCCATTCAATAAAGAAAAGACAAAGAAAAAGTAATCAGGCTGTTTCGGGAATGGTTCTTACTTTTAACATTATTAAGCGGACAACCGGATGATGTTTAGTTTTCACAAAAGTAAAAAGTAAAGTAGTTTCTGTTTTTTTTTCCTAGATATTTGCTGGAATTTGATATCTTAATATTTCTTTTGCAGACATTGCAAATATTTTTTGTGATACAATTTTAATCTACAGCTCCTATGTTTCTTTTTTATTTTATATAAATAATATTTTTACAAAGTAGTATTATAATTGACCGACAGCCAGTAATCGCTACTATATTGTTCTTGATGAAAATTTGGAGAAGAAAACAGAGAACTTCGAGATAATGATTTTGTAAATTTTTCATAGGTATGATCGAGTCTGAGCTGCAGTTGTCTCTCTCACTTTTTATACGGGTAGAGACTCAGTACAACATAGAAACGAGCATTTTTCTTCAGATACTTTACAGTCACTAAAAGCTCGGTGTTAAAGTCTATGATAATGTCGAAAAATAAATTGGTATATTAATCTACTTGTAGTGTGAAGTTTTTTTTATATAGAAGAGGGGGCAAACGAGCACGCAGCTCGCCTGATGTTAAGTGACTACCGCCGCCCATGATCAACCGCAACACCAGGGGAATTGCAGGTGCGTTGCCGGCCCTATAGAAAGGAGTAAGCTCTTTTCTTGAAGGTCCCCAGGTTGTATCGGTCCGAAAAAATCGCCGGTGGTAAACTATTCCACAGAGAGGTCGTACGCGGAAGAAAACTCCCTGTGAAACGTACAGTCATGGACCGCCAAGCATCCAGATGGTGTGGATGGTATAGGGACGTTTGTCGCGTAGTGCTTTCACGAAATTTGGCGGCTGGGATTAATTCAAACGATTCCTCAGAGAACTCCCCGTGAAATACGCGAAAGAAAATGCAAAGAGATGCAACATCTCTTCGCAGCGGGGGCAAGGGCTCTTGACAGTCAATATCATCATTGTTTACCAAGAAATTATTAATCGCTAATTCACTAAGAACCCTCTGTTACGAAAAATGTTTAATGGTAAGTCATCTTCATGATCAAAATCTCCCAATTCTAGGACAGAAATATCCTCGGATTCGAACAACAGCGGCTATAAGGGCTTCTAAGATTTTTTATTAGGATGCGGAGACAATTGATGCCAACACCGAGCAAGTGAAAATACGGCATCTTTAATTGTAGATTTTTAAAGAGTTTTCAGGTATTGAACATTCTGGATCTGCTTCTTGCTCGCCAAAATCTTGCAACAGGAGTTTTTTCTTATAATTTATTTTAATATTCTGAATTACATTTTGGTCCATGGGTTGAACAAGGACCGGGCAAGTGGATAGTATGTACATAACAGTGGAATTTTCCTCAATCAACTGCAGATCTTCTTCAAGTTGATAAGCCGGTGCATTATCAAGCAGTAAAAGTCCTTTTAGCGGTAAGTTCTGTATTGACAAAAAATATTTACTTCGAGAAATAAAATGTTCCTTCAGCCACTCTTAAAATATTGGTCTTGTGACCCGAGCATTTCTTTGTTCTGTGTAATGAACTGGTAACTTTTTGACTGTAGAAAAAGCCCGTGTCATCTGTGCTTTGCCCACAACTAGCAATGGCTGTTTGTTCGTTACAGTTACGTTCGCGCATGGAAATAATGTAATCCTCTCTTTTGACACTTTGGCACCTGGGGCATAAGTTTCCGATCCAGACGCTTGGGTTTTGTCTGGTATGGATTTCCAGTACAAGCCTGACTCATTAGCAATATATATGGCCTACTGACAAATTCTTTCCCTTATAATTTGCCTAAGAACTTCTCCTGGAATGGCTGCACCGCCGTTACGTTGTTTGACAATTTTTCACTACCTAAACTTTCTACTAAAATTGTCCAACCATCCTCTGCTAGCAGCGAAGGTTCCTCTTCCAAGTCCTTGGTGGAAAAATTTGGCCTTTTCCATTAAAAATTCACCTGCCGAAGGAACTTTCTTCGGTGCTCTAAGAACCATGTAAATAACGCATCTTCGAGCTGAGGATTTTCGGAAGTTTTTAACGCTTTTCTTGCACCTGGACCCTTTTCCGTATTTATTACAAATGACCTTAATTTTGCCTACTTACTTTTGATGTCTGTAATAGTCGATTTTCCTGCGCTGTATTGTTGCGAAAGAAATGTCAATAAGATGCCTTCTTTAATCTTGTCCAAAATCTCGCACTTTCTGTGAAAGTTATGCCATTCACTGTTAAATCATCGTAATCTGTACTGTTCTTTCTAATCAGTGTTGTTTTCTCTTAGACAAGGAAACTGATTACCTTGTTATACAACAGCTTATTTTCCTAACTTCAGTTCTAAGGATTACCAATATTTTTATAATGTTATTATATGTAATATAATACTCATAATAGCAAGATGATGGTGTGAAGAGGATTAAGAAAGGAATGCTTCAGTGATTTGGTCATGTGGAAAGAATGAATGAGGACAGAGTAACAAAGCAAATTTTTATAGCAGAAGTGAACGAAAGATTCAAAAAGGGACGCCCAAGGCGAAAGTCTGTCGATCAAGTTGGCGATATATTGCAAATGGGCCTTATTAGGATTACCTTTAACCGACTGTATATGGATGTGGAGGAGGCGAGAGAGGTGTGTCAGGATCATGCCAAATGGAAGTCTGTATTCTCTGCCTACCCCTCTACGTGAGTGTTTATGTATAAAACTCGTATAAGCAGGATAGTGACTATAAATGCATGAATAAAATAGAATAATTTTTATACAATATAAACTACAAGAATATTTATTGAAGTTCATTAATGCGTTTACTAATGGCTTGGACGGTTACGTAAAGACCTCTGTCCTGGTAAGAAATAAAAAAATACCCACCTGGACTATTTTCGAAACAATAATTAATATTAATGTAATTTTAATATTACACTCTATTTTAAGATATATTGAATACGTTGTTAATTGTTTAAATGTTTTGGCACTTTCAGTGTTGATCTTAAATAGGGTTACAAATAGTAAAAATAAAATTAAAATTGAATTTTTATACCAGGGTGACTCAGCTAACATTTTAAATTTAGATCGTTAATAAATTTGCTGGCAGCAGGGCTACTGGGAGGTGAGGTACAGCATTCGAAAGCTAAAGGCCCGGAAATTGTTAGTCGACGTCATCGGGAGCGCACCGTGCGTATGCAGTGGAGGCTTATTTTAGCAATGTAAATTCGTACACACGAGCATGACGTATGTTTTGTAGTCATTACAATATTCGGCATTTACGTGATTCACCAAGTTTCTAATTAATAAAAACATGGGTACAAAGATTTCGACTAACGGGCTCAGCAATAAACAAAACAATTCGCCGTCGAAAAAGACCTGTGCGTTCCGAGGAAAACATTAACCGCGTCGCCGCTGCAGTTGAAGCCCAGCCAAGACTTTCGATAAGAAAAGATGCAGTGTCGTTGAATATTCGTCTCTCTAGTCTTCAACACATATTGACACTAGACCTAAAGCTGCATCCGTACAAATAATGCAACAAATTAAGCCTTCTACTAATTATTTTAAGCGCAAAGCTTAAGCTGAACGAATGTTAGAAATTTTCCCGGAGCAAACTGACTTGGAAGACGTGTATTTAAGTGATAAAGCTCGTTTCCACTTGGAAGGTTATGTAAACCGTAAAAATTGTCAGCCCAGTGCTTCTGCCAACCCAAATCAAAAGCACGAAAAGATGTTAGATAGTCCTAAAGTGACTGTATAGTGTGCAATGTCTGCAAAAGAAATTATCGGCCCAAACTTCTTTGAAGACCATCGTGGCTCTACTGTTACAGTGACGAGTGAGCGCTATACAGCTATGATAAACTCCTTTTTCATACCGGAACTAAGACGGGGTGCCAGTAATTTTCCAGAAGTATGGTTTCAATAAGATGAGGATACTGCGCACACCGCCAGAGCCTCAATGAATGCAGTCAGGGCCCTTTTTTCTAGAAAACTCATCATCCGATTTGGAGACAAACCCTGGCCTCCCAGATAGCCCGATCTTACCCTATCTGATTTCTTTTTATGGGGCTGTCTTAAAAACAGAGTTTTTACTGACCCGCTAGCCGATCTCGAAGACTTGAAGGCTAAAATAACTGAAGAGATAAACTCTATCCCAAGCGATTTATTGAAGCGTGTGATAGGGAATACACGCGTCCGCCTTGAAGAGTGTGTACAACGAGAAGAAAAACATCTTGATGATGTAATATTTCATAAGTAAACTCCCAATTTGTAAGCTTTCTTTTAATATATTTAAAATTACTACAAGAATATCTGTTATTTTTTAACTATTTGTTAAAGTTTAAAATCTAGAATGAGTATAAGTGAAACAATGTTTGTTTTGATAACTTTTTGGGAGGCTCATGTATAAGTCACTATAATACCTTTTATAATTTACGACAACTAAATAGTACTATACTAATAATACAAATCTAATGTTATGAATTTTATTATTACTGTAGTTAATTGTATTAATAATAAATGTCATAATTAATTTAAGTAATGTATTTTTATAGGATAGGGTGCAAACGAGCATACGGCTCACCTGATGGTAAGTGATTACCGCCACCCATGAACAACTGCAACACCAGAGGAATTGCAGATTGGTTGCAGGCCTTTTAAAAAGGCGTAGGCTTATTTCTTGAAGGTCCTTAAGTCGTATCGGTCCAGAAAAATCTCTGGGGGTAGTCGATTACACAAGGAAGTTGTGCGAGAAAGAAAACTTCTTTTATATTGCACTGTAGTGGACCGCCAGTCATCCAGATAGTATGGATGGTATTGCAAGTTTTGTGAAATGTACGGCTGAAATCAGTCAGAAAAATTCCTGAGAGCACTTTCCGTGGTAAATTCGATAAAATATGCAAAGAGATGCAACATCTCTTCGCAGAGTCAGTAAGTCAAGCCGATCGAAAAGAGCTCGGTTACCAACGATTCGAACAGCTCTGCACTGAATGCGACCAAATGGAAGGAGCTGGCGCTGGGGAACCAAAGCCCAGAGATGGGAACAGTATTCCATGTGCGGCCGAACCTGCGCCTTGTAAAGTTGCAGGCAGTGTTCCGGCATAAAATACTATCCCGCTCTGCTGATTAAATTCATTTTCAGTTTACTTGATGGTAAGTGGTTACTGCAGTGGCTACAGCCAACTTAGTGAATAAGTCTCTCCATAATTTCGTTTGTACTGTACAAAAAAGTTTTGCAAAGAGTTCTTTAAGTGTGCTTATCACAGCGCGTGTATCGCTTTTAAATAAAGTACTTGGGGAAGTTTATATAGGTACTTTCAAAAGTCCTAACTCGCTTAATAAATAAACTTTGTTACGAGCAAGGATTTAAACGTTTCTCTAAATCAGTTTTATTTAAAAGAATCGTCGACGAGCAAGTTCTTTACGATCGGCTTAATCCACTAGCTTTGCGAGGAGATGTTGCATCTCTGTGCACCTTCTATCGCAGAATTATACCTATGTTTAAGAGCGCTGGTATTTGCATCCCAAGACGTCGATGCGTGAACCCAGGCCTGGTAGCTGTCTTGCTTATGGCAAAATGTAATTTCGTAGGAGCGACCAAATCATGGCTAGATTCTGCCTCTGATAGGTACCACAGGTGATGGAATAAAAAGTTCCATTCCGTGTTGCACCACATCAGTGACAGAAAGAGAAACAACGCTGGGATCACCGGACGAGAAGCAAGCCCCCAAGGTTAAGAAGGAAAAAAAAACGCTGTCAAAATTCTGTCACATTCGGCTGACCTTTAATGCCTAACACGGTGACAACTTGCAGAACACAACTGCGATGGGAGCGTGAGCGCGTAGTTCATTTTGCATAGATCGGACCTTAAACAATAATTAAAAAAGATCAAAGTACTCCGGGTTTAACAATGACATCGAGACGTCAGTCATCTCAGTCACCAGTGACCATAGATGCTAGAAAGCACACAGTCCAGATGATGGTAAATGGATGCTATGGCACATAGACATCTACATTTATCCTCGATTAAGAATCAAAACGCAGATGCGTTGTCACCTCTGAGGACTAAATTGGAATGCCTCGTTTCCAGAAAAAAGGGTCTCCGGATCTCTACACTCACTTTACGAAATACAGCAGTATTAAGCTGCTATTTTACGCTGGTATTCTGTGCGAGCGTGGTCCTTCCCCGGTCGAGCCGACCCATTTGTGCTACAACCGTAATATAGCTGCAGCGCGGCTCTACCACGTATACATTTTATATATTATTGACGTACTGTTACTTTAATAATATTTTAATAAAACACCTTTGAAACGCACTCCACCACAAAACGCACATGCATCAGAGATTGATTCAGAAAGCATACATAGCATATAAAGTGTGTTTGACCTACAAAAATCAGAAAGCAACATCAATGTGAGCATTGGTCGCATGAAGAGAAAGCGGGAAAATGAATTACGTAGTTTGTCTTATATCAAACGAATAAATTACAGGCCTTAAAGTCATCATTAAGTGTAATAAAATCGGAAAATAGTACACTACAGTTATCATTGGAAACATTATCTTACAAATTTGACGAATTTCAAAAGGAAATAGAAAATTCAAGGAAAGAAAGGAAGGAGCACATCTATTACACAAAACAGCTCGAAAGTAAAATTGGAAATTCAGAAAGAAATATAATATTATTAGCGCTTTCTCGAATGTCTTTTTTAAATCTCAGATCTTAAATTAGGCTTATAAAAATTTGTTAATAACGGTGATTCAGCAAAAACGTACCGATCTATATATCATAAACAAAACCATAGACAATTAGTCCAGTGAATTAAAGACTGTTTTATCGGCATTTGATTATAAAAATTGCATGTAAACTTTAGATAAACGTGAAACAACTAAATACAATGAATGCCAAAATAAACATATTAATAAATACCATAAATTAACAACGAAGTCAAATATCTAACATACGAAATCGTTGACCACAGTCACGAATCATAAACAACGCGCTGTCTACAACTTATCTAAATAAACACTGGATGACGCCACAAGCAAAGTTTTAGAAAAAGGTATGAATTTCGCAATAAAACCGCGAAAAATATCGTATGAGGACATTATCTGTAGTGTTGAGGACTGTCTGTATAAAAATAACAATGGTAATGAAGATTTAGAGGCCATACGTCAAGACATTTCGTCTATGTTATGTCAAATTTCAGCGCCGAAATTAAATCTGCCCAAAAATGAATTTAACGCGTTGAAAAACTTACGCAACAGACCAGAGCTTACGATTCTCCGCGCACATAAAGGCAATGCTACGGTTTTAATGGATATGTACTTTTGTTGGATGAAACTACATACCGAAAGGTCAAAACAGACCCTACAACTAATACGCTTAAAACAACTGGCGATCTAATTAAGAAATACACCGAGAAATTGAATATGGACGTTAATTTGATAGTACCTTCATGTGCCAAACCACCGAAGTTGTATGGGTTACCAAAAATACAAAAATCGAACGCTCCATTAAGTCCAATAGTGAGTCAGATTGATTCGCCAACTTACAGATTGGCTCAATACTCAGCTAAAATATTATCACCACTCGGAGGACACACAAAAGCACACACTAAGGATTCATACCATTTTTTCAGTTAGATAAAAGACTTACGTCTTACTGACAATGAAACCATGGTCAGTTTTGATGTTCAGTCTCTATTTACATGCCTACCTGTTGAAGACTACATCTTAATTATAACTAGGAAATTAGAGGAAAATAATATGCCAGCAGAATATGCAGTATTACTCAGGCATTGCCTTACATCTGGCTATCTATTGTGGAAGGAAGAGTTTTACAAGCAAGTAGATGGTTTTGCGATGGGCTCGCCTGTATGGCCCATTGTCGCCGATATATTTATGGAAGACTTCAAGGAGAAAGCCCTCCTTACTGCACCTGTTACACCAAGGATCTACAAGCAGTACTTAGACGATACTTTCACAATTTTACCATCAGACAAAGTAACTGCATTTTTAGAACATCGTAATTCCATAAACTATAAAATTCAATTCACTATGGAGTTAGAGGCAAATAATTCCTTACCTTTCCTAGATGTGTAAGTCATCCGAAATCCTAACAACACCATTGGTCACACTGTGTATAGGAAAAAAACCCATACAAACCGATATTTAAACGTTGAATCTCACCACCATACTTCACAGTTAGCTACCGTGGGCAAATCTTTGTTACAGAGAGCACGAGGAATCTGTGACAGCAAACACCTGGCCGCCGAGCTTCAGCATGTCAAGCAAGTTCTGCACGACAACAAGCTTCGGGTCCCGCGCCTACGTCACAGTGACCGAGTGAAGCCGGTCACAGTCGAGCGTGTGCCTGCTGTACTACCATATGTCAGAGGTGTCACAGACAAGATTGGCTACATCTTGAAGGGAGCTTCTATTAGAACATTCTACAAGCCGCTGAAGAAGATTAGTCAGTTCCTACCATCCGTCAAGTGTCATATTCCTCTTCAAGATGCAGAAGTAACACAAACAAAAATATCAATTAGAACCCGCGTTAAAGAACATATAGCTGATGTGATGTCTGCAGTTTGCGATCATATCCTAGACGGCCCCAACCATTACATCAGATTTGATAGACCACAAATCCTCGCGAAAAAACACCGATTCCTACCAAGGATGATACGTGAGGCTATTGAAATAAAAAACATCCTAATTTCAATAGAGAAGGAGGCTAGGTACTGCCACCTGCTTGAGATCCCATAATCAATACAATTAAAACTAAACCCAAGCATACCATTGCAAGACCTCAGGACATAGTCAGTTCATTTTGCATAGATCGGACCATAAACAATGATTAAAAAAGCTGAAGGTACTCCGGGTTTAACAATGACATCGGGACGTCAGTCATCTCAGTCCCCCGTGATCATGGGTGCTAGAAAGCGCCCGAAACGTCGGGAATTAAAAAATAAAAGTAAAATAAACGCGATAAAATCCGTAAAAGTAGTTTTAATCAATGTGTAGTATTCGCGTAAATATAAGAAATCATTAAGACATATAATATGTTCAACAAACTTGAGGTTAGAAATGTACCAACATTGCAAAATGAAAACAAACAGGAACTTACAAATGCAGTTTAAACATTGGAAATACATTAAATTTGCAAATTCACACCGGGGATATTAGAGACATATATCGAACCTCTACAAAATCCTTAACCCTTCAATCCCCATAAAAATCCCATGCAGTCGCACCCTCCCGCAGCACTTAAAACTTATATTTAGAGACTACTTTTCTATGAAGAAGTTTGGCATTATATAATCAATATGAAATACTCTATCCTCTAGTGCAATAAAAAAAACTGTTATCCTCTGAATATTTGTTTATAATCTTCGTTCATTTCATACGCCATTTTCGCGTGAATGTTATTGTGTTGATTTTTGGACTTTTATAGTGTTTTAGTATAGCTATTTATTCTAAAATTGTAATTAAAGTTTTTGTGTGAATATAATTTATCGTTTTATGTAATTAATTTCGAGTTATGTATATTGAAATAATTGTGATTTTCACGCTACCGGCATTCACTAGGTCTATATGTTTTTTTTTTGTTATCAAAATACAATAAAATCTTTTTGTATTGAAGCAAAACCTGAATTTTGTTTAGACTACACGATAGGGAATTTTATAAAGATTTTATAATGCTAACTTCTTCATGGAAAAGTAGTCTCTAAATATAAATTTTAATGGTTTTAAGTGCTGTGGGTGGGTGCGATCTCATGCGACCGCTCGGGATTTGCCGGGCGCATGTGACTGCATGGGATTTTTATGGCGCTTGAAGGGTTAATATAACTGAAATATTGAATAATATATTGTTAGGAATGAAGCAAAAATAAAAAAATACGAACAAATGAGGTAAAAATTAAGGCTTGATCTAGAAACCCCACTCGTTTGTGCAGTATAAAGTTCACTGTAGATGCCGTGCGCAAGGGATTCCGCCTAAATTATTCTACGAGTACTAATACTTAACAGTATCGTGGTTCTGTTTGTCCTGTAATAATTCTTCCAGTGTAGGCAAGGAAGTTCATGTTACTGAGAGGCTACCCTGTGTTACATTGAGATGGATACTGTAGCTGTTGGTTTGCATACTTTGGTATCATCGTCTCTCACGTTATACTACTGTGTGATTGTGACAGGGATATATTATGGTATACATGAACTGTAGTTACCTCTATACTGAATTTATGAGTATATTGCAGTACGCTGTTTTATTGCTGATAACGAATTATTGCGTGTAAACAAGAGACCACATAAACATATTCTCTCTCATTTATTATTTTTAACAGTTAACCTCGAGAATAATTTCAAATAATATTATATTTTACTACCTAACTTTGCAATCAAGCTTTCATAAAGTAAGTTTTGGTTACACTAATAAAAGGACTATTAGTGTGTAATGTACCTAAAACTCCTCAACTAGAACAAATTTTAGACTATATTTTACTTCGTTCCGAATCGTTAACATTTCTCAGAATAAACTTGAGCTTCAATATTTCATTTAGGCAAAAAATATAAACGAATAGTATTATTATCGTATCTGCATTTCACTCAGGGAACGGAAATTAGTTTATTTTGAGAGTGATAAAATATTTTCATTCAATTGAATATTTTGTAATTCTACATTTACTACGATATTAGAAGAAACACAATCTCTTTTATCTCTGGTGGAGCTGTAAGGGCTCGAGTTCAATACCGGGACTATTGACCCCAAAATTTTGTATGCGCGAGTCACTATAACTATAACAAAATGGCTATTTTCTCAGCCATCTCCACTTCCATCTAGGCGAGACGAACCTTCTCATTAGCGAAAAATGACGCCACATAATTTAGCTTCCCCCCCCCCCCTTTAGTACGTGTGGAAAGGAATGCGGATGGGATAGATAGATAATTCAAAACTATTGATTGGGCAAAAGACAGAGACGGAGAACAGGACGCATATATGACCCGGTCGCGATCTTAACACGATCTATCCTACTCACTCTCCTCTTCGATACTCCTTCGGATCCCCAATGGCCAATGAAGAGGTGGCGTGTTCTATTTGGTGAGAACAACTACCGTTCCCACCGTTAATGGTTTAGTTGGTGTGTTCTATTTCTGTTGAGATTGCAACGTATGCAGATACTCCATTCTCCATCCTTTTCAAAATGATTGCACTAGCCGGTCTAATAAGTTATGACGGAAAAGAACACGGAGTTTATCATCGACTATATCTATTGCGAGTAAGTACTTCAAAGGCATTAGATAAAAAAATTGCTGGTGTTAGAGCCAGCAGCTCCGAGGGGCCACTCGACAATTTACTATAAATGGGACGGCTGTTCTTAACGCATTCGATTTGTGCTAGTACAGTGCTTAATTCTTCAAAAGATAAAATTGGATCTCCAATTACGCGATATAAATGACTCTTTAGACTTTTAGTATTAGTCTCCCAATTTACCCAAAAATATCTTCTGGCGGTGAAGTTTAGAAAGCACTCGATGCGGTTCTCAGCCAAGATGTGAGCGAACTCCGAATTAAGATATTCAGAGATCTCGTGAAACTTCGATAAAATACGTTTCGGCCCTACGTAATTTGTACCATTATTGGAGTACATTTTACTTATAGCGCCGCGGCGAGAAAGAAACCTTTTAAATGCACCCATGAAGATAGCCATGCTTAGATCGTCACCGAGTTCTACGTGTACAGCGCGAGGAGTCAAACGTACGAAAATACAAACATACGCCTTCGTTAATCTTACACCTCGCCCACGAGTAAGCGTGACTTTGAACTCACCAGCAAAGTGTGATCCGATCTGCATAAAAAGTTTTGCAGATTATGTTACACGACAAGAGTCCGCCATTTCCGGGAATGACGGCCTAGGTCGAACTCGAAAGCAGGCTATACATCTGTGCATTCAATTACGAATTAAGTTAGGAGCAGAAAGAATTCAATATTGAATAATATATTGTTCGACTGGCCTGTTGATCTAGTGGTTAGTGACCCTGACTGCTATGCCGGAGGTCGTGGGTTCGATTCCCACCCAGGACAAATGTTTGCGTGATGAGCACGGTCATTTGTTCTGCGTCTGGGTGTAATTTATCTATAATATTTATGTATTTAGAAATATATAAGTATGTTTATCAGTTATCCAGTACCCATAACACAAGCTCTGCTTAGCTTGGGACTAGATGGCGTTGTGTGATAGTTGTGGAATATTATTATAATAATTCTGACGCAAAATAGACTGACTACCACCACCCATGATCAATCGCAACACCAGGGGAATTGCAGGTGTGTTGCCGGCCCTTTAGAAAGAAGTTAGCTCTTTTCTTAAAGGTCACTAGGTCGTATCGGTCCGGAAAAATTGCCGGTGGTAAACTGTTCCACAGAGAGGTCGTACGCGGAAGAAAACTCCTTGTAAACGTACACTGGTGGACCGCCAAACATCCAGATATTGTGGATGCTATCGGTACGTTTGCCGCGTAGTGCGTTCACGAAATTTGGCGGCTGGGAATAATCCGAACAATTCCTCAGAGCACTCCCCGTGGTATATGCGAAAGAAAATGCAAAGAGATGCAACATCTCTTCGCAGCGCCAGTGAATCGAGCCGATCGGAAAGCACTCGGTCATCGATGATTCGAGCCGCTCTGCACTGGATGCGGTCAAGTGGAAGGAGCTGGCACTGGGGAGCCCCAGCCCAGAGATGGAAACAGTATTCCATGTGCAGCTGAACCTGCGCCTTGTAAAGTTGCAGGCAGTGTGCCGGTATGAAATACTGTTCCGCTCTGCTGATCACGCCAAGCTTTTTAGAGGCCAATTTGGCCTTCTCTTCCAAGTGACCACCAAACTGCACGTTACTCGATAAATCGACGTCGAGGATTCCGATACTGGCTGAGGCAACAAGGTGACTGCCTTGAAACCGAGGAGATACGAAAAAGGGGTTCTCGCGCAAACTTGTGCAGTCTGAGGGTTAAACTGGACTAGATTTAGTCGCCCTCAATCCGAGACTTTGTTCAGCAAAGACTGGACTTCAGGCACAAGTTTGTCCCGGTACTCGGAGATGTTTTCCCGAGAAGTATTGGCACAACCGCTGTACAGAGCATCACCAGTGCTGTCATATGCATAGCAATGAATGTTACAGGTTTGCAACATATCATTGATATGCAGAAGAAACAGCGTTGGCGATAGCACGCAGCCTTGTGGAACACCAGCATTGCAGCAGGCTTGTAATCGGAGCTTGCACTGTCTACAACGACCTTGATGTTCCGATCTGCAAGAAGGCTGGTGATCCAACTGCACGATTTCTCGGGATATATATGTATATATATATATATTGTTACGCGCTCCCGTCGACGGCAATAGCGCCATCTAGTGTCAGGAACGAGAGCGAGGGGAGCTTTGCAGAAAATGACATCACAAATCTTTCAACCGATAGTGCCATCCGAAGAATTAAGTTTCTAGAAAATCTACACTCAACCACTCGTCGCTTTGCGCGCATTTACTTAAATATTCCGGATGCTTCATTGCTAATTTGTATATATAGGCGCTGCAAGATGCGATCGGGCAGTATTGGAGTTGGCGACACAAGCGAAGGTTCGGAGCGGAATAAAGTGAATTAGTGTGTTTAATTATTAGTGTTTTAAGTTTTAATTTGTGTTAAGTAAATTAAAGTGTTAATTTAGGTAATTTTATCGGCAATTTTTATTGTCACGAACCTCAAGCTCGTAACAATTGGTGTCAGAAGTGGGATAAAATCATGCCGATTTTACCTATGGAGGAAACGGAGGGTGTCCGTACCCGAAGTCAACGCCAGCAGGAGACGGACCAAAGAAGATTTGGTGGTGCAACGTCGCAGACTTCGGAGGGACAGCCGCCGGCTGCAGGCCCGTCAGTAGCTCCTATATCTGCAGCACCTGACTTAGGTGCTCTGATGGTGATGCTGCAGGAACAGGCTCGCCGACAGGAGGAACAGGTCCGTCGGTTGGAAGAGCAGCTGCGGGGCGGACAGGATGAACAGACCCGCCGACAGGAGGAACAGGTCCGTCAGTTGAAAGAGCAGCTGCAGAGCGGACAAGAGGAACAGGCCCGTCAGCAGGCGGAACAGGCTCGTCGGTCGGAAGAGCAGATGCTCCTCATGAAGGACTTTCACGCTACTTTTGGGAAAGAGATAAGGCAGGTGAAGGATAGGGTTGCTCAACACGACAACCGTCTGTCGGAAGCTGAAACCCGAATCAAAGAACATGAAACCCGAATCAACCATGTGAACAATCGGGTTGACAACGTGATGGCTGACGTGAAGAAAATGCTGAACGACCTCAAACTTGGGGATGGAACTACAGCTCCCGTAGTAGCTATAGTACCTTCGCTACGTGGATTCAAAGTGCCGCCGTTCGACGGGACTTCTTCCTGGTCGGCCTACAAAATCCAGTTCGAGGCCGTCATGGAGGCAAACGGCTGGAATAAAAGCCAGGCCATGACTGCACTCACCTTAGGCCTGCGCGACCAAGCCTTAACCGTGTTGGAAGCTCTGGGTAAGAAAGTGACCTACAAGCAGCTCCTTGAGGCATTGGAGGCGAGATATGGCGACGCTCACCTGGAACACGTCTTTCGTGCGCAGTTTAAAAATCGTGTGCAGCGCATCAACGAAAACCTGCAGCAGTGGGCTCTAGAAGTGGAGAAGCTGGTGCGAAAAGCATACCGGTCTGTACCTGCGCTCATTGAAGGGAACCTGGTGCAGAGATTCATCGACGGCATCCGCGACCTGGAAGTCAGAGCTGCTGTGAGGCTCGGGCACCACGAGACGCTTAAGGACGCCTTAGCCCATGCACTGGAAGTGGAAGCCGTGCGGCAGGATCATCGTTTCCATCGTGTCAGGGAGGTTGCAGCAGCTACAGTTCGCGACCGAAACAAAGGATACAGCCCTAGGTGCTATGGCTGTGTGGAAAAGGGCATTCTTTGATCCAGCTGCCATAAGCGAAGCGCAGAAAGGGAAAGTGAACGATATCAGGAGGGTAGTGCAGCTAACGGCACTGCCTGGCGGCGACAGGATCGTCATTCACCTCACGCTAGGGATGTTGCAGCAGTTACGGTTCGCGACCACAATAAAGGATACAGCTCTAGGTGCTATGGCTGTGGGGAAAGGGGCCATCTTCGGTCCAGCTGCCCTAAGCACACCCTAGGAAGGGAAGGTGAACGGTGTCAGAAAGGAAGTGCGGCTAACAGCACCGCCCAGCAGCAGCAGGAATACGACTTTCCTATCAGATACTGCAGCGGGAAATCTCACGGCAACGCAGATGCATTGTCAATAACACCTTTTCCTGAAGATTGCCACCATTGTAGTAGGCAAGAGAGTAAGGAAGTGGTATCCGTGAGGATGCTCAGGACAGACTACCTCAGCAACGGGTGGACGGACAGCCTGCGACATGCACAGCAGAAAGATCCGGACATCAAGCCGATTCTGGGATGGATGAAGGCCCGTGCTACCAAGCCTAAGTGGAGGGACGTCTCAGCGATGAGTTCAACCACGAAAAGCTATTGGGCCCAATGGGACAGCTTGCTGCTTCAGGATGGAGTCCTGTGCCGTAAATGGGACAATGGTCAAGGAGACAGCTGTCGTTTACAAATGGTTGTCCATAAAGCTAAAGTGCCGCATGTTCTACAGCTGTGCCATAATGGTCGTTCAAGAGTCCATCTTGGAGTTAAACAAACTCTACTGAAGGTCCGAGAACAGTTTTACTGGGTCCATTATCGTGACGATGTCGAGGATTGGTGTCGTACATGTACAAGTTGTGCGGCTGTGAAGGGACCTCAGACACGTAGTAGAGGGGCATCGGAATTGTGCAATGTTGGTGCACCATGGGATAGGACAGCCCTAGACATTGCGGAGCCGTTACAGAAAGGCGCAAGAGGGACTCCTAAGATCGCCCATGTGGATCGCCTGGCGCGTTATTATGGGACCGATAATGCTCGGGACGAGCATGTCTTAGGAGGGGGCAGTGTTACACGCTCCCGTCGATGGCACTAGCGCCATCTAGTGTCAGAAACGAGAGCGAGGGGAGCTTTGCAGAAAATGACATCACAAATCTTTCAACCGACAGCGCCATCCGAAGAATTAAGTTTCTAGAAAATCTACACTCGAACACTCGTCGCTTTGCGCGCATTTACTTGAATATTCCGGATGCTTCATTGCTAATTTGTATATAGAGGCGCTGCAAGATGCGATCGGGCAGTATTGGAGTTGGCGACACAAGCGAAGCTTCGGAGCGGAATAAAGTGAATGAGTGTGTTTAATTATTAGTATTTTAAGTTTTAATTTGTGTAAAGTAAATTAAAGTGTTAATTTAGGTAATTTTATCGACAATTTTTATTGTCACGAACCTCAAGCTCGTAACAATATATATATATATATTGTTACGAGCTTGAGGTTCGTATATATATATATATATATATATATATATATATATATATATATATATATATATGCGAATTCGATCATTACAGGCACTGTAGTCTTTGCGTTGTAGCATGGTGCCAATGACGGCTTACGCCTATGAAGTTTTGTATTTTTTTAGATAAACTGTCATACAAAAAATGTTGCCATACTTCAGAATGGCTACCGCCCACTTTTGAGATTAATGTGGTACGTTAAACTATGCCATGCCATAACGAACAACCATAGACTATCAAGCATCGGTTGCATATCCATTCATTGAAGTGCCTGTTTGTAATTTCAAAATACCAGCCTTTTACTAAATGCATATGAATATACTGTATTTATAACAAAAGACAAACACAAATTTTAAAAATTGTCTGTCTGTCTGTTTGTTCAAGCTTATAGTTGACACTAGCAGATAGCAGATGTTGTAAATGATAACACAAGCTACTTTTATTTTAGAAAATAAATTAGGATTCCACGCAAAAATATTTAAACCTATAAAATCCAATCGTAATAAACACCACGCAAGCGAGGTCGCGGGAACAGCTATTATGTAACTATTATGTTATAATTTGTATTGTTTTAGTTATTAAACTTTAAATTAATTTAAAATGCATTGTAGTTTATAAAGAAATATTTGTTTCGGTATTAATTTTTCA
This sequence comes from Parnassius smintheus behrii, assembly GCA_036936625.1. NCBI lineage: Eukaryota > Metazoa > Arthropoda > Insecta > Lepidoptera > Papilionidae > Parnassius > Parnassius smintheus. The sequence continues at coordinate 26,888,661 of JAUPFT010000020.1, forward strand.
CTAATTAATACAGGAAGTCGATGGATGCAGGTGGCTCGGGACCGTGCTTTGTGGAATACTTTGGGGGAGGCCTATGTTCAGCAGTGGACTTGTGAAGGGCTGTAATGATGATGATGATAATAATTAATTTTTAGATCTATAGCTAATCATGAATTTTTGCTTTGCTTTGTTTATCGATAATCGCCTTTTTAAAATCGATTTAACGTTGTTCCATCTCTAGACACTTCCAACTATAAGCTATCACGCGCACCATGCTATAACCAACTATAGTAACAGCGGTGATAAGCTTGACAAGAACTAAAATTGCGCAAAGCTCTAGACGCGCGAGAGAGACAACCTTATGAAGACAAAACAACCTTACGAAACCCTTGATTTAGAGCTAATGAGGCTGACCGAATTCCCACCATTGTTCTGGGCGTGAAAATATACAACGCCACCGTAAGCCTTCTCGCTAGCGTCTGCAAACTCAACGACAGTGACGACGCTATCCTTACCGACGTTTAAATGACGTGGTATTTTAATTTCACTTAGTAAAGATAGTTACTCCCTAAAACGTGACCACGAACGAATAATGTTATTGGGCGGTATTTTATCCCAGTCACATTCACATAACCAAAGTTGTTTAATCAAAAGCTTAGCGCACAACACCACTGGTGCCACAAAACTCTTGACATCCCATAATCTAGCAACGCATGACAATACTGTGCATTTTGTGCACGTCTCCGTGGGTGGGTTTACTTTGAGGCTAAATACGTCAGACTTGGGTGACTAACACAAACCGAACACCTTGTGTGTATCAGAGCCAACAAATTATTTACAGCCTAAAGACGGTGTGATAGTGGCATTGTATCCAAAACAGTACGAAAATTATTAGTCCACTTGATGAGATCGAATTGACCTACTTTCATGAGTTTTATAACTTCCGCGGTGGTTGAGATAGCTTCCTCTAGGTTATCGACCCAGTATACGAAATCGTCCATATACAAACCACACTCAATTGCCTTCCTAGCTTTAGGGTGAAGTGACCCTCATCAGCACATTATTGCAGTGATGAAGAAAACAATAGACCTGATTGTAAATTATTTTTTCAAGTACTTTAGCTAAAAAACAGTGCTTAAAAAAGGGACGATAATTTTGTACCTCATCCTTAGGTCCTTTTTACGTATTGGAGTAATAAACGCACTTTTCCAAATATTTGGAAACATGCGTTACTTTCAGGAACGGCGGTAAAATGCTCAGATGCAAAGTAAGGGAGTCCGCACAACGTACCATTAAGATCGCCGGGATACCGTCTGCCCCAGCAGATTTGTACGGGTCGATAGTCTTTAAAATTCTGGAGGCAAATTAATAATAGAATATAGATATTGAAATATAAATTTAAATTATGTCATCTAGGTGATATGATGCTGCAATAACTTTGATATATTCCACTTCAAGCTGACGCTATCTTTGATTCGATATTACGCTGTAATTGCATCAGAGGCAATCTTGGGAGTATCAACGAATCTGAACTTTAAGTTTTAACTGGGGTAGTGTGTTTGTTTGATACCCATAATTCTATAAAATAAATTGTCCTGGTATGTTTTATGTATCCGACACAATTATTTAATATTTATTGAATAATTTTTTTTAAATTATTTAATAAAAATCCCGTTAATCGTGGGGTGGTAGTCATAAAAGTCGACAGAAGAAAACTAAAACAAAACATGTGCAGTATCATCTTATATCAACTTAAGCGTGGCAACTGTAACAAAATATTTCCTATATTGCAATCTATCAGAGAATAAACATAAGTAAGCAGTAGACTTTTATGGGCTGTAAAAGATATTTTACTTCATTCATTAAACGTTACCCCCTAACACTAAAACTTTTTTCTGTAACATTTGTTGTGCAGGTACAATGGCGAAACAATGTAAGAAAAATATTAAATGATATCCTCTATATTATATGGAGTACACGTGTCTTCGTGAAATAATATTTAATTGGTTCAGTAAGACACCATCCACGTGTCTCTAACCTTACGACCACGTAACACGAACCTTACGACCCTACCTATGTATGCGTCACAATTACTATAATATATAAGTCTCCTTCAATTAAATAAAGAGAGAGTTGTCAAAGTGCACCAATGAGTTTATTCCTTCAAGCGCCATAAAAATCTTATGCAGTCGCATGCGCCCGGCAAATCCCGAGTGATCGCATGCGACCGCACCTACCTACAGCACTTAAAACCATAAAAATTTATATTAAGAGACTACATTTCTATAAAGAAGTTTAGCATTATAAAATCTATACAAAATTCCCTATCTTGTGGTCTAACCAAAAGTCAGGTTTTACTTCATTACAAAAAGATTTTATTGTATTTTGATAACAAAAAAAACTTACCAAGCGAATGTCGGCAGCGTGAAAATAACAACTATTCAATATATATATATATATATATATATATATATATATATATATATATATATATATATATATATATATATATATATATATATATATATATATATATATATATATATATATATATATATATATATATTACTCGAAATTATTTACGTAAAAAGATAAATTATATTCACACGAAACTTTAGTTACAATTTTAGAATTAAACGCTATAGTAAAACACGAATAAAACACTAGAAAAATTCAAAACTCAAAACAATAACATTCACGCGAAAATGGCGTACGATATGAACGTAGATTATAAATAAATATTCATAGGATAACAGTTTTTTTATTGCACTAAAAGATAGAGTGTTTTGTGTTGATTCTATAATGCCAGACTTCTTCGCCGAAAAGTAGTCTCTATATATAAGTTTTCATGGGTTAAAGTGCTGTGGGTGGGTGCAACCTCATGAGATCGCTAGGGATTTGACGGATTATGGCCGGGGTCTCATGAGACCGCTAGGGGGTTGACAGGTTAATTTCTTGCCTTGCGCCCCATATCACACATGGAGGCTGTTTAAGTTATGTACATAAATTGCGTAAGAAAAAACATCCAATAACGAAACAACTATTTGTAGGCCATACAAATAACAATGATATGCCCACGTAATGATTTCGGGCTATGATGGAAATGTTTTTGTTTATGATTTCTCTTAATTTAGCTAAGGATAACAGTAGTAAGGATATCCAAAAGAAACTTGTAACAATTTATTACCATCAAAAATATTTTCTATTTAATGTTTTATACGTTGCGCAAAAGGATATTTTCTATTGGATCTTGTTAGAATATCTTAATCGAATATCCTATTATATTAATAACTCTTCATATTCCACTATGAGCCGTTGGAATTAAATGCTTCAGTTTATCTCAAAGAAAATGTCTGAGAAAAAAATAGACACGAAACTTCGGGAAGGATTCCTTATGGCTCATTACACTTCAGATCTATACCCAGTGAATAATTTTTAAGGCTTTAACTTTTCGGTAAATTATTCGCCTTCTGGATACAACAATATCCTTTCTCAATAAGACAAAGCACAAATTCTCAGATAATAAAAGAAAACTTAGTTTCTGGCCGAAAGTAGAGTGTAAAAACGAGACAAACTTTATTATTCTGTAGTGACTGAAAAAAAATTTGGGCGTTACAGTTGGTGAAAAAGGCCGTGGTAATAATTCTCATTTATAACGACTTTTTTACCCCGACTTTTTATTTTATTTATTTATGCGAGGGTGGGAGACGTTGTTGGAGTAAGTTGTGTAAATAATGTTGAGGATAAAAAAAGTTAAAAGTCAAAGTCGACGAAATCGGAAACTATACTTTCAAGAATACCATGCCAACTTCAAGAGAAGTAAGCTATAATATAAATATGCTCGGAAAATAAACTAATATAAAATCCCAATATTTTTTTAAGCTTTGAATTTGTAGTGAACGAGCACACAATCAACACATTAACTTCCCTGAAGATGCCCGGATTGTTGACAGAAAAAAAGACGGACGCCGTCAAATATTAACGGAATTTTAATAAAATATAGTACAGAATTATACTGCTACATAAACAGAAATTAATTTTGAAAAGTAATTTTGAATAACTAATAATCAGCCGGGCTGTTGCCTTTTCAAGAATGCAACAAAATGAATTCTCTTGAAAAATATATTATTACCACTACGGGATAGCTAAATAGCATAGAAATAGCAAATTTTTAAAATGCGTGAGATATTAGGCATAATCTTTATGGAGTTTTACCTGTATATTTAGTATGGCATAATTAGAAATATATGGTATATTTCCACTGTATGTTGAAAAAACGTTTTATCAGTCCACATCGAAAAAAAGTCGGAGGATTTTAATTCAAACATATTTTTTTTTAAATATGTTTACTTGATATATTCGTCAATTATAAACCAAAATTTAAGTGTACTCCTTATTCCAGAATAAAGAGTTTCCAGTCCAGAATAAGGAGTTTTTTGTTTCCCAGGAAACAAGGTCAAAGTTCAAAGGTCGTTTTGAAGGTGATATCTTCCATCACAAAGTTTTTAGATCTCTCCTTTGTTAAATTGTTTGCAATTTATACAAGGCAAAATTTTTACAACAAATAGAACAGAAAATATACCACTACTTACATTGCTGCTATTTATAACATTTAAAACTGAAAGTAAATTACTTATTCCTGCAGCAAAATAACAAGAATACGGATTATGGTTTCAAGTATTTGAATTATGGTGAAATATCAGATACAAAAAACGTTTGATACCGTAATATAAATTTATACGCAACATAATTTATGCATGCAGGATGTTATTACAGTAACTGCTTGTTTTGAATTAGATCATTATTCAGATATATTACGGTACGGATTTTTTTTGTTTTTTGATAAATCTTAAATATGTAACTTCAATTAATAATTATTATTCCATTCATCATCATCAGTAAAGTGTTGTCATCGCTCCAAATAAAAATAAAATATTGTACAGATATACAGTGTATTGACGATGAAAGAGAATCCACTACCCCATATCATCACGTGAGTGTCGTAAAAGCCAACAGAGGGAAAAGGAACATGAGATGGGCATCAGTATGTGTCTGACCCCAACCCAATATTAAAAAAAACGCAGTCACCAAACCACCTGTCACGCGTGACAATTACGACAAACTTCCCCACAAAACGCAATCTATGCAGAGGCCTACATAGGTTGAACATTCAACAATTTTTCTAAGGTGTTGTATCGTTCTTCTATAAATGGTAGTATAACCATATTCTTAAATTAGGTAAAATAATAGCTTATAAAGTTTTATTTCCACTGACGGGAACAAACTTTTCATTTATAAGAGAGATATGAAGTAATTAGTGTACCACGCTAATTTTGCGTGTGAGTGGACTTCACATCACGTCCTCGAATCAATTTGTTTTTAGACATACCAGCGGGTTTGAGTTTCTTTTCGAATATGGCAAGTTATTATACCTTGAGCAACCACGTACAATATTTGTCTACCAGTGAGTTACAAAATGGCGGCGATCGAAAGACGTTTTAAATATATTCATTTGATTTCGGAAAAGTCACGAAAATAATTAATTCAAATAAAATGCAAAACTACAAAAAGTTAAGTGGTGTGTGGATGCCAGTTACTAATGTTATTAGTCGAACAGACTACTTTTTAATGTTTATTTTGGCATGAAGCTAGTCCGTGTTATAAAAGTCATCATTATCACCATCATCGCATCGCATCACAAGTCCACTGCTTGCTGGATATAACCCCCCTCTAGGGCATGCCATAAAGCACGTTCTTGAGCCACCTGCATCAATTGAATTCCTTCATGCCTTACCAGATCTTCAATTCATCTAGTTAGGGGACTCGAGAACCTATCTACCCCTCGTTTGTTGGTTATTCGAGCTATATGTCCTATCCATCGTCTTTTCAGCTTTATGATACTTTGGACTATGTCAGTTACTCCAATTTTACTCTGATACTCAGAGTGTAGTCCTCTTCATAGCTTTTTTGTGTGTGTGCGAGCAGCTATATACCAAAGAGAGAGAGAGAGAGAGAGAGAGGAGATCAGTATCACTGTGACCTAAAAGATCTGTAATGATCGCTGCTATGCCTGTAGTTTACTGCTATGCTCTGTGTCTTCAATGAATAGAAGGAGTCGCTTAGCTGTGAGAAATTTCACAATACATAGTTTCAGAATACAAAGTTTTCCAGATGAGTGTTAAGTTTGTGCATTAAGGGTCCACAATCAGTCAGTCAGGATATGCAGAAACGTTTCTTCCGTTAAGAAAAAAAACCGACACATCCCTGAGTTGCTTTGTCCCAGGATAGACACGCGTGTGACAACAGTATAACCCAGGGATTCTGAAGCAAATTTACGATCAAAAGTTTTAGAATGTCTTAAGCCTGGTGTATCAGACCAGATTTTAAGTGATTTATTGTGATAAATAGTTTCAAGGGTCAATCGAGCTTTTTGAGATTTCACAAAATGGCTCGGGTTCTAATTGTGCAAGTTCATTGCCTACAATTCCCGCGTATGAAAGATTTTCCAGAGCTCGGTATGGAGCCCTTAGTTTTGTGCCCTCAACAGCAAAGCTCTAGTGAGTCAGCTTCGCTGTGGGGCAGATAAGTGATGCCTAGCTGAGGCCTAAGCAGTATGCTCTCAGGTCTTACCGAGAGCTCTGCCTCAGGCCAAGGTTTCAGTTTTCTGACTTCACTCACCAAGCAGGCCTGGCTAGCTTTATTCCGACACGTCAGCGGAATCCAATCTGGATTGTGGTTTCGGTTCCGGCCGCGCCACACATACTATTTTAGCGATAGACAGTGGACCAGCCGCATCTGCTCCATGCTAACAGGATTTGAATTGCAAATTCTTACACGTGTGAAGCCTGCTACGGCAATGAAGCTGAGTTTCTTCTCCCACGTTGCCAGCTTCACAGATTACCTGGGCTGGTCTTTGAGAGACTCCTCCTCAAACAGACTGCATTTTTTCGCCTTTGGAACCGGGGGAGGTTTGAGCAGCAGAATTTTGTCCCAGGGCTTCTGAAGGAGAGACAGGGCCTCTCCGGCTCCTATGTAAGCTGCTATTAGCCTCCTGTACTTCTTCCGTGCTATCCCACTAAGCTTTTAAGGCCTAGCGATTTTACCTTCCCTAGTTCGTTTCCGATTGTGGTTCGGTTGTAACTCGTTGTGGCGTCCTAGGTTGGGACGTTGTGTTGGAGTGTGTTGATTAGGCTGAAACGGCCTCTTCTAGACCTACAGATAATCCTTTAAAAAGGAGCTGATTTTATCAAAATTTCGATCTTAATCCATTTTAGTTCAATGATTAGCTACTGAAATATTAAGTCAGTCCCTACAGGGCCTCGCATGCCGAGTGAAGTGTTAAAATACTACCCGTATCGCTCTGGTCTCTGGTAGGCACCTTTTACGAATATACTTCCGCCAGCCACGCATCTATTGGCATGGTATGCTTAAGATCTTGGATTGGGTTAGGATAGAAGAAAGGTGGTGGGATAAAAAAATAAAAAGAAGCTCGTCTGATTGTTTCTGTTCTGTCCATTTCCTATGAAAGTAGAACTAATAACAGGCGGCAACCACGTGAATGAAGAACTTCTCCGACTTACCCTGAAGATCAACACGATCTGCGTTCATCCGCAGAGCCATTCACCAAACTGGACAGGAGAGCAGAGTATGTGTTAATCTAGCCCTACTGATAATGTAAAAATGTGAGAATCAGGAGTAGATTAACACTATTTATTGCTTGCTGAGTGACCTTGAGTTTTCTTTGATGGTCAGCATTAAAGGACTACGTCATCCCTGGCAACACTCACTGGTTGTACACTTTTGTTTTCAAGTTTTGAGTTATACGTGATACAAAGATGAGCTGTAATCCCCTGAACGCTACCTATCCGAGTGGGATCCATCGAATGACCAATAAGTCAGTGATATTTTAATTAAATTCCGTGGGATTTTTTTCGTCTGTCAAAGTATAAATACATTTTTAAATAGCTTAATAAAACGACCCTAAATATACATGAAATATATACCACTAAATTAATTATAGTATTAAGAAAATTTGTTTTGAATTCTGACCAGCATAATTAAGCTTTTCTCAAAAATGTAAACATTTTTTTCTGATTTTTGTATAGGGAATCCAATTAGTTTTAATTTTTATTATGAACACTACCTAAAATTTTTACGCTGAACTTAATAACGTCGTTAAAGATAAAAGTTATATTTTATACGATCCCTTTACAGAGCTGTAATTGATGACAAGTAACGAAGTTTTTAACTGTCCTAAGAATAATGCGTTGATAGATTTATCAAAGGATTAGTTTAAAAATAAACCAACTTTTTCATTCTTTGTTACTTCTTTATTTTGTGTTCATTGTCTATTGGTGGCGTTAAAGAATTCATCATTCTGGTAAATCTTAAGGTATAAATCTCTCCCTGGGTGCAACTTTTCCCTATTAAGGCCAACTGCTTCAAAATAAATTAGAATTAAAAATTATGACAAAACACATTGATTATGAGCTGTGACGATCCTTGTAATGATTTTAAGTACTAGTTATGATATTAGTGTATCTTAATATTTCTACTACGGATGGTATAAGCTTTAGATTATTCACAGGTCTATAATGAGTTAAAACTTTTTCTTTTTGTGTTTATTGTCTGTTGCTTGCGTTAAAGAGTTCATCATTGTGGTAAATCTTAAGGTATAAATCATTCCCTGGGTGCAACTTTTCCCTATTAAGGCCAACTGCCTCAAAATAATATTAGAATTAAAATTATAACAATACACATTGATAATAAACTGTGACGATTCTTGTAATAATTCTAAGTACTAGTTATGATATTACTGTATCTTAATAGTTATGCTATAGATATTATAAGATTTAGATTATTCACAGGTCCATAAGTGAGTTAAAAGTGTAGTATAACATTCCATCACATTCAAACGTACATACGGAGATACATATATCATCATTACACCCCATAAAAATGCACTACTGAACGTAGGCCTCCCCCGTAGATTGCCTCGTAGCGGTGATTTCGTCACAGTCGCCACGTTTGACAGGTAAGTCGGCAACCTCAGTTTTTTGTCATTTTTTTGTTATCAGGAAGATACTGATGCTTGTATCCTGTATCACTTTCTCTTTGTTGCCTCTCACGATACAATATGGAGTTCATTATAAAGTCGAAAGTTTGCCGTGCAGTGGCGGTTAAGAATATCCACTACCCATATCTTCCCGTGGGTGTTGTAAAAGGCGACAAAGCAGGAGATGGGCAGCAGCATCTTCCTGAAAACAGCACTGTACTACAAAAAGACGGCGGTTACCAATCCGCTCGCCAAGCGTGGCATTTATGGCAACATACCTCCCATACTACAGTGGAGGTTCGGTTGCCACATACATACATCGGTTGCAACATACAATGCATTCACCCTGAGGACTGACGAGAGGATCTTAAAGCTGGAAGAAGAGAAGGAGCTGTCGTATTTATCCTCCACAAGTCTCTCGTTATCAACGTTGGAAAGATTGGGAGTGTGTCGACGAGGGTTGCGTGCACTATACTCAGAATGACCAAACGGTATTCGTTGTATGTCATACAACTTTACGCACCAACATCGGCATATTGAGATGAGAAGGTGGGGGAAATGTATATGGATACTTCTAAAGTCATGCGGTGTTAATGGAACACTTCAACGCAAAGCTAGGCACAAGAAAGAACGGTGAGCTAAAGGTAGAGAAATTTGGGATAGGGCAACGGAACCTAAGAGGCTAGCAGCTGGCCGACTTCATGTATAAAAAAGGACTTCTTAAGATGAGCTTTTTTCTTCCGGATTCGGCCCCACAGAAAGTAAACCTAGTCGAGCCCCGACGGTTCAAAAAATGAGATTGACTTTATAATGATGACTAGATAGCAACTGTTCAGTGATGTATCAGTGATTGAAAAGGTGAAAACTGGCAGCGACCACCGAATGGTTAGAGGTACACTGAGCCTAAATGTTAAGGTGAATAGGTCTCGTCTAATGAAGTTAACGCTCCGTCCCCCTCGTACTCTAATCCAAAGTCTCGAAACCTTTCAGCTCAAGTTACAAAACCGTTTTAAGTAACTAGAATATTGCAACGCAGTGGATGATATTAATGACAAGATCGTGGAAACTGTCCATGCGTTCGGAGCTAAGTTGTGCAGGACCAGCCACAGAAGACCACAAAAGTTTCCGATTACACTCTTTATCTTATGGCTGTTAGAAGGGAAACGAATCTGCAGTCTTCAACAGATTTGACAGCATACAGGAAACTGAACAGACTAATTTCCATATACATACAGCGGCACATTCACAAATTTAATACTGATCGTATTGAAGAAGCGATCGTGTGGATTCAGGGCTCCAAAGTCTTTGCCAGAGATATGTCCGTCGGAAAGAGTCAACTGACAAACCTGAAGACTGAGTGTGGCAGCATCGTTTCTTGGACACTTAAGATTACGAGTGAGATTGAGAGAATATGGGCAACTGTACACATCATTGTTTGAGCCACACGCAAGTATGAGTAACAATCCAAGAGCAAGTCTTATCCGACACTATTGCGATGATATCCCGGACGTCGGTCTGAGTGAGATTAAAATGGCTCCCAAGCACCTTAAAAACAACAAGGCCGCAGACTATTGAAGCTGCCCCACAAACGCTTCATCATCTATGCAACACGCTTTTTAATAATGGCATGGAAACTATCAGTATACATTTCAGGAAACATTCCTGACGTACTGCATTCCCATCAGCATCCTAAACCCACTATTATACAGAACACGCAACGTGCTGTACACCCTTTGCGTATAGTTAACTCATAGGTTGCCCGTGTCAAAAAATTGGCAGTAGGTTTTGTAAAATAGTAATCTTTATCTGCCTATTGCAACGAGTAAACCTTCGGGCCACTATGTTACATCGGATGGCTAGCGCCCTGCATTCCCGCTCGATATCCATAATATCACGCAGATTCTCGGTGACCCAGTGACCCAGATGCTTAAAGTATGAGACACGCTTTAGTGATGAGTTGTGGAGTGTGAAGATAGTCGCACTTGGTCGGGGATCGACTACTGCCTTGAACACCATGAATTCGTTCTTTTTTACATTGTTTTTTTTTTATAAGAGAAGGGACAAACGAGCATACGACTCATCTGATGGTAAGTGATTACCGCTACCCATTAACAGCTGCAACACCAGGGGGATTGCAGATGCGTTGCCGGCCTTTTAAAAAGGAATAGGCTCTTTTCTTGAAGGTACCTAAGTCGCATCGGTCCGGAAAAATCTCTGGTGGTAGTTGATTCCACACGGAAGTTGTGCAAGTAAGAAAAGTTCTTTTAAATCGCTTGGTGGTGGACCGCCAGTCATCCAAATGGTATGGATGGTATCGCGAGTTTTGTCGAGATGTGCGATGGTGAAACTGTGTGGCTGGAATTAGTCCGAACAATTTCTCAGAGCACTCCCCGTGGTAGATACGATAAAATACGCAAAGAGATGCAACATCTCTTCGCAGTGCCAGTGAGTCAAGCCAATCAGAAAGGGCTCAGTCGCCGACGATTCGAACTGCTCTGCGCTAGATGCGATCAAATGGAAGTAGTTGGCACTGGGGAGCCTCGGCCCAAAGATGGAAACAGTATTCCATGTGCGGCCGAATCTGCGTCCTGTAAATTTGCAGGCAGTGAGTCGGCATTAAATACTGTCCCGCTCTGCTGAGCACGCCAAGCTTTTAAGAGGCCAATTTGGCCTTGTCCATGGGACACTGCATATGCTTTATATACTTTTAATAATTTTTGTGACTGCCCCGTTAGTCTAATGGTTGAAGTAGTGCGACTGCTGATCACGAGGTCCTGGGTTCGTATTCCGGGTTGGACCAAAAATCAATTATTGAGTTTTTTTATCAAGAAACTTTCAGCAGCTGTTCGGAACCAGGCAGTTGGCGGTGTTTCACCCGTGCCTCGGTATGCACGTAAAGCTGTTAGTCCTGCGCCTGATCTCTCTCCGGTCGTGTCGGTTTACCATCCCAACGAACTATAAGAGTGAGGGAAAAGAAAGTGCAATGTGCTTGTGCATACACTTGGGCACCGTTATCCTATCATGCGCCGATGGCCACTGCGAAATTACACGCATATATACATGTGCTAGATAATTGCGCGTGAAAACACCGGTCATTAACGCACGCGTTACCAGACATGACACATAAGATCACTTTGCCTGACGTATGTGGACTATGAGAAAGCCCTTGATTTCAGTTCAGTGCCAAGTTAACTGTCGGTATATCGAAATGCTGAAGTGTTTGTACAGTAGGGCTACTATGGCTATCCGAGTACAGAACCAGAGTACGAAACCCATCCAATTGCAGAGAGGTGTAAGACAGGGTGACGTTATATCCCCGAAAATCTTCACCACTGCATTGGAAGACGTTTTCAAGCTACTGAACTGGAAAGGATACGGTATTAACATCAATGCCGAGTACATCACTCAACTTCGATTTGCCGATATAGTGGCAGAATCGCTGAAGTAGTGAGTAGCAGTCTCATACCAGTAGGGGTAGTGTAGTCTATTTGGAGTGACGACCTGGTAAGACATGCAGGAAGTCGATGTACGCAGGTGGCTTAGGATCGTGCTTGGTGTCATTCCTTGGGGGAGGCCTATGTTAAGCAGTGGGTTTGTGAAGGGTTGTAAGGATGAATGATGATGATGATAATAAAATCAAGACTTATAAAAAAGTCTATATTTTTTATACATGTACAGGTGAAGCTAATATAAGCATGTTAAAATCACTCATTCTAATTCTTTCTGGAAGTTGGTTTTCTATGGTTTTACCGTGTTTCGACTATACATTAACTGTAAATTTGACAAGTCAAAGTCAAAGTCAAAGTGGCGGTGTAAGAATATCCACTATCCCATATCATCCCGTGGGAGTCATAAGAGACGACAGAGGAAATCAAATCAGGAGATGGGCAGCAATATCTTCCTAATAATGATTAAAATTAAAAAACTGCGGTTTACAACTCGCTGTTTTTTTGAATTAAAGAATCCCAAATCCATACGTTATGCAATTTAAAATTAATAGCTTTTTATGACTTTGTTTGATAATCATTTAAATGTATATAAATCATTTCTTCTCCATATATTGGGTAAATGTGAGCAAATTTATAATATAACAATAATAAATAATGAATAGATTACCTTGATTTTGAAGTACGTATGTACTTTATGTAAAGTAATTATGTTACATGTTAGTTATTTTATCACACCATTGCGTGTCTTTTCATATTACTCAGTAACTATAACTTTATTTCTGCCTCCGTTGTGGTAGCATGTATGATGTACTGCCAAACAAAATTTATTAGTTTTATTCTCCTGCTTGATTCAGGCAGTGGGCGTATATTATGCTTCCTACCACGGAAGCAAGGTAAATGAAGGATTTCGACTGTGTGTTTCAGGGAACTTCGTTGGAGCTAGAACAGGATTCAATTAAAAATAATAAATAAATAAAATAAAACATTTTAAAATCGCACAAGTGGAACAGTCGAAAAAGGACACATTCCATATCACTCCCGCCGGACCCATCGCCAGTCGTGTCAGGGCTCGTTTTACTTTCTGATGCTGAAAGGACTCGAACGCGCGACCTTTTAATTTAATTTTATTTTGCTTCTTCCATATAAAGGTTTAATTTTTTGAGGTATGTATATTATTCAAGTATATTAGTAGTATTATTAAACGTCTTAAAAATGTTAATATTTATTTCTTTTACAAATAATAACAAAGTGACTGTAGGCTGTAATCGTGACTGTTGCAATGTTCTCAAAATAAATATTGTACTGATTTTACCACAAGGTACGAAGGTCCTCCTAAATGATATCTAAGCTGCACAGACAGCATACAATATCAACAATATGTGTAGACTAAGCTACTAGTTACCTTAGATTAGCGCTATCTAACCTCGTACTGGAAATTTCAATTTCAGAATTAGGCTCCAAGGAGAAACTGAGGTCGACAGTGTCAAACAGTAACATGTCAACTAATTAACTTACTCGCACGCGAATAATACCTTTTTAAAACTTATTACATCTCTGTTGAAATAAATATTGATATCAGCAATTTGCATCTGTGAAGTAATAAAATATCAATTGTACACAAAGGGAACTTCAGACTTTCAATCAGTCTCAGTCTCCAGAATTAAGAATGCATTTTGTAATGTTTTTGAAAACTTAAAACAGCCAAAACTAAAGAAATCATTTTGCATTGAACTTGAAAATAATTATATGGATAAAATCAATTAAGAGGATATCGGATTACGACAACGATAACGATTATACAATATTCAGTAATTTTCTAGTCAATAAAGGAGAACATTGGGGTATTCTTCCTCATGTGCTTATCTCCTTGTATTGTATTGTTCTCCGCGTTGTATCTCGAGAAAAGTTCATCGTACGGAAAATTACAAATAGGTACAATGTAGAGAAATTTACGTTTTTCTTAAAGAAGAACAAACAGGTAACGAACGTGCACACAGTCCCCTAATACGAGTAGTAAGTGAATGCACATAGACACATATTTACCCTCGATTAATAATCAAAAGACAGAAGTGTCTTTCCTGAGGACTAAGATAGAATGCCTAGTTACCGGTAAAAAGGGTACGAAATTCACGTCATTCGTCGTCACAATACCAAACATAGTAGTTAAATACTGTCTTTATTCCATATTCCACTTTGGTATTCTGTGCGAGCGTTGAGTAAATGAAGTAATTTTATCAAATCTTTTACGACTTAAAGAATATATGGAACATTTTACCAAATCCCTAATACGTCAAATATTTATACCAATATTCAAGTTTCTGTCTTTCGTTCTGAAATTGTATATTTATTTAACTTGACTGTTGCCGAGGAGGAAGTTCCGTCCTTAACTTTTTGAAATGTCTGTGAACGTGATGTGATTTGTTATGAAACGGCTATGCATTTGAATTTCCACGCCGTCGGAATTTTTAATTTATAAAAAAATCTATGAGAGTAAAAAAGTGAGCTACAAATTATTAGAATTACTTACGGATCACGCATTTTTCTATATAAATTTGGTTAACATAGTTATCATCGAAATTATATATTTTCTATATCTTCTTCATCTTTTAAAGACTATCAAATACTATTTGCCACAGTTGCAAAGCTTGGCAGGCGTGTTGGCAGATAAGCACTGCTGCATATCTACTGGCCGCCTTACGTCATCAACGGGGTTGAAACTGGGTGGTAGTTTCTCGTACGTTGCCAACACAAGGTAGCAGCAAATATGATACTTTTTATGCGCGTCGTGTTAAGCTTAGCATTTTTTTCTCAACGTGGTATATCCATACTGCAGCTTTTTTATAGGATAGGGTGGCAAACGAGCACATAGTCCATCTGATGTTAAGTGGTTGCTGTGGCCCATAGACATCTACATGTATCCTCAATTACAAAACGAAATGCGGATGTGTTGTCACCCGTGAGGACTAAGATGGAATGCCTCGTTTCCAGTAAAAAGGGTCTCCGGTTCTCTACACTCACCATACGAAATACAGCAGCATTAAGCTACTATTTCACGCTGGTATTCTGTGAGAGCGTGTTCCTCCCCCGGTCGAGCCGACTCATTCGTGCTATAACTATACTACTAATATAACTGCAGCATGGCTCTACTACGTATTAAGGTTATATTATGCTGTATTATGTAGCACGAATCGATCAACTTGACCGGGGAAGGACCAAGCCCTCACAGAATACCACTTACTTACTTACTTACTTATCGTCACGCACAATCCCTAACGGGGTAGCCAGAGAGAACAGATCGCCAAGTGTCACGATCCTTACATACCTCTTTCGCTTCTTTCAGGTTCATTAACTTCTTCATACATGCACGTCTAGGTATCCGAGTACTCTTGACCCTCCCCTCTTCGAGAAATTTGCTCACATGGTCTTCGAAAGTTAGTCTCGGTCTACCTCGACACCTTTTAATATTTACTTTCGCTCTATATATTTTCTTCACCATTCGGTCTTCACTCATTCGTTCAACGTGTCCAAACCATTGGAGTACGCCCCTATCAATTTTTGTGATAAGGTCATCTTTCAATCCTGCCATATTGCGAATCTCTTCGTTTCGCTTTCGGTCGGCTATGGTAACGCCACACATTTTACGAAGAGATCGCATCTCCACTGCATTCAACTTGCTTTTATGCTTCTTCTGGCATACCCAGGTTTCGCTGCCATATAACAAAGTCGGTACCAACACTGCGTTATGTATTGCAAGGCGTGCACTCTTCACCACGCCTTGCCTTTTTATTAATGCATTCAGGGCACCATTGACTTTGTTTCCGGCAGCGACACGCCTATCCACATCTAAATCACATCTTCCATCCCGGCTGAAAGCACTCCCCAAGTATACAATTTTATTTACCTGTTCTAGACATTCATTCACAGAATACCAGAGTGAAATTAAAGGTTAATGCTGCTGCGTTTCATGCAGTGAGTATAGAGAACCGGAGACCTTTTTTACTGGAGACTAGGCATTGCATCTTAGCCCTCAGACGTGACAATGTATCTACATTTTGGTTCCTACTCGGGAATAAAAATAGATGTCTATGGCTCATAGCATTAACTAACGATTAGATTGCCTGTGTGCTCGTTTATTAACCTCATTATATATAAAAAATGCTTAATTTTTATAAAAAACAAAATCAATCAAAAGTAATATCAATTACAAAAATTCTTTTCAATACACGACTGATAGTTAACGGAGTGGTTCAGATCTAATAAAACTGCATTTAAACGGTTTCTTTAGCAGTCTAAGGCAGATGACAACAGTATGATTACCTAAATGTAATTTAGGTTATATGCAAATGTGTACTTTTATAATTATGTAACCAAATCAAACTTAATTACCGTACTGTAGGTTCATACTCCATGCCAACTAACAGCCGAGAGAATACTTAGATGTACTGAGTCATACAATCAGATAATTAAATACAAAATTCCTTTGTAGCACATTGTATACATAGATTATATGAATGCCCTCAGACACACCTACTTACTCTGTGTCGTAAGCCTTTGACAAAGACTGTTTGTCAAAATAGTATTTAAATGAATTTACGCAAAGTAAACAAAAACTTTATAAGGCAAAAGCAGACAATCAATTTTTGTATGGAGAGTGGGCCCACTACAAATTTTAAAGATTCTCAATGAAATGCATGTCGATTTATTCCTTATAATTCATAGATTACAATAATATTATTAGTTTTACTGCGTCTAAACGGAGTCCTGAGAAATTAAAAATAAAATGTGAATCTAACAATAACCTAAAAACAAACTGAAAGCGATTTTCTAGTAGTATTCATCGGTATTATAAATTGAAATAGTGCAAAGTTGAATAATAGTACGTATAAAACAAAGATGTTTTTTTTATAGGATAAAGGTGACAAGCGAGCACACAGTCCACCTGATGGTAAGTGGTTGCTGTGGCCCATAGACATCTACATCTATCCTCGATTGTGAATCAAAATGCAGATGCGTTGGCAGCCCTGAGGACTAAGATGGAATGCCTCTTTTCCAGTAAAAAGGGTCTCCGGTTCTCTACACTCACCATACGAAACACAGCAGCATTGAGCTACTATTTTTCGCTGGTATTCTGTGAGAGCGTGGTCCCTCCCCGGTCGAGCCGACCCATTCGTGCTACAACTATACAATTAATATAGCTGCAGCATGGCTCTACCACGTATAAATGTATGTAGGTATATTCAGCATTTATAGATACTTTAAAATCGATGTAAAACCTTTCACTAGTTCCGGTAAAACATAGTTCCTGACTGGCACAAATGTCACATTTTATGCAATTTAGATTATAAATAATACTTATTGAAAGTCACTTTTTTCCTACTGGTTTGGAAAATACCTTTTTCCTGAAGAGAACCAGCAAAATAACCAGTGGGACTTTTTTAAATAGCAGCTTACAATCACATACGTTATAATTAACAACACAAAACAAATTAGAAATAGCTTGGTAGCAATCACCTTACCCCCATTATTTATTATCATCCATAAGTTCTTTTATATTATACTAACCCTCTTCATACAAACTTAGTTTAATAAAGTTTTTGAACGTTGATTATTGACTGAGATAGACAGACAGAACCGGTTTCAAAACTTTATTTTAATATGTTTTGGTTGATTAGTAAGTACTTATAGATCATAATAAAATTAACATGCTTATCCATGTTATTACATAATCATAAATAGTGAGGAAGTAAGATGTTTTAAACTGTTTGTGTAAGTATTACAAAAACACAGGCATAATTTAAATGTATTTATTACTAGCGATGCGCCTCAGCTTTGCACTGGTGAGTAATGGATCTCGACTACATTGCCATCTACCGAGTCCAAATGTAAATATAAACCATCTAGGGATCCATTCAAACACACAAACATTTTCATTAAAATTGGTTGGATGGTTTCTTATGTTTTGTCTATAATGGACATAGGTAGAAACATTTTTGTGTTAGATATATTCCAGAAGGTTTTTTTGAAAATAACTTGATGGTAACATGCCCATTAATGATTTTATAAGCAATCAAAAGGGCATTTTCAATGATAAGAGATATGATAATATCCATACACATTTTGTCTCTGCAAGCTTTCAGCCTGAAAGACATACAAGATTTGTTCTAAGCGATCCACCTGAAAAGAAGTTAATGAATATTGTAAAGGTGTCTTAACTAAATAATAATTCTTATCAATATAATATTTTTTCTATATTATATAGGAATCAAAAGGACATTTTAATAATAAGAGGTATGAGATAAGACTATGCCTTCAATGTCAACAAACTATATTTACATATTTCTTTAAGGATTTTCTTATCTTCTTATCTGCCTGTTCATATGTTAAACAAAAAAGAAATTATTTTAAATTATACAGCATTAATCAGCTCCAGCTGACCGAATATAGAAGCAGTAATGATTGATTAAAATCAACGATATTCGACAATGTAAAAGTTGTCTCACATTTTATTTTCACTATGTTTTCATGTAAATAGGAGAAAAAGATATTATTGTTATATTAAGTACATCTGTATTCTAGATGACAAAATTATATTCCTTTCTGCAGAGTGAACAACACAACTGTCTAAGCATAACATATGTAAACATATTGAAACTTTATATTTGTTTCTAGTACAAATAATTACTACATTTTCACACATAAATATATGTACCATTTATATTGACTATCTATAGCTGATATAAATCCAGGATCCGTGTTTGGCTTAACAAATAATTTATTTAGTATTAACCAACTTGCTGAATACATAAGGTAACTATTTGTACACAAATGCAGTTAAATGAATTGCTCTTCAAAACCGATGAATTTGTATCAAATAGAGAAGCTTCCTTATCCCTCGTTCCAAACATTCTAATTTTCTTTTAATATTATAATACCTTCTTTTGTTTGTATATTCTATTTATTATTTAATTTAGATTTTACTGTTAACATAAACTAAATACTTGTTACTTTTAACAAATTATCTAAGACCTGTTTGTTATTTGTATTTGTTTGAGGTAATTAATAGATTTTCATAAATTCTAGGTGTAAATTAATAAACTCTTAAGTAACGTAAACTCGTCAGATTTATTTGCGAATTTCAACACAAAAAATAAAAAGAGAAATACATACGTAATGTGTAAATTAATATTTGTTTAACGTTCATTATAATTGATAATATCCATGTTATCTTAAACATTGGTCTTTTAACACTTGTAAATAAGAATCAAACATGTTTTAATTATGCAAACATAAAAAATATTTAACCAATAACCACAGATTTTATTTTGTTCTAACCATATTTATTTATTTATTTATTAATTTATTTCAATCAACAAGGATCATAGGGTAAAATAACATACATTGTAGTGTTATGCTACTTACATATCATTTTACACTATTTTAAATTTATTTTTCCATTCTGTTTTTGATTTTCTGCATTCACCTCAAAACTGGATATTTTGCATCACCTTTATTTCCATAGGATCCTGTAACGTTTTTAAACCATAAGAACACAATAACAAATCATTTTCACTTCGTATTTTCACGCTATTAGCACTTTTTAAATCGGTGTCGATGGAGTCTACCTTTTTCGATCTTTTATTTAGTTCTCCGTAACTCTGCAATTTCGGGCTTCATGCGCGCTGTTGCGCTACTTTTTTCCTATATCAATAATATCTCATTTTTCACTTAAATCTTGCCGTTTCTCTATTACGAGCCTGAAACCAAAATTTGACATGTTTTGACATCGTTGTTTATCTGGTTGTCATGGCAATTTTTTTTCAAATTCGTTACCGGCCTGATGTTTTTACTTCAATACTTCCACAAAAACACTCTTTCCTTCTTGGCCATTTACAAAAATTTGCTTTTAATTTAAATAATTTCCCGTTCTTATTCCAGATCCGTCAAAAAGTATAAAAGCCGAACAATCGGCCAATAAAGGCAGTCTCGCTTCAGCTTTCAAACTAGAAGCATCTCCTAAAGGCCTTATCCCGGGTCGCACTGCCCCGGGATCCTGCAAGCCTCTGCCTTCACCTGAAGTCGTCGCCTAGCCACGCGTACGCCTTCACCTACTAGTGCTCGCGCTATATTTAGCCGCTGTGCGTGCTTGCTTCAAGCGCTGCATGTACCTACTCCGGGCGCTGCGTGTTCCTACTTCGGGCGCTGTGTGTGCCTACTCCGGGCGCTGTGTGTGCCTACTTCAAGCGCTGCGTGTACCAACTCCAGACGCTGCGTGTAGCTACTCCGGGCGCTGTGTGTGCCTAGTCTGGGCGCTGTGTGTGCCTACTTCAAGCGCTGCGTGTGCCTACTCCAGACGCTGCGTGTGCCTAGATCAGGCGCTGCGCACCTACCACAGGCATAGCCTGTGCAAACTCCGTGAGCGGTGAGCACCACTGCCAAGCGCGGTGTGCCACCTTGGTCTTCGGGCTCCGTTTCAGTACTCATTTGTCTGTTATTTTTTTAAAAAAATAATTGTAATTCACGTCACCCATCATCATCTTCATACTTTTTTATGTAAAACTGTAAATATCTTTTAAATTTTTAAATAAATTATTCGTTTTTATTCTATTTTTGTTGTTAGGTTTTTTTTTGTTTTTAAATTGTCGCTTTACGACAACATTAACATCTATTCTAATACTAAAATTATAAATCATTACTAATATTAATTATATCAAATGCGTAAGTATTTAATAATATCGAAAATAAAATAATAATTTAATAATAATAAAATACCATAACTTATTTCATCGTTACACATACATCATAATATCAAATTTAATTATATATTAACAAAACCACCAACAATACTTACCATAATGATATAATACAATACTTTTTGTTAAAAATACAAAGAAAACATCTTAAATATATGTAAGTAAAATTAGGTAATAAATTAGTTCATATACCCGAGGTGCCTGTTCGAGGTAATGGGTATATGGACATGAACCCAGTGCCTCAAAAAAGTACACTCGGGTTTCTCACTAATTACGTTAAAAATGCTGTTGGCGCTCCCACGAACCCTGTGCATCAGTGACGCAGTTCTTATGCGAATAAGTGTTGAAAAATTGTCTACGTGGGCGTCAACAAACATACCTGATGCACTACAGTAACGTGGGAGCCCCAGCAACAATCTAAAAACGCTATTATATTGTGTACGTAGGTTGTTGTATGCCCACCTATAGAGGGATTGGCAATAGGCCTTAAATAAAATAACTTTTACCTCGGCTGTACAGCGTGAGAACCGACGGGCCAGCATATTGCAGCGGACAGCCAGCGCTCTCCTTTCTCTTTCAATGTCTTTATCATCTTTTAAATCTTCGGTAACAACATGGCCTAGGTACTTAAATTCAGTTACTCGTTTAAGTGCAACACCCCCTAAAGTTACAGGTGGTACGAAATTCAGTTTCTTCGTGCCCATCTTAAACACCATGAGCTCACTCTTCGCAACATTATATTTTAGACCGTGGGCTTCTGCATAAATCTCACACATGAACAAAAACCGTCTGAGTGCACAGACTGACGGGCTCAGAAGCACCATGTCATCTGCGTAACTGATGTTGTTCGTGCAGAGTCCATCAATAGAGCAGCCGACACGTGCACTCCCGAGTCTATCAATCAGTTAATTTATATATAAATTAAAAGGCGTAGGTGAGGTTAATCCCCCTTGTCTCATACCGCATTCCAATCTGTACTCGTCCGACAGTGCACTAGACCACATTACCTGATTAATTTGATGATCGTAACAATATCTAAAAATACTAATGTACGAGACGGGTAGACCAGCCTTTAGCAATTTATCTCACAGAATGTCATACCTGACATGGTCGAAAGCCTTTGAAAGATCCAGGAAGGTTGCGTACACTGGCGTATTTCTTACAGTGTAATACCCCACAGTGTGCTTCAGCGACAGTATTGCACACTCAGTTGATAGATTTGGTCTAAAACCAAATTGTGCATCGTTTAACTTAATATGTACTTTGAACTGTCTCTCAAGCATACTGTCAAGTATCTTAGCCGCAGTTGTCGCTAATGAAATGGGCCGATAGTTGCACGTATCTGAAATATCTCCGGTTTTGTTTTTCAAAATCGGAACTACGACCCTTCTCATCAGCTCTTCCGGCAAATACGTGTGCCTCATACATAGGGTGAAAAAGAGCGCCAGTAGTCTAGGTAAGTGCGGACCAGCGAACTGAAAGTGCTCGATGCTAAGGCAATCGTGACCAGGTGACTTTCCTCCAGTCATGCCATTTATCAAAACAGCGATGTCCCTGGCGTTGATGCGATTGGGCACATGAGTTGATGCACCAGTGTGGTGATGAATCTCAGCATCGACTTTAACATGTGACTGTAAAGAATACTGAACCCGGAACTGACTCTTAAAAAGATTGGCTATCTTCGCCGGTTCATTTACACCCCCAACGCTCACCGGGGTACATGCTCTAGAACTCAACTGCTTAGTATGCTTCCAAAACCCACGAAAATATTTTTTCCTATGTGATACGCTAGTTTATTCATCTTGATCTGGTCTTGATTATTTTGACAAAACTTAAGTTTTCGTTTAAATACTCTTTTAGATTCCATCATATCATTATAAATATACCCACCACGCGGTTCCCCATGCCAAATTCAATTTAGAAATTTTTGTCGATCATCCCGGTGAGCATCGCGCACGTGGCACATCCACCCTAGTATAGGTCGACCACGCCTTTTGACTATCTCTCGCTCGCGATCACTATCGTAACTGTACTTAGATGCCTCACACAAAGTATTAACAATGGACATATATAACTTATCTATTACAGTTCGATGTGCTAAACCGTCACACATACTATCACAACACTGATTTAGTTCATACGGGAAATCAATTTCTCTTAATTTTTCGTTACAATATTTGCTATATATGTCAATTTGGTTTAAATTACGCTCACCCCATTTTACTTTATTGATTATAAATTCCTGAACCGACAGTGACCTACGCCTAACCACTGCAGGATCACACTGCACCTCTAATGGGAAATGGTCTGACCAATAAACGTCATTATGAATTTTAATTGTAACTACAGATTTCCATGCAGCCTGAGTTGTTAAACAGTGGTCAAGCCAGCTACAGCTACCATGTATATCACTCATAAAGGTATAAGAACGCGAGTCAATTTCTAACTTCATAATATCAGCATAGCAATAATACGCTCACTCATACACGGAACTACAGTTACAGAGTCAACACGTTGTTTTTCCATAGTAAGCCGACACCGCCATAAGGTCGTCCTCGCAATAATCCTTTGCTTGTACCAACCGAGGACTTCCTGAAAAAACAAAAATCCTTATTTACTTGACCCAAGTCAGGAATCTCATGGGGCAGAAGCCATGTCTCCTGAAGCGCAATTATATCCGCCATTTCACTCAAAGACTTTACAAAGTCTGCAGATCTTTTAAAAGATTTACAATTAAAACTTATCAACTTGATGTATGTATTGTCCTCAGCATCATTATTCATCATTTTTCTTTAATAAAGAACTCTCTACTCGATTATTTACTTTAACTACTCGATTTAGTTTCATTTAAGTTACTCGGCTTATTAAACCTAATAAATCTGCGGAAAGATACTCCAGTGGGCCACAGGTTTTCATCCATAAACACAGGTAACTTATTCTTTGGAATCATAAATTTGTAAGCTCCATAGTCTTTTTTGAATTTCTTATTTACTTTCTCTAGTCGCACTTCAGTGTTAGTTTTACAATTAATATAATTCATTATGTCATCAGTCTCGCAGCTGTTATCATCGTCATAAATATAAAACGGGATTTTTATATTTGCTGCTTTAAATTTGCAGTCTCCGTGTATATCAGCTTTGCCTTTTAAACCTATAAATTTACTTTTTACGCGCTTGTTTCGCACTAATATCCAGTCGTCTTTTTCCATTTCATTATATAAATAATCATGAGTATCGCCCGCTCCCGTATTACGAACTTGTTCAATCACTGGGTTATTCGATGAAACCACAGTAGCCTCTTTATAAGACAAAGGGGTGTGATTATTCTGCATTTCCGTCGACATAATCGTGGTGTGGGCTTCCATTCGTACTGGTTGTGATGAAAGTGGCATATCTTCAATATTCGCTTAACCGTATGATCGCATTGAGACAGATAGGAGCGGGTCAGTGTTATGATCTTCTGTCGACGTTGCGGGCGAGTCAGAAATATACGTATGATTCAATAACATATTATTGACTTTAGGATTACAGTTAGAATTCTCAGCGGTCGTTAACTCGTCATATTCAGATTGATTTGGTGAAATATGAGGTATTATACTACAAGGATCACCCGCACATTCTGAACTGTTTTTTCGATATATTCCTCTTCGTTTCGTATTAACATTGTAGTTTGTCACGGGTGATTTATTATTTAGCATATCCTTTGTAGCATAAGTTTCCTTAATAACTGAAATGTCATTCTGCAACCTAATCATATCTTTAAGAGTCTAGTCGCGTCGATGTGATCAAATGTGACTGGCGGAAGACGTTGTAAATCTCTTGCCACAAAGATAGGTAAAAGCTCAGGATCCGTCTCTTTTATAGCACAAATAATGTTTGTAATTTCTCGCTTACTTTTGGCATCTCCTCTTCTAATCACATAGTGCTTATTCGTCTTCAAGGACTCAAAAAGTAATTTCTTAGCCTCTGTGATTTCGTTACTTGAAAATGCCATAATGCACAGACGAGTAATACTATCTTCGACCATCACATCCGCTTTGTTTTGTACAAAAGCCAGTAATTCGCATATTACAATATTACAATTGCTACATTTCACGGTATTCACAGCCATATTTTATAAATATAAACCAACTTTATAAATTAATTTATAAATATGTCATGACAGCTTGACAGATGTCATGACTGACTGAATGACTGATGAGGTATGACTCCAACCATGTTTTATTTCATTCGAGTGAATCGAGTGAATTTGTCCAACTCGATAATCGATAGAAAATCAATTTTATTATAAAGGTACATATTTAAAAATGGTTTGACTAAAGTAATCGCAACTCTCAACTCTAGTGATAAAATTTTCCTCGATGCAAGGTCTGTAAATAGTCGATTTACTCAAAAACTAGTGTACAACTAGAATGACATACATACATAAGTTAAGCCGAGTGGCTCGAGTCACAAAATTCTTCTCGAATCGCATCTTTATACCACGGCCAATGCAGTATTTGTCTACAATTTAGTGGTGAAATCGACTTACTAATTCGAGCAATTTATTGATATATTATGTGATAAATAAATTGATATTAGGTAATATGTTTATAATGTTAAATCGATTTATGTTATATGTAATATAAATTCTTTAAGTATACTTTGTGATAGTCAAATTATTAATAACATTAAAACTTACGTCATAAAGTTAGAGTGATATTATTTTACGAGTATGAAAATTGTCGATACGCATACCAAAAATAATATATAACTACCTATTAAGTGTATTAATAATAATTGTGTTGTATGTAAGAACAATTATAAAAATAATTTGTGACAAATTGACACAGCTTCGTTCAGCTAATTTGAATTGCGTAACTCGAGCTCAAAATCGAGTTCAACTCGAGTCGATTTCTTCTGAGTTATCACGGCATATCTCTAAGACGATTATTTTTTAAATATCTTATATTACCTTAGCCAATGATCTGAACACTAATATCAAAACAACTCCTTTTTTCACATTTCTTGATTCCGTTTAGGTTTTCAAAAAATGTTTATGTTATATATAATAATAAATTGGTATTTTTTTTGTATTATATATTATTGCTTGTCGCTAAAATTTCTAGTGGGCCCAAAAATGATTATCTCCTTTGGCGCCATATTTAACGTACGATTACAAGTTGTTTACGTGTAGATTGTTGATGTATCACGCATGTTTATATCTAAAGGAAAAACTGTTTCAATCCATTAGCTTATTCTGATATTTGTTTACACACGAGAAGTGAATATATAAGCAGAAACGATATCTTACAAAATAATACATGAATTGCGCATTTCGTAACGTGTAGAGAGTTTTGATTGATAATATTGAAGATAGGCGATCTCCCTAACTTTACTTTTCTCTACTTAACTTAAATTTACTTAATTTATTGCTACAGTTGCCACGATTGGCAAGCCGGTTGGCAACCGCAGTTTTTCTATATGTTATTAACAAGACGGTACTGTCTCCTAATTTGTTTCCCTCTGTCGCATCTTACGACAACAGCGGGATAATATGGGGTATTAAATAATCTTAAACCACCACTACACGGTAAAACAGAACACGCGTAATGAAAGACAATAAAAACTTTATGTGGTTTTTATAATTAAAGGTTATCGGAATAAAATAATACTACGATTGGAGTATTTATTCACTGATTAATCGATTAATTTATATATTTATAACCTATATATACCAAATTTAGAATAATCTGTTGGTATTTTGCCTAAAGTTGAAACGGGTATAGCCTATCGACATATACCCAATATTAACATAAAGCTAGGCTAACGAGGCTCGGTTCTATTATAACAAAAGGCTGTAGTCCACAATTTAAAGAAATATATTTTTTAACACAAATATTGTAATTACTATTATACAAAGCCTTTTGAAACGAATGGTAAAAGTATTTAAATCTTGTCTCTATTTCTTTTCTGTTTAGATCAAAGGACGATGAATTTACCGTACTTCTGTTTTATTTTCCTTAATTATGTTGAATAGAAACAATCGTTCTTGTACTTAATCAATTCCATTTTAAGCTCAATACTTGCTCTTAAGTTTAAGCAAATGCAAATTAAATATTCCCGCTTTTCACAAAGTAATCTTGATTTTCACTTTATAATTTTGATTATCTCCTTTTTAGAATTAAAGAAAGAAAAAATAAAAAGTATTTCTTATTTCTTTCTACTATGGTCACGGGAGGGAGAGGGAGCTGAGATGTTTGACGTCTCATGTCATAGTTATGTTCGCAGTCTGCAGGCTTCCACAACATGTTCAACATCGTCACGACCATAGGATACCATAATACACAATAGAATGGCTGTCAACCTTACTTTGTAGGAGGATTGGCATTGCCGGGAGCACGCATACAAGCAATTACGTCGTATGATCAGTTAGTGATAACTGACAACTGACTAACTGACTACAAACACATTTTAGACTTTTGATTAATGTTTTTGACACAAAAATGTATCTTTATTTTTGTTTCTAATATTCACAAAATATAAATAGTTTCGACGTAGTGGTTGTAGAATATGTCTTCTTTACTTACCGCTGTTCTTTTGACATTTCACACTTTGCCATTTTATAAAGAATTTGAATGTAGCGACGCTTGACTCGAAAATTGGAAACGATTGATTGTGTTGACATTTATATGTGTGAATTGACGTGTTAGTGACATGTGTGCTACACGGGATCCGCTCATTCCCCCGTTCTACAATGTATGTATGATAGTATTCTATGGTCACTACCATTACATCAGATTTAAGAGACTGAAAATCCTTGAAAACGTGAGGCTATTGAAATTAAAAAAAAACATACTAATGTCAATAGAGAAGACGGATGGGTGCTACAATCTGCTTGGTTTCCTATAATTAACAAAATTAAATCCAAACCCACCACCACTGCAAGACTTCAAGATGCTGTAAGCTCATTATGCGTAGATCAGATCAAACATTAACACTGAAAACTTGAAGGCAGACGGGCTAACATCTCAGTCTCCGCCATGGCCATGGAGGCTGTAAAGCACCCGAAACGTCCAGGAATTAAAAGTGAGTTGATTATAAGCGATAAATTCGTAGAAATAATTTTATTCAATGTGTAATATTCGCGTAAATATAAAAAAATCATTATTCTCAAGATATTTTTTCTATATGTTAAATTTAAGACATGTAGGCTCATGCACAAAGTATGTATATATATAGTAGTGTATGTATAGTATATATGGCTGACTTAATGCCATAGGGCATTCTCTCCCAGTCAACCATTAGGCTAAACAGAGATAGACATTATGGAGGCGGTGCAGCAATAATCAAATAGAGAGGATAAAAATATATACAATAAACAATACATATATATATATATATATATATATATATATATATATATATATATATATATATATACACGATAGCTTTGTATAAATATTATCTAATTCAGAACAAATATGAAATATATACGAAAAAAAGAGCTGAGTTAATTCAAACTTGCAACGATTTAATCATATACTTACGGACTTGATTTTTAAAGACGAATTTGTTGGGAGCGCCAGCTTATCTGTGTACGAAAGAAAGATACATGGTCGTATTTACGAAGACCGTAAATGTATCTGATGCAGTTGTTAAGCAGACGATCCAATGTATTGTTACGAGCTTAAGGTTCGTGACAATAAAAATTGCCGATAGAATTACCTAAATTAACACTTTAATTTTCTTTACACCAATTAAAACTCTTAAAACACTAACAATTAATCACACCGATTCACTTTATTCCGCTCCGAAGCTTCGCTTGTCTCGCCGAATTCAATACTTCCCCGATCGCGTATTCCAGCACCTATAAATACACATTAGTACCGAATCATCCAGAACATTCAAGTAAATACGCGCATCAATCTACAAAGCGTCGAAAGTTCGAGATTCAGCTTCCAGTAGCTTAGTTCTTCTTGTCGACAACAGATGGCGCTATCGGTTGA
Source organism: Parnassius smintheus behrii (assembly GCA_036936625.1). Taxonomy (NCBI): domain Eukaryota; kingdom Metazoa; phylum Arthropoda; class Insecta; order Lepidoptera; family Papilionidae; genus Parnassius; species Parnassius smintheus. The sequence goes on from JAUPFT010000020.1 coordinate 26,917,881, forward strand.
AAGATTAGTGATGCCATTTTACGAAAAGCTCTCCCCTCGCTCCGTTACCCGACACTAGATGGCGCTAGTGCCAGATGTCAACTTAGCCGCGCAACAGTATTAAGATGAAGTATATCTTGCTTAAATCAGCACATACAATCCTTTACCGCCGAGTAATTGACTAAAACGGTACTGAAATCAAGTGCCGGTCAGTCAGCCGGTCGGTCCAGAGCCCCTGACCAGTCTTACCTAAGTGCCTTAAATTAGACTTTAAGAAGAAGAGGATTATGGCGTTTTACAAGAATTTTGCTTTATTATGTTTGAACAACTGATAATGGAGCAGTTGCTCAAACACAGCAGACATTCGTTGTGCAGTACTTTTGCCGTAGTTTTTTAAAATATTGATCGTGAATTTTTTTTGCAGATGTTTAATGTAAGATTATTGTTTACAAGTGCACATTTACATACTGCACGGTGAAACGAGTGAAGTGTTTTGTCAACTCAAAAATGAATTTTTCCGAATTAATTTCCTTAATTATTTCCAAATCTATAAGTTGTTATTTCCGAAATCAGTCCTTTAAGATATATTAAATACTATTATGTATCTATTTTCCATCCATCAATTGCAGTCTATAAATTTCACTTTTGAATAAGCCTCTCCCAAAGATAGTCGTAGTATATAGTAGTAGATTTTGCCATAGTCAAGTCGCTTGGCAGATGGGTTGACAACTGCAGTTTTTTTCTTATTTTGAGTTGTTGTCAGAAATATATACTGCTGCACATCTCCTCTTACAGTTTCTTTATGTCCGCCTTTTACACCGCTTCTAGGTACTCGGCTTTAACTTTTATCAGAAGCTTAATAGAATAAATTAAAACATAAGAAATAATAAGAATTTGACTAGGTATGAAAGGCGTATTTTATTACTGATTATTAATTAAATTTTTGAATAAAGGATGTCTCTTTTTAACCGAGTTCAAAAAACGAAGATGTTTTTATAGTAGATGTATATGTTTTTTATGTATTTTTATTCATCCAATAGGTTATTATACTCCAGGAGAATTCAAAAGAAAACGTTCCATCCCTAGGGACCAGTTAAAAGGATTAAAATATATGTACACATATACATACGTATATAAATATACACTGTCTTAATATCGACTTCAGAAACTATTTTGTGAAAATTATTCTATTATTTTTAATTTTTGAAGTCTTTTTTTATTTTTATTCAAAGTCTAATTATTTTAAGTGAAATTGTTGCCATAGTTGTCAAGCGTGGCAGGCGGTTTAGTTATCGCAGTTATTTTGTTATTTGAAGTTGTTACCAGAAATATCTGCTGCTCATCCCTTAATTCAGTTTTCCTCAATCGCCTCTTATGTCACTAATGGTATGATATTGAGTAAACGGATTCTTTTACGCCGCACCACCTCTACACGGGAAATCATCTATTCTAATTAAATGAAAAACAATCTATGTTTGACAGGGCTTTCTGTGTAGTGTTCCTGACAATTACAATGTCTATTGCTAATTAGTTAGTTCAACCTCACTGTCGTTAGATGACGTTCACATTGATTGTTTAATGTGTGCGTGCATCATTAGATGTCATTTTGCTCTTGTAGTCTCCTTAAAGCCAGATATTACTTTTTATTAAAAGGCAATTTTGGGAATTGTTTAAAAATACTAAGAAAAAAAATTTCAATCTTCTGTACAATTCTTTTTTTTTTTGCTTGTTTACTTGATACAATTTAAAAGAACTGGTCTGAACTGATCGATTTTTTATCCTAAGACAGTGGGTTGATTCGATACGTTAATAAAAATGGCTTCGGAAAATAGGAGCCTTAAAGTGGAGCACATGACAAAGACAAGGGTATTTTTGCGAAAAAGTATTAAAATGAAACACAAGAAACTAGACTCAATGTTTGAGTATCGAGAATCGAGATATATTCCTGAAATTCCACTTTGATTTGTCTGATATATGTAAGTACGGTGTACGGTGAAGTTATTTTCTGCTATATTGTTTAAATTAATTGTTATTATTATATTTTTTATTTATTTAACGGATACAAATGCGTTCCATTATGGCGGGGAGTTTACTATTCGTTAGGTTGCCTATTAATATAAGCAGCTTACCAACTGTCAAGATCAAAAGAGGTATCAAAAATTTTACTTATTTTAACGTATTTGTGTAAGCTGAAAACAAATTAGAATTAATAAAGGGTGAAAACTATTTTAATCAAATGAGTTATTTTACATATAAAACCGCAAGATGAACAACCCCGGTCGCACAAATCCGAATTAAGAGGGAACATTAATAGAAACAGAAACTTTTTATTCAGTGTAGATTATAAATAATACTTATTGAAATTCACTTTTTTTATTTACCGCTGATTCGGAAAAAGCCCCTGTCCTAGGCAGAACCACCAAGAAACCCTGCGGGACTAAAAGAAAGTAGCAGCCTACAATCGTGTATGTTACAATTTAGGGGAGTATTACAGAAAAACACAAAATTAGAAGGTTTCCTCGTTGAAATTAAATGTTTTTCATTCGTTGCTTGAAATGACAATTAATTGGTGAAAATAATTTGTTTTCTGTACTAAAATAAGCTCAGAGCAAGTTATATATAATTTATTTATTTATTGAGTAATAATCATTTCTGCGATGCATGTTTAGGCCAAAAATCTGAGAGACATGATTTGGGGCTCTAATTTGTAGATTCTGTTGAATATCAACATTAAAAAAAATATTTTTATCTCCCCTAGTATCCCATACTTTAATAATGATGAATACATTTTCCTTTCATTTCGAGCCGTGGTAGCTCAGATGGTTAACGCTTGCTGTAAATATAACAGAACGCGAGTAACCGGGGTTCGATTCTCGCCGGCACTAATTAAATTGTTAATTGTAATTTTAAGTGCTGATTTACAACGTTCTCGACGGTGAAGGAAAACATCGTGAGGAAACCTGCATGTCTGAGGAATAAGAAAAAAAATATTTCGAAGACATGTGAAGTTCGCCAACACACATTGGGGCAGCGTGGCGGACACTTCCTTGCCCTAAAACCCTCTCAGAAATGAAGGGAGGCCTGTGCCCAGCAGTGGGACGAAAAATAAAATCGCTATAATTCAATTATTGACTGAAAAAGCTTCGATACAAGTCCCAATATCTCCAAAATTCTACATCATTTTGACGTAAAATTTATACCAAAATAATCATCAAATTTGCTTAAACTAAACAATGATTTTCATTTTTTAAATCGTTAATCATACTTTTTATGTAATTCAATAAAATTACCATATATTTCACTGCGCCGACTATCTGAATTCATTACCACACGTGCCGTTCTCTAGGTCGGACCCGTGTCACTTTGTTTAGCGCGCTCCGAGTCGTTTCGATATTATCGTAATGTGCGTCGATTGCCGTGGCGCTGCCATGTTGTGCTAGAACATCGCTAACTACGCCCGCAGTTTTTAATCTTTAAAAGTACTTACTTTCGTACGGTATATTTCAATTAGTATCAAGTTCGCACATTATTATTACACCTACCAGATAGTCAACCCATTATAGTTATTTTGATTGTAGCTGAGCTTTCTTACTAGTTGGAATGAGGAAAACTAAATACAAGTATCAATGTGAAACTAAACGTAAAGAAAGAAATATCCTGTCGCTGGAGAAATAATAATGGAGAATAAAAATGATTATCGCTCGCGTAGGTCGTCACCCGCTCGAAGCGTAAAATACCTAAATTTTCGTAATGCCGAAATGTAAGAGGGTTTTTAACAACACAAAACTAATTAGGAATAGGTTTGTAGCGATCACCGTTCCCTCATTAGTTGTTTCTTACAACATAAAATCAGTGAAGGCATATCTGAGTCTTGTGGTTATACGGCAGATCGAGTATTGCCAGTTTTAAAGTAGTTTTACAGTGGTAGAGCCACGCGACAGCGTTTGCTGTTTCACGTATAGGCCAGGTCGAACCGGGGTGAGCCCACGACCTTGCAAAAGACCAGCGTGAAGTAGAGTTCTGCTTCTGCATTTCGTCTGGTGAGTGCGAGTGACCGGAGGCCCTATCCCCCCACCTTAACATGGTATCGGAGTTAAAAAAACTACCCCAGGAGGGTACCAGCATCCCTAGCGACGGAGAATCTGGGGGGTAGGCCGAAATTCCACTCGAGACTAAACTTGCTTAGAGCAAACGGAGCAGGAGCAGGAAAGACGTCACCTGCCACGCTATCCATAAATTCTGGTCTTGCTATTTCTAACCGAAACACAAGTGTCCTCTCCGGCTGATACTTTGTATCTCTCCTACTCGGAGTAAAAACTAGAACTCCTTTGTGGGTTGGAGTTTGCGTATACCTCAGAGAGCAAATCTGTTTTCGACGCCTCGGCAGTCTTGAAGATACGGACCTGTCCATCCTATGGCTGCACGTAGGTAGCGACGACGACGCATCCATTATAGGTTATATGTTATATGGGAGCTATAGGTCCCATAGTGGTTATGCCGAAACATACCGACTCCTCAACCACGTCGAAATGGCTGCAGACTCCATACTTCAATAGCTCCCATCTGCAGAGATCGTGATGCAATAAATTTAAAATTGTACAAAATAATACAATTTTTGAACGATTTTTATATAACCAGCATGGTGACGATCACCTCATTCCCGAGGGTTTTTTTCGTTTATGTATTATTATAACCCTTTTTGTACAATTTTTCTTTAAAACTTTTAGACTTGTTTAATGTTTGTACATTTTCTGTGATTTTGTTGTAAAAGTGTATACATTGCCTCATAAATGATTTATTAATCGGGATTTTGTTGTAAAAGTGTATACATTGCCAGATAAATAAATTAATTGTGTGGGAACTAGTAACTGGTACTACAAAATTATGTTTGTTCCTAGTATTTAAAGTATGAACATCTTTATTCTTATGAAAACTATTTATGTTTTTATGTACATACACTACATTTTCATAATAATTAATTAATTGCTATGCCAAAGTTAATACGTTTATTTCTTAAAAATTTTCTTTAAGGCACTTTAAAATTTAAGTTTAAAATCGCCCGTACGGTTCTCTTTTGCATAACAAGTAAGACTTCACTGTCAGTCGCATTACCCCATAGTAAGATTCCATAAGACATTACGCTGTGCAAGTAACTAAAATAAACTGATCCAGCTGTCTCAACATTGGTGAGACTTCTAATCTTTCTTACAGCGAACGCTACAGAACTAAGTCTGCCTGCTAATTTAGATATATGGAGCTCCCATTGTAGCTTAGCATCAACAGTAATACCAAAGAAAACAGTAGTATCCACAAGACTCAACTTTTCCACATTTAAGAGCACAGGTAGGATTGGTCGCTCTACTCCTGCTAATAGCATAATCTAATTTTGCAGAAGCGACCAATGATGAGATGAACCACTCTCCTGCAAGCGGTGGCGCAGATGATACAGGAACTCCTGTACGCGAATCTTCTTCCAGGCATGAAGCTCTATGAACTCCGAACTTGCTGGGATCGGCATAAATTGCCCCTCGAAATGCTCTACTAGGATATCCGCTCTACCTTTGGGATCGTAAAGACGTTCATCCGCGCTGTTGGTCGCCCGCTGACAGGAGATCTAGTTTTGGTTAACTGTCGGTTAAGTTTATAGAGCGATGCATCCTGCTCTTCCGCTTTCCATATGCGCCACTCCCAGGCCTCTCCTCGGTGGACCTGGACTGCAACCGACAGTTCATCCGACAAGGTGTTACGTTGCGTCTTTGTTCTCGGGCAGCGAGTACGAGTACCCAGAGCTTCCTCAACGCTCTTTTGCGTTTTATCTGCACGTATATCTCTCGCGGCAGATCGACTCTTTTTGCTGTTATCGGGACGATCGTATAGGCCGCGTGGAAGGCCTCCTAGATAGACTTGGTTATTCTTGTTGCAACGGCCTCTACGTCGTCCGCTGTGCTTATAGGTGTTTGAACTGGACGTCTCTCCTGCAGGTGTTGATGGTAGAGCCTCCAGTCAACTCGTGTCTTGAATGCTCTGGACGGCGTAGTCACCGCCTTGAGGCCAAGGGTAATTAGGATCGGGAGGTGCTGCGTGCTAAGGTCGTACAGCACCTCTACCACTATCGGGTAGTTGACGTTCCTAGAGAGCACGATGTCCAGTACATCTGGACCGTCTCCGTGGATCTGTGGGAATATGTGTAGGCTCTTCGGGAACTAAAACGTCGTAGTTTTTTCTTTCCGCATCTTCATAAAGCTCATGACCCGGCGGGTTGATCACTCTAAATCCCTACACCAGGTGTTTGGCGTTTAGGTCCCTGGCGATGATGGTGGGCGTTGTACCTTCCATTACCGTCCGGACGTCTGAGGAGTAAAATGGAGTCCTTGGCGGGTGGTATGCTGCAAAGATCCTTAGTTCCTCGCCCGCCGCCTGCATTTTTATGCCGATAGAGCGCATCGATTGGTAATCAGGTAGGTCCAGTTCTTGATAGACGATACCCCTCCTCACTAGAAACGCCGTCCCTCTATAGGCAGCCCCTTGAGAAGTGACCTCGTTCCTCCTGTAAATATGATAGTTAGGCAGCTTCAGATGCGTGTTTGGATTTTATTTCGTCTCTCCCAGCAAGATAACTTAAACATCTTGTTGTTGGGCGACTGTGCGAAGTTCATGCAGCTTATGCTGTATCCCATCCGGGTTCCAGTAGAGGAGGCGCAGGTTACTCTCGGCCAGGACCTGACTGCCGACCTCGATAGCTATAACAACCAAACTTTGGATGGCATCAGCTGTCTCGAAGCCGGCTGATGGTGTTCTCTGTGCCTGAGAAGGCGTTGGCACTAGTCTCGGGTGTTAATCGACTTGTCTTTGTCTATGGGTAGATCGCGCTCTATATGTAGAGCGGGCTGTATTTTCTGATAGAGCCCTTTCTGGCGCTCTACCCATTTTAGATGCGTGTTGTTCAGTAGTAACCTGCGCCTGGGCCATCGTTACCACTGGGGTTGGGGTAGAGGTGCTGCACCTTATTCTTCTTCTTCCTCCCCCACTTACTCCTCTGGGAGGGTTGATGCTCGGTGGCGTCGTTAGCGGGGGCTGAAGAGTCACACGGTGGATGCTTTGGTTGTTGTTGTAGTAACCGATGCCACCGTTTCTATTGGTGTCATAACGGGTGGAGGGGGGCGACCTGCCTGCCCTTTCTTCTGATGATGGTCCACCCATCTTCCTGGATTATGACTTTGGGTTTTGGTGCCTCAGCTGTCTAGGTACTGCTGGGGCAGCTGCCAGTTGGGCATAACTTGTCGATGGCCTTTGGCCATCGTCCGATGGCAGGCCTGACGGGTTGGTAGTTGGCGCGGACGATGACTGTTCGGCAGATGTCGCTAGTGTCGCATAGGTGGTTGAGTCCCGCCCATACGACTCCTCTCCTCCTTGCTCCAATTCCGCTGCATCCATGCTGCTGTGATGGTCAGGTGACATAGGAGGGTTGGGTTTATGCGGCGATGGCGATTACGGTGGCATTTGTCTAATCCTGGGCCTTTCCGCTTGTTGACGATCTTCATCTTAAGATGCAGATGATGTAGAGGAGGTATTCTGAAAAGTTAGGTGACCCTGCATTGCCTCTTTTCTTGGAGTGATGCAACGCTCTCTGGTGGCGTATGCCTTCGTGGCGTTTTTCTCGCCCGCTGATGTAAGGGCGATGGTTCGGGACCTTCGTACGCTCAGGTACGGCGGGCGTGAGCGCGGCACTCGGTGCGGGGTTTTTATCCGGCGAAGAAGGTTTTCTAGTGGAAATCTGCGAGTAGGATGACACGACCTTGGTCTGTTCCGGGTTGAATAAATCCCTATAGGCGTTCAGTCGTTCCAATACGCCTGGACAGTCCAGTGGCCTCATTGTCTTGTCGCGGGGTGGGGAGGGGCTCCCCCTATTCCGACATAATGATATAAACACTAGTTGCGCTACGTGTGTGTTCAGTAATCTAATGGCCCTATCTAGTCTTACGTCGAACGATCGGCGGCAGGTAGGTGACGCGCGACGCGAATGGTAGTGGTGGAGGGAGATGATGTTGGCTGCAACACTTGGGGCACTGCCTACCCCTTTCACAACGAAAAGGTTAGGGGAAGTGCGTATGGTAGCACTTTAAAAACGCGACTGGGCAAGTAAGCACGAAAGCTTTAAAGTGCCTAAGGTTCTGCCTAGGGGCCGGTGACCTCGACACCTTTCTGAGTATACGGACTCGACGATCGGCGGAGTATGTCGTACCAGTGGTTGTATGCAGCCATTGCTAACTACAAACAACGTACACCTAGGAGATTCTTAACAATTATAGGTGGTTTGCTAAATTCAAAAGCGGTAAAATTAATTTTAAAGATGACCAAAGAACCGGGGCCCCGCAAACAGCAGTAACGGCAGAAAATGTATGGACTACTAAAATATTGGTGCGAGAAAACCCATCCCATATACGGACATCGAAAAGATTGTAGGTATTATTAATTCGGGGAACATTCATACCATCTTACATCAAAATCTTGGAGTGAGGAAGCTTTGATGTCGATGGATCCCTCGTTTGCTCTCCGAAAGCGAAAAACAGACTCGTGTGGATTGGTGCCATAAAACACATCTCCGTTTTGAAAATGGGACATCTAGGCTTATTTCAGAAATCATAACTGGTGTCGAGACATGGATCTATCAATATGATCCGGAAAATAAAATGCAATTATCGGCATGAATCTACACAGAAGGACAGTTACCGACAAAACTGCAAAAAACATCGCAACGTCGGCAAAAAAAATGGTTTTTTTCGCGGAGCAGACATTTGTCAAAGTCGATGCTGGAAAATTATAGGTCATTCAACTCTGAATGGTATACTACAGTTGCATTACCCAAAGCTTTTCAAGCTGTGCAGGATAGAAGACCAAAGACCAGGCTTCGGGGAATCAAGCTGCATCACGATAACGCCTCTTCACATAATTCCCTTAGAACAAAAGCATTTATTGAGGAATCTGGTATTGAAACTCTAAGTCACCCACCCTACGACCCTGACTTAGCTCCTTGTGATTTCTTTTTGTTCCCAAGAGTCAAAGAAAAAGTAAAAGGCAAGTTATTTTCAAGAGCCGAAGAAGTCGCGGCTGCCTATGAAGAAACGATTTCCGACATTTCGGTAATATTGTTTTCAGAGTTGGTTTAGGCGAATGGAACTTAGTATAGAGCATGATGTAGAATATTTTGAAAATATGTAAAATAAATATTAATATTATCTAAAATACTTATTATATATCTCAAAACTAATTGAGTGTCCCACGTATGTGGATAAACACAATGTGTTTCATGGTTTGTTATCAGTATTTTAGTACCACAATAATCTCGCCTATCTATTTTAGAGCAGACACGTGCATGTCCATTTGTGCTAATAAAATTCTTAAAATTCTGAAGTTTTCGTTATAATCGAAATATTAACAAAGAGGCCTTCGCCAATATTAAAGTTATCTAGATTAGCCTCATTCATCTAGTGAAGCAAAGTAAATTAAATAAAAGTAAAAGAAATAATGCTACACCAGTCTTTTGTTGATATTTTAAGGCATCAGAAGCGAAATTGTTCTCTGTTAAATTCCACTTGAATTATAATTCACAGCAAATTAACGCAATGGGAAACTTGTAAGCCAGTACGTGAGTAAGATATGTAGTATGGGATGTTACGTAAAGAGAATTAAACAATATAGTTATAATGGTTTATTGTGCGATGTTCTTTGTCAAGCGGGGAATTATGCAAATTCGAAATGCAATTTGCAAATCCAGTTTCACTGTGAATTGTACTAGAACGTGCTCTTTATACATTTTCAAACATAAATTTAATGATGTTCAAAAACTCATAAGCTTTTTTAATGTGTAGTCAAATTATTTTGTTATATAAAACTACTGTAAAAATATATCCAGATTAGTCTTTTTTAAAAAACAAAGTCATGTCTCATGTAGTCATGTAAGCATGTATTCATGCTGCCAACTTACTGCCTCCGGGCTGCTACTGAGAATTTCTTGATGGAAAAACCCAATAACTGACTTACTAAATATATTGGTAATTAGAAATAATTTTATCTAAGGACACTGTCTGAGAAACCATTAGATGCTTTTCGTATTTTTTTTAAATATGAAATAAAACATACGCGTACATGTATATAGCTAATACACAACAGTTTCGGTTCTAAAAATAATTGGAATTAAAATATAAATTGGTCTAAGACGACCAAGAATTTAGTAATATATAACGACATTAAATACCCGTTTGGAATAAAACTTTATCCAAGACAAGTTATTAAGCGCAAAATTGTTAACGAATATGTGACACCGATTAGCTCAGCTAAAATTCCTCACTAAAACTTTTAAAAAGTTCGTAAAATAAGACTGAATATTTATATAAAAATAGCTTTAAGGTTTGTTTAGTTACAACAGGTGGAATCTGCTTCGTATATAAGAGGATTTTTGAAGTCGTTTAGTGCATGCCAATATATACTACTCTATATACATATATATATATATATACTCCTATTGTACCTCCCTGGATCTAAATATATCCAACTGCCAAGTTCCAACTCTTATTTTCATGACTTAATTAATTTTCCAATAAAAAATAACAATTTTATTAAATTACTTGCAACTCAGTATAATAATCCATGATTAAAACAGGTTGTCTTTTGGACAAAAAGTGTTACAAGTTTAAAAAATGTTTAAATTGAACACGCTACTTAATTTTTACTGCATTAAAATGTATGATAATGATGAATGAATCCGAAAAACATTATAGCCGACAAGATAAATCTTTTAGGAACACTTTAAAGCTGAAATTATGGCTCGCTATCGAAGTACATTCTTTTGGAGAGCGAGTCATTATTTCAACAAGCTAGCCAACGAATTTGACTTCGATTTGTTTAACACTCGAACTGCATCAATCACTCGTATACTTCACAATGTATTTTTGGTAGTTCTTAATAAGATATTGTTACGCGCTCAAGTCGACGGCACTAGCGCCATTTAGTCTCGAACCGAAGAACTAAACTTCTTGAAGTTGAAACACGAACTCTCGGTACCTTGCGCGTGTTTACTTGAATATTCTGGATATTTCGCTGCTAATTTATATAAATAGGCGCTGCAAGATGTGATCGGGGAAGTATTGAAGTTGGCGAGACAAGCGAAGCTTCGGAGCGGAATAAAGTGAATCAGTGTGATTAATTATTAGTGTTTTAACTTTAATTAGTGTAAAGTGAATTATAGTGTTAATTTAGGTAATTCTATCGGCAATTTTTAGTGTCACGAACCTCAAGCTCGTAATGATAAATTGGTGTCAGAAGTGGGATAAAATCATGCCGATTTTACCTAAGGAGAAAACGGAGGGTGTCCGTACCCGAAGTCAACGCCAGCAGGAGACGGACCAAAGAAGATTTGGTGGTGCAACGCCGCAGACGTCGGAGGGCCAGCCGCCGGCTGCGGGCCCGTCAGTAGCTCCTACATCTGCAGTACCTGACTTAGGTGCTCTGATGTTGATGCTGCTGGAGCAGGCTCGCCGATAGGAGGAACAGGTCCGTCAGTTGAAGGAGCAGCTGCAGAGCGGACAAGAGGAACAGGTCCGTCGATTGGAAGAGCAGCTGCGGAGCGGACAAGAGAAACAGGTCCGTCGTTTGGAAGAGCAGATGCTCCTCATGAAGGATCTTCACGCTACCTTCGGGAAGGAGATCAAGGAGGTGAAGGATAGGGTTGCTCAACATGACAACCGCCTGTCAGAGGCTGAAACCCAAATCGCGAAAGCTGAAACCCGAATCGAGAAAGCTGAAACCCGAATCGACCAAGTAAACAATCGGGTTAACAACGTAATGGCTGACATGAAGAAATCACTGGACGAACTCAAACTTGGAGATGGAGCTACAGCTCCCGTAGTAGCTACAACACCTTCGCCACGTGGGTTCAAGGTGCCACCGTTCGACGGTACCTCTTCCTGGTCAGCCTACAAAATCCAGTTCGAGGCTGTTATGAAGGCGAACGGCTGGAATAAAAGTCAGGCCATGACTGCTCTTACACTAGGCCTGCGCGACCAGGCCTTAACAGTTCTGGAAGCTCTCGGTGAGGAAGTGACTTATGAGCAACTCCTTGAGGCATTGGAGGTGAGATATGGCGATGCTCACCTGGAACACGTCTTTCGTGCGCAGCTTATAGATCGCGTGCAGCGCATCAAAGAAAACCTGCAGCAGTGGGCTCTAGAGGTGGAGAAGCTGGTGCGAAAAGCATACCAGTCTGTACCTGCGCTCGTTGAAGGGAACCTGGTGCAGACATTCATCGACGGCATCCGTGACCTGGAAGTCAGCGCTGCTGTGAGGCTCGGGCACCACGAGACGCTTAAGGACGCCTTGGCCCATGCACTGGAGGTGGAAGCCGTGCGGCAGCATCATCGTTCCCATCGTGTCAGGGAGGTTGCAGAAGCTACAGATCGCGACCGCAACAAAGGATACAGCCCTAGGTGCTATGGCTGTGGGGAAAAGGGCCATCTTCGATCCAGCTGCCCTAAGCGAACCCTAGAAAGGGAAGGTGAACGATCTCAGGAGGGTTGTGCGGCCAACAGCACCGCCCAGCAGCAGCAGGGAAACGAGTAAAAGCCAGAACTGCGGGGCGGGTGCTGGCTGATGTTAAAAGAGCCTCAAGGATCTCGATCTCACAAACCCACGATGGGAACAGTCTTATCATCAAGGGCGAGGTCAACGGAATGCCGTGTAAACTGACCATAGACACTGGAGCCTCTCGTACGGTTGTTAGTTCCCAACTAATAAGTCAGTTCCTTGGGGACTCTGGAAGACTGTCGCAGCGTTCTCTCCCCGAATGAAATGGTCAAAGCGAAGAAGTTGTTACTTAAGTATGCCGATGTATTCTCATCAAACGATGCTGACATAGGAAAGACTGGCTTAGTTCAACAAAAAATAAACACAGGTGAAAAATTGCCTATCCGTCAGCGGCCAAGCAGATTGCCGGTAGCACGTGAAAAGGAAGTGGAAACCATGATTGAGGGAATGGTGAAGGATGGTGTTATTGAACCTTCATCTAGTCCATGGTGTTCACCCGTGGTACTGGTAAATTACCGCCGTCTGAACGACGTTACGAAGAAGGACAGCTATCCCTTGCCAAGAATTGATGACACGCTGGATATGCTTACAGGAGTAAAATGGTTTAGCACGCTGGATCTAAAAAGTGGCTACTGGCAAGTTGAAATTGACCCTAAGGACAAGGAGAAAACTGCGTTCTCGACGGGAAAGGGTCTGTGGCAATTTAAAGTAATGCCGTTTGGGTTGTGCAATGCTCCAGTAACGTTTGAAAGGCTGATGGAACTTGTACTTACCGGGCTAATTGGCGATTCCTGTCTGGTCTACTTGGATGACATCATCATCGTAGGCCAGACGTTTGAGGAACACCTTCAAAACCTGGAACTCGTGCTCATGAAGATTCAGAGTGCCAACCTCAAGTTGAGTCCGAAGAAATGTTCACTATTCAAACGGCAAGTTAACTTTTTGGGGTATGTAGTATCGGAAGAAGGTATCCGCACGGATCCAGAGAAAATTGCCGCTGTCAAGGATTGGCTGGTTCCAAAAGACAAGACGCAGGTTAGAGCATTTTTGGGTTTGTGCTCCTATTACCGGCGATTTGTGAAGAACTTTGCAGATATAGCCAAACCTCTGCACAAGCTAACCGAGGAGAAGCGACATTTCTGCTGGGATGAAAATTGCAATATCGCATTCCAGGAGCTCAAGGACCGTCTGTGCAAAACACCCATTTTGGGATACCCTGATGCAAGCAAAGAATTTATAGTTGACACAGACGCAAGTGATATAGGACTTGGCGGTGTTTTGTCTCAACGGAAGGGTGACCAAGAGGTCGTGATAGCGTACTTCAGCAAGTCATTGTCAAAACCGGAAAGGAACTATTGTGTCATAAGACGCGAATTGCTAGCTGTGGTAGTCATTGCAGCATTTTAGCAAATATCTTCTGGGGCGGAAATTTCACTTACGAACTGACCATGCTGCACTAACATGGCTATTGCAGTTTAAAAATCCAGAAGGACAAGTTGCGAGGTGGATTGAACTACTTCAGGAATATGACTTTAAGATTGAACATCGCAGCGGGAAATCTCATGGCAACGCAGATATATTGTCAAGAAGACCTTGTCCTGAAGATTGCAAACATTGTACTAGGCAAGAGAGTAAGGAAGTAGTATCCGTGAGGATGCTCAGGGCAGACCACCTCAGCGACGAGTGGAAGGACAGCTTACAACGTGCACAGCAGGAAGATCCGGACATCAAGCCGATTCTGGAATGGATGAAGGCCAGTGCTCCCAAGCCCAAGTGGAGTGGCGTCTCAGCGATGAGTTCGTCCACTAAAAGCTATTGGGCCCAGTGGGACAGCTTATTGCTTCAGGATGGAGTTCTCTGCCGTAAATGGGAAAGTGTTCGGGGAGACAGCTGTCATTTGCAAATGGTTGTCCCTAAAGCTAAAGTACCGGATGTTCTACAGCTGCATCAGCATAATGATTATTCAGGGGGCCATCTGGGAGTTAAACGAACTCTACTGAAGATCTGAGAACGGTTTTACTGGGTCCACTGTCGAAACGATATCGAGGACTGGTGTCGCAAATGTACAAGTTGTGCGGCTGTAAAGGGACCTCAGACTCGTAGTAGAGGTGCATTGAAGTTGTACAATGTTTGTGCACCATGGGAGAGAATAGCCATTGACGTGGCGGGGCCGTTTCCGGAGAGTGAAAGCGGTAATAAGTATTTCATGGTTGTGATGGATTACTTCACTAAGTGACCAGAAGTCTTCGCCATTCCAAATCAAGAAGCTTCAACAGTAGCAGATAAACTACTTCTTGAAGTCTTCTGTCGTTTTAGAGTACCTTTAGAGATTCACAACGATCAAGGAAGGAATTTTGAGTCTCAAATATTCCAGGAAACTTGCCGAGTTATGGGTACTCATAAAACAAGAACGACTTCTTATCACCCGCAATCTGATGGAATGGTAGAACGATTTAATCAGACATTGGAGAGGTACCTAGCAAAAGTTGTAGACAATCGGCAACGAGATTGGGACAAGCACATACAACCGTTTTTGTTGTCATATCGAAGCGCTGTTCACGAAAGTACATCAGTGACACCAGCTTTCGCAAACTTTGGGAGAGAATTACGGCTGCCTGCGGACCTGATCACCGGGGTAACACCTGATGCTCCACGCAGTATAACCGATTATGCAAATGACTTGCGGAACAAAATGAATGACGTTTATGAGCATGTTAGACAATCGGGCCAGCAAATGTCTGAAAAGATGAAAACCCGGTACGACCGCAAAATGAACAACAAAGGGTTCGACGAAGGTTCACTTGTGTGGTTGGACAATCCAGTCCAATCCAAAGGGAAATCTCCTAAGCTTCAAGCTAAATGGGACGGCCCGTACCGGATTGTGACCAAGATCAACGATGTAACCTACCGGATACAGAAAAGCGCAAGAGGGACTCCTAAGATCGTCCATGTGGATCGCCTGGCGCGTTATTATGGGGCCGATAATGCTCGGGACGAGCATGTCTTAGGAGGGGGCAGTGTTACGTGTTACTCGAACTGCATCAATCACTCGTATACTTCACAATGTATTTTTGGTAGTTCTTAATAAGATATTGTTACGCGCTCAAGTCGACGGCACTAGCGCCATCTAGTCTCGAACCGAAGAACTAAACTTCTTGAAGTTGAAACACGAACTCTCGGTACCTTGCGCGTGTTTACTTGAATATTCTGGATATTTCGCTGCTAATTTATATAAATAGGCGCTGCAAGATGCGATCGGGGAAGTATTGAAGTTGGCGAGACAAGCGAAGCTCGGAGCGGAATAAAGTGAATCAGTGTGATTAATTATTAGTGTTTATTAGCTGTTTATTAGCGAACCTCAAGCTCGTAACAATATTGTTGTGTATGTTACTAAACTATCTTTTTGCTATTATTTTTTTATATTTTACGAATACGACACTTCATATCAGTTAATCCTTTATTTGAAATCATTACTGCTGAATCTCTGCATCACTGTCACTATCATCATTATCGTCACTGCTGCTTTCCCTTATAAAAAAGGACATGGAAAGTAGGTTTTTGAAATTTATAATCAACTTTTATCAATCTTTAAATATTTATTTAATTTATAAAAATATTTATGGGTCCCATGGATTTGGTAATACTGAGATTCAGTTAAATAAAGCGAAAAAATATCTGAAAAACAGTTGACACTGCAAGGCATCCCTGCAACTTCCCACTATGTTCTATCTCAAAACGCTCGACAAAAATATTTTTACGAAATAAACGTATCGATGTAAGCGTAGTAGATAAATTTAGCTGTTGCTATATCAGCCATTGTATAGATAATGTATTTTACTCTTGTAAATAAGACGTATGATGAAACTTGCTTAGGAATCACATGACGTTTCATCACGTTTTATTCTTGACGTCAAGAATGACGTCAATGCTCTGTCCGTCGCTTTATCCCAACGCTGTTAGGCAGCTTTTCATAACCTTAGGAGCAATACCTACACTTTATAGTCTCAGAGCAATTGTCTAGTTACTTTACATTTACAAATATCTAGACTTAACACTAAGGTTTGATTCCTCAACCTAGAATATATGCCCTCAAACTAACTACTAAACTTATAATTTCATAAAAGCTATGTTGATCTTCTAACGTTGCGGGGAGGATTTACCTTCATCTCGTGTGACAAGGGGATGAACGATTGAATACCAGATGTTACTGGATTTTTCTTCTTTTCATCAGCTCATCAATGTCTAATGCTGGAAATGGGCCTAACCCGTTTCAAAGGATTTGTCTTAGTCGTCAATTTTGACGCTGTTCCCCGTCACTGATCTGAATATTTTACTTCATTGTTATTGTAAGTGGAATTGTTATACCGCCACCTATCGGTAGCCAAAATATTAGTCTGGCATTTGCCACAGTCACCTTTTTCACACACCTCTTACACCGACACCACTTAAATTCATCATTTGTTTTTAAAGAATAAGTGTGACAAATGAGCACATAGTCTACCTTGTGGTAAGTGGATGTTAAGGCCCATAAACATTTACATTTATTCTCATTTAAGAATGAAAATGCAGATGAATTGTCAACTGTTTCATTTCAGTTTTCATTTTCAAAATGACAAGAGAAACACCCCAGTGTACGACTATAACTGCGCTGCAATCAAACATAATCCGAATTGCAATACATCGGAATCCACACACGTACATGAGCGTGTGTGAATCATATATTCCTCTTTGGTTGTACCACTCTTCATACGTAAGGAATCATATAATTTGTTTAAAATTTATCTGTAATGTGTCCGAAGCCTTTTATTTATCTTTGTATAATTGTAGGACGTTATATAAATGAAAATTGATTAATACGTTTTCATTTACTCACCTCAGTGTCACTGATAGCCTTTCTTCAGGAAATATTGCATTTCGTCATGAAGTGTATTGTAACGAAGAAAGGGGCCGATGACATGTTTGAAAACTTTGAATAGTCATCCATAAATAATCAGAAACCTTCTTATCGTTTAAGCGAAGATCTTTATACTGTACGTTAAAAACCTGTAATAGGTCTTAATGTTGTTAAAGGATGGGGCCAGTATCGTTCAGTTATATTCTTCTTTTTCAAAATTGTTTTACGTAAAATTAAGAATTATATAATGGTTATTTTGTTTTGTAAATCCATGTTTCGATGCACGCTCCCCTTTTTTCGTGGTGGCACGAATGAAACTGTTTTATGCATCCAGTACTTCGCAGGTTTAACAATAAATCGTAGTGCGCGTGGTAATTATTGTCCTTTCTGATTTTATATAACGAATAAATTTCGTTGTACGCGTTAACCTAACGCTATGGCTTCTTCTCTCTTGTATTGCTCTACATCAATAGTATTCTTATTATTTAAAAAATATCATAAATCAATCACCTGGCATTGACACCTATATTACGAGAGATTTCAAAATAGGAATACGGAAATTCATAAACAAATAAACACATGTCTCTTACCCGGTAGAAAAGTTACAGCATTTATACTTTTACTGCTTGGCGCAGTTCTTTCATTTTTAAAAGGCTTTTACTCAAGGAAATGTCTGCCGTGCTGCACAATGGTGGTGGTATAGACAGTTTTTATTTATTTATGTTTATATACACTGAAATGTATATGGGCGGACGTAATGCCCTAGGTGTTATTTACAGTCAACCTTAGAGTAACGCAGAGATAAAAGAGGTAAAGAAGTAAGTTCAAAAAGTATTTATACCAACATGTAACTATATGCATAATAACATAATGCACATTGAATTTAAACAAAAACCGGTTTTTGGTCCTGTCGGTCGGACAAAAAAAACGAGGATTGTACAAAGTCAGTACTAGAAGGGGGACACTTAAAAGATCATTATCATCATCATATCGTCGGGGCACTTTTCATACATAAATTTCACATGGTTCCATCCGGACACGCAACAATTATTTGAAGGCCATACAAATACATGTTCCGTGTTGAATACGAACCCGCGACCCATAGTGTTGCAACTTATTGCTAAGCCACTGCACCACGGAGCCGTGAATTACTTTGTAAAAGCCAATTTTGAAAAAATTATATGAGACTTTGACCTTGACATCTCCCGGTTTGTTTCCTGGGTTAAATTTATTTACTACACACTTACATAAAGTTTAATCTATAACTTCGTAGGTCTACTTTCTATAAATAGAAAAATTTGGGTATTATAAGATAATTCCCCATATCTTGTAAAAGTAAAAATAAAGTAAATTTACAGCCTACATACGTCCCACTGCTGGGCACGGGCCTCCCCTCATTTCTGAGAGGGTTTTAGGGCAAGGAAGTGTCCGCCGCGCTGCCCCAATGCGTGTTGGCGGACTTCACATGTCTTCGAAATATTTTTTTCTTATTTCTCAGACATGCAGGTTTCCTCACGATGTTTTCCTTCACCGCCGAGCAGCTAATACAAAACCAATCATTACATTCTTCATTAAGGGAATCAGAATTTGAACTATTTTGTTCTGACGAAAAATAAAAAGAATATGATTATTTAAAGTCAGTTATAATTTAACCGTACCAGCAAAATCAAACCAGTGCGTTGCCATCATGTTTTAATTTGCCATAAGCTTTAATTAATTTTATTGTGTTTTTTTTAGAATTATTATTGGCATGATGTGTCGTGCCGATAATAATTCTTTATACACTCTAAGGGCTCACGTTGCAAACATTATAATACTTCGTAATGGTTCGACGCCGAACCGGCAGTTAGTTCCTCGCCTCGGACCAAATTGGTTGTGACTAACTGGAAATAAAAGCAGTAATATTCATACAGATGTACTTTTTTGATGTTGACTGCTTGCCGACTTTTAATAGCCTGTATAATTATTATTAATTGGAAAAATCTTTACAAATAAAACTTTATCTCTGGGCGTGAGTGTCGATATTACTTTGCATCTTTTCCTCTTCCTAATGCGATTGCGAAATGTTAATTAAGTTACTTAGGTGAAGTATCTATTCTGAATATGATCGACTGACCATATTTTCGTACCTATGTGAGCTCTGCGATATCCAACGCATGCAACTTGCAAGGTCATTCGTCGGCAATCGCGATGCTTGGCTCGGAAGAAACAACAAATAAACTACAAATATGATTTCTAACATTCGTCTTTTAAAAATCTTAAAAATCTTCTCTAATCTTAAAAAACTTTCTTAAAAATCTTATTAATATATAAAGTTTTATTTTTTGAGTATATTGTGTAATTATAATCTAAAATATTTTAATAACAAGAGACAAGTATAGGTATGTAAGTAGATACTTGGATAGCAAAGCGAATTTCAACTAAATTTTGTAATAAAGTTCGTACTAAAATTTATCAAATAGATGGATGGACCATAATATATGTATAATTTTTAAATTACATTAAAACTTGTAACTATTTTATCCTAAAACGAAATATACTAAACAATAAACAAAAACTATTTCAACAAGTATTTACAAAAAATTATTTACGTAAATTATTCACGTTAAAAAACTGTAATATTAAATCGCCTACAACGCGCTAGCGACTGCCTATTTCACCCTGGGAACGTCGCGATTTTAGGTAATTATTATATTTCACGCAGGTAGCTATAGTGACAGAGTCCTGCGTATAATGTATTTAGAATATATTGTATACATCGTGCAACTTAGGGGGTGGATCATCGGTGGCTGAGTGGTGGAGAAATTCAGTACCTAGCGATTTAAGCCTCCTATTATTTAAGGCGATATTCAGGTTTTCAAAAGTTTCAACTTACGTAAGTAAAAATTTTGTCAAAATCAGTCAGAGTTTAGCCTAAACTTCGCAATTGCAGCCAGACTATTAGGTATTTTTTTAAACAAGATAAACAGAGGGTCTTTTAAACCTTTAAACAAAACATAGGCTTAGATTTATAAAAATCCAAATAAAAAAATTATAGACAAATATTTGTCATATAATTTTTTTCTACAACCTATCTTAAAATCTACTGGCTTTTATAAAAAGTTATCTCTGAAAATTTAATTTGGCTAGTACTGGGGCATCATGTTTAAAAATGTACTTAAATAGTCCATTGGCATTGGCATAGGCAGTGCCAATAATTGACGTTTTTATTTTATTTAAAGTATACTAATAATTTAAGTAAGATTATTTTGTATAGCGTACGCTACGCTAGTGAATAGAATAACAAGATTACTATAAGAAAGGACAGGAATAAGTCCAATAAAAAACACAAATATGTACCGTTAAATATTACTCATTGGTTTTGACACGCTTATTTAAAGTAAATATTCTAAATAAGCTCCATTGTTGGCGATACGTAGCCTACATCTTTTTATAAAATTTCTTTTGAACCTGCGGAATGATTCTTCTTTTTCCCTATTCTTCATTTCGGCCTGGTTCAGTTTAAGCCGTAGTTGTTCAGTAGGCGTTTATTCGCTTTTGTACATCAATACTTTGTAATATCCCCACATGAAAAAATCTTCGGGAACCTATATGGCTTAAAATGTATAACTTTCAATAAATATCTTTGAGCTCTCTCAACTTCAATAAATTTACTTTTATAAGTACCCCCCCCCCAAATAGGTATACAATATATTATTATAGATTGAGCAAGCGCTACATAAATTTGATTTAAAAGGTCTGGACAAGCAACATATCTTAAAGTTTTAAATATCCAAGTGAGTTTTCGAACTCTACTAGACACTGATTCGACATTTTTGTACCAGGAAAGTCGTTGATCCACCATAACGCCCAGATACTTTATGTATGAAACTTTTTGAATAGATGTACACGTACAGTTACCGCTGGAAGGATTGTAACATTTATGTATTTCAAGTCTAAAATCATCTTTTGGCTGTGATCGGCTAGTTATAGAAAAACATATGAATTGAGTTTTATTAACATTCAAAGTAAGTAAGTTTTTATCAACCCAACGAGCAACCCTAGCTAATTGTTTTTCCGCTATCAATTGCACTTCTTCCCAAGTGTCTCCCCAAAATAAAATCGCAGTGTCATCTGCATATGAGAAAACTCTTCCTCTATTCACACTCATACTACACAGATTATTAATATACACTAGGAATAACGTAGGGCCAAGCACGCTTCCCTGCGGTACACCATAATTAACATTTGTATAGCTACTACTGTATTGACCTATTCTTACAATCTGTGTCCTATCAGAGAGGTAATCATTTAAAAGTTCTAGAGGTATACCTCTGATACCAATCTGTTCTAATTTATTAACAAGAATGGGGATTGATACAGTATCAAAGGCTTTTTTAGGTCCAGGAAGACAGCAAGATATTTTCTGCCGCTATACAAGGAATTTACAATTTGTGAACTCAACGCGGCAACTGCATCTTCCGTAGAGCATCCCTTTCTAAAGTCGAATTGAGAGTCTGCTAATATTTTAAATTTAGAGAGATACTGTATAAGTCTATTGTTAACTAACTTTTCCAAAATCTTTGAGGAGACAGGCAGCAAGGAGATTGGCCGATAATTACCAACTTCTTTCTTATCTCCACTTTTGTAAATCGGTATTACAATAGATTGCTTCAGCAGTTTCGGAAAGACACTCTTTTCAAAGCATATATTAACAAAATGGCAGAGGATGGGGACAAGTAGTTGTTTAGCCATCTTGAGAAATCCGGTTGAAATATTGTCCCAGTCAGGGGCGGAATCTGATTTGAGACCTGCAATAATTCTGTTGATCTCTTCCGGATATATAGAAATAGTTTGTTGATTTAATTTTAGTATGAAATGATCCAAGCAGCTGTACTCTCTTGTAGGGATATGATGTCCCGGTAAAAGCCCATACGTAGAAAGCATATTTAAGTATTTCGACCTATTAGTTATTTCGTATGTTTGTTCTGTAAGCCTAGGTGTAATATTTATATTAATATCTCCTGTTATTACAATATTTGAATGTTCTTTTAACGAGTCCAGGTGCTCACTAAGAGAACTGATGAATTGTTTTGCGCTGGGATTCGATGGTGACCTATATATGCCCAGTATTACTTAGTTTTGTAGGTGGATTTGTATGCAAGATGCATGAGTCAACTGAATTTCCTTGAGATGAAATATTTTTTTTAATATAGACCACTAGTCCATCATTTTGATTAACATGATGATGAGTAATATAGTCGTTATAATTACCTGGACGTGGAATAGGTTTGGTAGATTGAATCCTACATTCTGTCAGTATTAATATGTCGGCATTAACTTGTAGAGAAGTCAAAGTCAGTTGAAAATCGTCATAGTTAGAATAAATACTTCTTATATTTTGGGTTACAATTGTGAAATCTGTTGTTGTAAATTTTAAATATTTTTTTAAATTTTCTACATCACATTGATATGCGGAAGCTATCTCTATATTGTCCAATTCTTGTAAATTACTTAAAATATTTTTATCCATTGACATTATTGTTAAAGACAGACGGCAAAGGTCGAATGTTACAAATATACATAATACTGTGAGATATGTGTGGTGCAATGTTTGTTATATGTATTTTTATATGTAAATGAAGTGCGTTTACAAAAATTGTGATTTTACAATCATGATATTGTAGCTTATACATTCGATTTACTAAAAATATTGTACATTGTAACTTTTTGTAAACTAAACAATTACAAAAATGCTTGCGGTACGAACTTAGTAACACGTTAAATAATTTTAAGTACATAATAAACCCTTTAATATAGAACACTTTTACAGATTTATTGCCGTATGAATTATAAATTGATGCTAAAAATACTGTGATAAATGTTTATATTTTTTTATGTATATCTGTATATTACGTGTGTGAATTAAGAGTTCAGTTTTATTTGTGTATAAAAGATAATTTAAAGCTAAAAATACTGCAACAAATGTACATAGTCTTTATATATATGACAGTGTATTACGTGTGTAAATTGAGAGTTTAGTTTTGCTGTAAGAGAGGTAACTTAAAGCTAAAAATACTGTAAAAAATTTATATTGTTTTTGTAAATATGACAATGTATTAAGTGTGTGAATTGAGAGTCTGTATTAATTTTGGCTATTTACAACGATTCTTAATACTAATAATGCAGTGCTTACAGTTATTTTGTATAGCATTATATATTTTCGACTAATACACAAAGTTACAATAGACATAACTTTACCTAGAAAAAGTCACGTTTGCAATAGACTCTGTACTTGAGCCTCATTTAAGATCGTAATAATAGGAGAATCATCGTGTTTTCTGACATAGACTTTACCATAGGCAGTGCAGCAATATTTATACTCCTTTGACTTTGAAAGGTCTCTGGCTGAAAAAATATAAAAAATATGCATTGATCCGTGGAAAAATTTGATTAAAATGTTTCTTTACATTCCGTGCGAAGAGGCATGGCGCTCCATCGCATTGAAAGTGTATATGAAGCTCCGCACAGCCAAGTTTACTTCCTCCAAAATTTTAGCTTAACTTTGGATGAACCAGTTGCAAAATTTACCTGCTGGGATTGCAACTTTATCCGAAATGGTATCCTTTTAAATTGGAATGGTAAATTATTGGGAAGTTTTTTAATGCAATCATCATAAGTCTGATTTATTAAAATTAAATTGCTAAAACAAACATTATATCTTTCTTTTTCTTAAAACACACTCTGTGAAAAATATTCGTTGGTAATATCCTACATTTGTTTATGGGATTCATAAGATGTCCAAATTTAGTAGTATGCGTCGCCGTTTAATCTGGCTGGTAACTCGAATGAACTGAACAGCTATTTCTCCATAAATTGTAACTAAACTTGTGTTGAAAATTATGGCGGCGTACTGCATGTGGGTTTTCAAAACTTAAGGAGTGATAATTGTGAATATTCGAAATTCCCCTCCGACTAAATGATGACTCATTTGTCAACACGGTAGCCAGGGTATACCTCAGTTTGTGCACCACCTCATCTAATAAGTTGCTCATGATACATATAGTAGACGCTTGGGCGTTTTACTTAGGCTGCACCGTAACAATAGTACATTTCTGCATAGTCGCGTACAGAATAAGGCGCGTTGAACAAAATTCACGCATATCTTCATAATAATAATAATCGTTCAATAAACGCGCAGTCTTCGTACCGAGGTAACAACAATCTAAATCACATAGAGAGTATAGTAATCCGATAAGCAAGCTGAATGCAGAGAATAAAGTAAAACACAAAATAAAAACGTAGCACAGGTAAGAGCAGAGAGGCAAACGATAAACAACTAAGGAAGGAACTTATACTATGCACAAAACTCTCTGGTGAATCGTTTACAAAAAGTTTATAATAAAAGATTCCACTCAGTTGATATTTTTCATTCCAGTAAGGATAAGTTTAAGAAGGATGTCTTGAAACTTCTGATGTAGTGAGTTTAGGTAACTCATTAACTCATAATACACACACACACACACACACATGCCCGCGTGCGAGGGAGGCGCATACGAGCATTATGTATGTTGAAAATCTTTTAATTTTCTTGTAATGTTTTCTAGATGTTTAAAAATATGTATTTTTAGTCCTAACTACTTTGTCTTCAACATGTCCGTTATAAATTGAAAATACTATTTAAATAATGTAAATCCGTTTTTGGCTATAATTTAAGAGCATAAGATGTACGTACGATGTAACAAAGAGCTGTGGATTTTGTTTGAAATAAAATAAAAAATAAAAATAAAAAATAATAGTCCTCATACCCCTTATTCAAGAAACAACAAGTTCTTCTAAGAACATAATGGCCATAAAACACCAAACTACCTAATCCAACTAACCACAGCAGAGCATGAGCAAGACATAATGTTTTTATTTAGCTATTCTTTTCTTATCTTCAACCAAATGTTACTAGATTAGAAGCGCAGGCACCTGCTCTTCTAACCTTTTGGTAACTAACGTTTATAAAATAATTTTAGGCTTTATAACATCAAGGATTTTTGGTCCTTGAACTATTTAATTATAAATTTTTCAAGATGATGCCCCAGCACTAGCCAAATGAAATTTTCAGGGTTAATTCTTTATGAAAGTTAGTAGTTGTATAAAAATAATTTGTGAAATATTTGTTTTAGAACCATAAAAAGTTAACACTAGATTTTGAAAAAAAAAACTATAGTTCTTATTATTTGTTTTATTTTATAAATCTACCCTCTAAACCAAACAAAAGCGTTTCGTTTGGGAGATAAAATGGAGAAGGGAAATAATAAAATTGTTTAACAAAATGGTGTTAAAAGTTTATTTTATAAAATAGAAAAAAATATAATTTGTATTATAAAAAATGTTTTGCTTAAAACGAATCAACTTCTTATCTATAATCAGACTTTTATGAGATCAATAGGGTAGGGAATCTTAGTACCCGTGACAGTCAGAAGGAATAACAGTCTTTAACTCCTGTAAATGTTTCCATTTAGTTACTGATATTTTGATGCGACTTTGGTAGAGTTGGTCTAGGGGGTAAAGTTTCGGGCATTACTACTCTTCGTCAAATTCTGCGTGCCAGATCTTCATAATTCTCCTCAAAGTTCAATTTATATTTGATGACTCCACTTGGATTATACTGCAGTGCTCTTATGTCCGTTACTGTAGGATCATTGACGGAGCGACCAGGCCGTATGGAGTCATACGTAAACGAATTCTTGTCTGAGAAGTCGTCGAAAAAACTGTAGTCTAAATATTCAACCAAATAAGGTTTTTGCGATCGAGCTTGTTTTAATAACGTCGCAAATTGACTTGGTAGAAAGACTATATAGACTAAGAGATGGAACTGTGAACCGCATCACAGTCCATCTGTGTGTGACCTTTCGCTAAAAATTTTTGTTCTATAACGATGTTTTTTTCCATCGATAGTTGTAGCAGAGCATTCGATAGATAAACATTCCGATTCTGCGCCGTACAACCATCAGAATATAAAATGATTGGCATGCATTTCTTCAGTAGTGTGTTTTTAAAACAGTCTATGATGCATGATATAAACACAGAAGCAGTCAAACCAGCGTTACTCTCGTCAAACAAATAGCAGGTAACTTCTTTTTTGGCAAGATTATACGTCGTAAAATTATGCACACATAGTTTAGTTTTAAAATATAAAGCACTGGCTTGAAGTTGTGGACATAACTTTACGGCCTGTAAATCTTGTGTAAAAACATGTACGTCATCCAATTGACGAGCCCTCTCTTTATCTTTCACTTTCTCGCTTCTTGCCATGTCTTTTTTCTTAATATGTGATCGATATTCTTCCTCTGCTATGTTGCCTACCTTGTACGAACAGCAAGTATCGCACTGATCTTTTTTAGGCGAGAACAGGCTTAGATTCAACTCGTCAAAAACTTTGCACATAGTCCAGCGACTAAGTGGACTTTTCGACTCTTTTTCGCACTCTTGGATGTACAACCTAAAAAGACAGTTCTTGTTTTCAACAATCGGCTCTAAATACTATTTCTGTTTTGTGTGTTTTGTAATTAAAGTAGATGCCCTGCAATAGTGTGAGGGCATTTTTGGTAACGAAGCGAAGAACTGTTTGAGGAATGTCATGTCTTCTTTCTTAATAACGCGTTCATCAGTGTCGTCGTTTGGTCGTGGTGTTGTTTTAGCAATGCCATATTCAGATCTATCGATCCAGCATCTTATAGTCAACTCTTTCAAACCCAGAGTGTTCATAAAAGTCTTCAGACAAACTTGTGTACGTCCCTCTGATGTACTGAGAAAGTACTGTTTACGCTCACTTCTACGAGAATTATATTTTACTTTTACTTACTTTTTTTCACAAATGGAGACGTGAGATTACAACGTACAGTTTCCGTTGATGCCAAGTCATGTTTTTCCAGAGCTTACCAAAAATGTTCTCTCTTTCGATGTCAGAAAAGCTAAAACAGCCACGTGACTTAGACTTCGAGCAAAGTGTGGAAGTGCAACGTGAACCAATTGAACGTGCTGGACGTGGCACATCATGAAGTACATTAAATTTCTCTTGTCCTGAAACTTTCCTGTCCCTACGGTACCCCACATATTCTTCACCTTGCATACGCTTCAGTTTTGTTGTGTTTTTATTCCATTAGGTTGTGCGAATCCCTTCGATTTCCTTTTTCTGTTAGAATTTATATCTTCGATCTCACTGTCAGGCGGTAGCTGCTTCAATAGCGACGGTGAATTTCCGGCAGTCGTGGAAAGCGGCTGTACTTCTTCATTTAAACAGGTAGATGGAGCTGAAGGTGAGAATGTCTCTTCAATGTCATTTTCAGGTGGTTGTGTTTGTACGTGACATACGTAATGTTGGCACCACCAACTGAGATACGCAATGTAACTATTTTTCAAATAACGCGTTGGTATTGGTCAGGAATCGTGTTTTGATTGGTCGACACGATGCGTGCCACAATGCTTTATCCAATGACATTCAAATCTCAAAACACTCACAAAATGACTTACGCACTGTTAGAACTTCACTGACGTCATCATGTCTTGGTACCTATTATTGCCATAGTGTGCATTGCTTTATACATTAACGTGGGGATTAAAATAAATATCCCATTAATAATTAATTATCTATACGTTTGGTATCCAGAATGTTTACCGATAGCAGAAACAAACCAGACTAAAACTAAATATTATCCTAAGACTTTTTGGAACTTAATAACAATGGACGAAACTTCGCGTTACTATTAATACAAATTTTATAGTCTAAAACTTAGAAAAGACTATCACCTCTAACTGCAGGGAAATTTAAGACGAATTCTAGTCACCCATTATAGAATAGAGTAGTTCTAGTCTATAATGGGCTCAGTTTTCGGGACCCCTTACTGGGTTGAATATCTTGATGACGCGACTAGTGATTTTTATCTATTTGCGATATTACAGAGGTATCTGAGAGGACAGCGATTTGAAGATGTCGAAAGTGTAGTCACTGTAGTACGAAATTAGTATTCAGAATTAGGAGTAGTTTAGGAGAGGAAATTTAAGTTTAGAAAATAAAAAAATCCCGAAAAAATCCTAAAAGGTGACTCCGTAAAAAATACAATAACATCTTTAAAACCTGCTTTCATCTGTAGCATACTCAATCTTACTTTTTATTGAAAATCTCCCTTTGAACTGCAACCTGCTCATTGATTGTAGAATGCCAAGTGACCAGTTGATGGCAAAAAATCCATCCAAAATTGTAATTGATATGTATTTTAGGGTAGTAAGTTTTAAGAATCGCATGACCGCAAGGGTCAAGTACTTACATGATTGTAATGTTGCTCGCTCTCTCGGATTAAACAGTTATTCTTAACAGACGCGTATTATTTTGCTTCACTATAATATATGTGTGTGGTGGTCGAATCCCCGGTCAAAACTACAAATTGGCGACGAAAACGATATTCGAGCGTATAGCGTGTTTTTCCTAATAAAATAATAGTGATTGCGTTTCGTGTTTTGTACTTTACACGATGTCTTTAGGTAAAATAGAAAACTTTGAATTGAGTTCCAGTAACTGGTTGTTATATATCGAACGAATTAAACTATTATTATTGGTTGCAAAGATGAAATGATGGTGCCGACATTTATTATTAATGTCGGCACCATCATTTCATCTTTCGATATATATAACGACCAGTTACTGGAACTGGGAGGTCCAACATACGAGTTATCAGTGAATTTATGCACTCCTTCAAAGTCGTTTTCGTCGACCTATAAAGAACTAAATAAGATCAAGGGCAGCCATTTGCAACCGAAGCCAAGTATTCTCGTGGAAAGGCATTTAGGCAACGAAAGTAAAATGAAGATGAAAACGTATCGAAGTATGTAGCGGAGATAAGAAAAATGACCTAATATTGCGAATTCAGAGTTACATTTAATGAAACTTTACTGGGTCAGCTAATCTGCGGGTTTAGGGCGGAGAGCATAAGACAGAAGCTGTTTGCAGAAGAGTGATTAAAATTTGAGGGAACCTTAAAATTGGCACAGTCCATGGAAATGGCAGTAAGAGACGCGGCGATCGTATATGGAGTAGTTCATATTAAGGAATCCGTTTGTAAAATTACTACGTGTAATAATGAGGGACGATTGACTGGTGGCAGATGGAAGACGAGCCCAAGGTGGCAGGACGTCAGGTCAAGGTCACACGCAGTGGGGGCGGGAGGCAGACAAAGCGCGGGCGCGGCTACGTGGCGGTAGGCGCCTTCACCACGGTGAAGGTGTTTGGGCAGCAGTGCACTGTATGCGGTAAACCACATGGGATTTCGCGATGCAAATTTCGACTTTGCGTATCCAGAATTTGTAATAGGCAGGGTCACTTTAAGAAAGTTTGTCCGCAAATTAGATCCTCGGAACATAACTATGGCCAAAAAATTGAATTAGCAAAATTGGGAAAGGGCATGGAACTGGAGGGGGTATGAAGAAGCACAATTAATTAATGATAATAGTAACAATACATATTACAGTTTAGATGGTTTCAAACTATATTTGTTAAATATTTTAATTAATGACATTGTTATACAAATGGAGACTGATATCGGTAGCTCAGCCTCATGTATTAGTAAAGGTTGTTATAAAAATTGATTTTCTAATTTTATATTATTATCTAGTAATTTAGAACTTAAATACTACACCGGAGAGAGTGTGAGTGTCCTGGGAAAATAATGGTTAAGGTCCAGTACAATGTTGTTATATGTTTTATAACCTTTATATATAATTAGCGGAGCTCAAACGTTTTTAATCAGACAAAATTTGGTAGAAAAATTAAAAATTATTGACAATAGTTGGTTTTAAACAATGGAAAAATGAACGTTTACGTTACAATTAGTAAAAAAATGATGATTGTATATTAAATTTGGATTTGTTCAGTTCCAGATATTGTGTTGAATTTGCGGAGGGGCTAGGGCGGTTCACCGGCGCGCCGGTCAGTTTACGCGTGTGACCTGATGTGCGGCCTGTGTTACTGCGTGCTCGCCATCTCGCGTTCGCGAGGAGGAAACCAGTCAGGCGCGCTTTCTAAAGTATGCAGCGAGAAGGTATTATTTCACCAGTCGGTACTTCGCAGTGGACTACCCCAATTGTATCGGTAGTTAAGGTGGATGGACAAAAAATAATCGCAGGTTAAATTAATTGGAAAATTTATTAAAAAATTGAGTACAATTCTATTTCCACTGTACAAATGATTAAAGAAAGTCAATGAGTTCATCTGGACGGAACCATGTCAAATGGCGCTTAAGAAAGTAAACTCTCTCCGTCACTGTGACGTAGGCGCGGGAGCTTATTGTCGTGCAGAACCTCCTTGACGTGCTGAAGCTCGGTGGCCAGGTGCTGTCACAGATCCCTCGTGCTTTCTGTAACAAAGATTTGCCCACGGTAGCTGATTGTGAAGAGATGATGTATTGAGATTCACCGTTTACTTCAAGACAAAGTCAGTTTATTTTGCATAGATGGGACCATAAACAATAATTAAGAAAGCTGAAGGCTATTACACTAGTACACAATAGGACGAAAAGATTTATTGTTATCAAGCGAGATTCACAGCGCGGTATCAGCTTGCTTAGTATTGTGGGTAAACTGTATGCTAAGGTGTTAATTGAAAGAGTTATGAACGAAACTGATGGAAAAATTTGGGATGTGCAAGCAGGTTTAAGAAAGGGAATGGGGTGCACAGATCAAGTCTTTTCCATGCGCATGATTGCGGAGAAGTTTTTGGCCAAAAACTAGAAAGTTTTTTGTGCGTTCATGGACTTGGAAAGGGCTTATGACAGAGTGAACAGGAATGTGTTATGGCAAACACTGAACTCATTTGGGTTGAGCGCTGGTTTGATACGGGCATTAAGGTCTCTTTATAGGGACTCTAGTGCTTGTGTCAGGATCAATGGGGTCTACTCGGACTGGTTTGGCATCCAAAAAGGTGTCAGACAGGGCTGTGTAGCTTCCCCTTGGCTGTTCAACCTATTTATGGACCGGTGTTTGCAAACTTTGAAAGATGAAAAATGTGGGTTAAGAATGGGCGAGTTAACCGTCAAATGCCTTTTGTATGCCGATGATCAAGTCATATTTTGCGTCATAGGCGGCTGAGTTGCAAATGATGGTTACATTAATGAACTGGGAATTAAAAGAAAGGGGAATGAAAGTGAACGCAAGTAAGACGAAAGTGATGGTTTTTGAAAGAGAAGAAAGCAAAACGGTATGTGAAATAAGAATAGAAGGAGAGTTAATTGAGCAAGTGGATGAGTTTGTGTATTTGGGATGTGTATTTAGCAGGGATGGTAGATATGATAGGGATATAGAACGACGAGTAAATGCAGGGAATAGAGTGAATGGGGCACTACACTCTATTATGAAGAACCAGAATGTCTCAAAACAGGTACGTATGGTAATTCATGATGCTGTGTTAGTACCTACTTGAATGTATGGTAGTGAAAGCTGGGTGCAGAAGAAGCACGAAAGTAGAATAAATGCTGTAGAAATGCGGTCTTTAAGGAATATGCTAGGGTTGAATCTGAATGACAGGGTGAGAAATTGCGTGATAAGAGATAAATGTGGTATGCAAGATGATATTGTGACCAGGATTAAGAAAGGAATGCTTCGGTGCTTTGGTCACGTAGAAAGAATGAATGAGGAAAGAGTGACAAAGCAAATTTATATGGCAGATGTGAACGGCCGAGTCGGGAAGGGACGCCCTAGAAAAAAGTTTATCGACCAAATTGGCGATATTTTGAAAACGGGCGTGAGTATTTATGTATTTATGTTTATATTATGTATTCACAGCGCCTGCAACTTTACAGGTTCGGCCGCACATGGAATACTGTTCCCATCTCTGGGCTGGGGCTCTCCAGTACCAGCTGCTTGTAGCATCCAGCGCAGAGCAGCTCGAATCGTCGACGACTGAGTGTTTTCCGATCGGCTTGACTCAATGGCGCTGCGAAGAGATGTTGCATCTCTTTGCGTATTTTATCGCATCTATCACGGGGAGTGAAATCTCTATGGGATTGTTCGGATTAATCCCAGCCGCCAAATTTTATGTACGCTGTTTTGCTGTCCTGAGCATCCTCACGGATCCCACTTCTGACACCAATTGTTACGAGCTTGAGGTTCGTGACAATAAAAATTGCCGATAGAATTACCTAAATTAACACTTTAATTTACTTTACACAAATTAAAGTTAAAAACACTAATAATTAAACACACTATATCACTTAATTCCGCTCCGAAGCTTCGCTTGTGTCGCCGAGTTCAACTCTGCTCCGATCGCATCTTGCAGCGCCTATTTATTTAAATTAGCAAAGAAGCATCCCGAATATTCAAGTAAATGCGCGCAAAGGGACGAGTGTGCGAGTATAGATTTTCTAGAAACTTAGTTCTTCGGATGGCGCTGTCGGTTGAGAGATTTGTGATGTCATTTTCTGCAAAGCTCCACTCGCTCTCGTTCCTGACACTAGATGGCGCTAGTGTGTCGTCGACTTGAGCGCGTAACACTGCCCCCTCCTAAGACATGCTCGTCCCGAGCATTATCGGCCCCATAATAACGCGCCAAGCGATCCACATGGGCGATCTTAGGAGTCCCTCTTGCGCCTTTCTGTAACGGCTCCGCAATGTCAAGGGATGTCCTATCCCGTGGTGCACCAACATTGTACAATTTCGATGCTCCTCTACTCCGTGTCTGAGGTCCCCTCACAGCCGCACAACTTGTACATGTACGACACCAATCCTCCACATCGTCACGATAATGGACCCAGTAAAACTGTTCTCGGACCTTCAGTAGAGTTCGTTTAACTCCCAGATGGACTCTTGAACGACCATTATGGCACAGCTGTAAAACACTCGGCACTTTAGCTTTAGGGACAACCATTTGCAAACGACAGCTGTCTCCTCGACCATTGCCCCATTTACGGCACAGGACTCCATCCTGAAGCAGCAAGCTGTCCCATTGGGACCAATAGCTTTTCGTGGTTGAACTCATCGCTGAGACGTCCCTCAACTTAGGCTTGGTAGCACGGGCCTTCATCCATCCCAGAATCGGCTTGATATCCGGATCTTCCTGCTGTGCATGTCGTAGGCTGTCCTTCCACCCGTTGCTGAGGTGGTCTGTCCTGAGCATCCTCACGGATACCACTTCCTTACTCTCTGGCCTACTACAATGGTTGCAATCTTCAGGACAAGGTCTTCTAGACAATGCATCTGCGTTGCCGTGAGATTTCCCGCTGCAGTGTCTGATAGTAAAGTCGTATTCCTGCTGCTGCTGGGCGGTGCTGTTAGCCGCACTTCCTTTCTGAGACCGTTCACCTTCCCTTCCTAGGGTGTGCTTAGGGCAGCTGGACCGAAGATGGCCCCTTTCCCCACAGCCATGGCGCCTAGGGCTGTATCTTTTATTGTGGTCGCGAACCGTAACTGCTGTAACCCCCCTAGCGTGAGGTGAACGATGATCCTGTCGCCGCCAGGCAGTGCCGTTAGCTGCACTACCCTCTCGAGATCGATCAACTCTCCTTTCCACGGTTCGCTTAGGGCAGCTGGATTGAAGATGGCCCTTTTCCCCACAGCCATAGCACCTAGGGCTGTATCCTCTGTTGCGGTCGCGAACTGTAGCTGCTGCAACCTCCCTGATGCGATGGGAACGATGATCCTGCTGCACGGCTTCCACCTCCAGTGCATGGGCCAAGGCGTTCTTAAGCGTGTCGTAGTGCCCGAGTCTCACAGCAGCTCTGACTTCAAGGTCGCGGATGCCGTCGGTGAATGTCTGAACCAGGTTCCCTTCAATGAGCGCAGGTACAGACTGGTAGGCTTTTCGAACCATCTTCTCAACCTAAAGGGCCCACTGCTGCAGGTTTTCGTTGCTGCGCTGCACGCGATCTTTAAGCTGCGCGCGAAAGACGTGTTCCAGATGAGCGTCACCATATCTCGCTTCCAAGGCCTCAAGAAGCTGCTCGTAGGTCACTTTCTTACCGAGAGCTTCCAACACAGTTAAGGCTTGCTCGCGCAGGCCTAGGGTGAGTGCAGTCATGGCTTGGCTTTTATTCCAGCCTTTCGCCTCCATGACGGCCTCGAACTGGATTTTGTAGGCCGACCAGGAAGAGGTCCCGTCGAACGGCGGCACTTTGAATCCACGTAGCGAAGGTGTTGTAGCTACTACGGGAGCTGTAGTTCCATCCCCAAGTTTGAGGTCGTTCAGCGTATATAAAGCCAATATTACGCACTACGCGGCGAACTGCCCGACACTATTTACACCATCTGGATGCTTGCCGGTCCACCACTGTACGTTTCACTAAGAGTTTTCTTCCGCGTGCTACCTATCTGTAGAATAATTTACCACAGGCGATTTTTCCGGACCG
Source organism: Parnassius smintheus behrii (assembly GCA_036936625.1). Classification (NCBI taxonomy): domain Eukaryota; kingdom Metazoa; phylum Arthropoda; class Insecta; order Lepidoptera; family Papilionidae; genus Parnassius; species Parnassius smintheus. Next base: position 26,952,693 of record JAUPFT010000020.1, read on the forward strand.
ATACGACCTGGGGACCTTTAAGAAAAGAGCTTCCTTTCTAAAGGGCCGGTAACGTACCTGCAATTCCCCTGGTGTTGCGGTAGTTCATAGGTTGCGGCACTCTTAACATCATCAACTTAACATCAGGTGAATCGTATGCTCGTTTGCCCCCTCTTCTATAAAAAAGATTCTTATTTATTACTCGACTGAACTCCCATTGGTATTGACAACGCACGCGAGCAGGGCATTGGCGCCATCATAGCGCACCGCCTCCCTTATATACTTGTTACCTCTGCAGTCTTTTAATCTTTGCATTTGTCTAAGCAGTAGTACATAGCGTAGCCGCTTTACGGAGTTGACGTCGGCAAAAATCTCTGTGGTCGCCGTTTCGTCAAGGTCATTCAGGCTTCTTAATTACTTAAAGTAAAACTGGGCTAACGAGACTTACGTCTATTATATATATATTATATATATCCTATATAAAATTAAACCCAAACCCAAGCATACCACTGCAAGACTTCAAGATACTGTAAGCTTGTTCTGCGTAGATTGAACCAAAAACTAATATTCAAAAACTGAAGGTAGCCTGACTAACTATGGCTTTGGGACGTCACTCATCTTAGTCCTTCCCGTGACCAGTGCTCTAAAGCACCAAAAACGTCGGGAAATAAGTATAAGTTAAAATAAGTTAATTAAACGCGATAAAATTCGTATATTTCATTTTATTCAATGTAGAATTTTGAACTAAATAAATAGCGTAAACCATTAGATATATATGATGCTGGATATGGACTTCTTTTGTTGTAGGTAGGACATCCTGCATTAATAGTTATGCTTGGCAGTCGGGTTTTCAATCACAGTATCAGACGGCTCGTACCTTCCTATTGTTTAGTAAGGGTTATTTTACCAATAACCCTTACTAAACAATAGGAATAAAACAATACCTGCAAGAAACACAGCGGGCTTCTTGCAGGTTTATTAGCACAGAGGTTTATTCCGAACCAACCAATATTAAATGACTTTAAACAAATATTCTTGAAATCTATATAGAATAAGCGTTTTCATTTTTTCACAGATTATAAAAAATGTGGCAACGTTTTTTATTCTAAATTTCTTTCCGTAAGTTATTGTTGCATCGGATACAAGTGTAGGTACTTCAGCCAAAAGTTGTAATATAAAAACTGATTGATTTAATATTATGAAAGTTTGTAAGTAGTGTATTTATGTAGCGGTATTACCAAAAAATGTGTTTTTTCTTTGTTCTGTGATTTTGAAATTTACTTTTATGTGTTTTTTTTTAGTTCTCTTTTACTATTACTTTGTAATAACACTCGATTGGTGGGTGGACACGATTTCCTTGCTGTATGAAGTACATTTAATTTAGCAGTTAATTTTATTTTAATAACTTAGACATTTTTAAGTGGTAGAGCCATACTGCAGCTATATTAAGGGTGCAGCACGAATGGGTCGGCTCGACCGGGTAAGGACCGCGCTCTCACAGGATACCAACGTAAAACAGCAGCTTACTACTGCTGTGTTTCGTATGGTGAGTGAAGAGATCCGGACAACCTTTTTACTGGAAATGAGACATTCCATCTTAGTCCTCAGGGGTGACAACGAGTCTGCTTTTTGATTTTTAATTGAAGATAAATGTAGATGTCTATGGTCCACTTCATCCACTTATCATCAGGTGGAGTGTGTGCTCGTTTGTCACCCTTATTCTATAATAATAATAATATAATTTAATTTAAATATATTATAAGTTAGTATATTTACGATTAACGATTGACCCTATTTGCGATATAAATGGCGAAAGTGAATTGTTTTTCACTGCTAATCACGACAGTTTTTGTTCTATGGTAAGTGATAGTGGCAGTTATATTTCCACACCTCTCTCAGAACTTCTTATTTCGCAGTTTTCTGATCACTTCTCCGATATGCCGACTTGTAAAAATATACATGCTGTTCTTATTTCTGAATAGTGGCTGAAGTCATGTTTTCCCTCCACCTTTTACTATTTTCCTAGCTTCCAACTAGTACGAAACGATCGCTTGGTAGGTGGTGATGGAGGTGTTACCATTTATCTACGTTCATACATTCCTTTCACTCGCAGGAGACATCATCGCAAAAATAGCCCAAATAGCTTCCTACGACCTCGAAACGTCGAGATATGATGAGAACTCGATTTTTAAAAAACCGGAGTGAAAACAACGATTTTTTTGAAAATCACTGATTTTCATAGCTGGGAGTTAAAACATATAGTAGAATTGGGAAAGTTCTCCTTTTTTTAGTCGGCTAATAAAATGAGAACATCATCAATGTCGATATCAATGAAATACACTTTGGATAACACAAAAACTGCTGGTCACGTCTTGATCATATTTCTACGGGACCACATGAGAAGCGCCAGTTTTTTTTCAACCGGATATTTAATAAAATAATGTTTTTATTAGTCAATAAAAACCTTAGCTACACATACAACCAACCATCAAGTATATTATATATAAGAGTGAAATGGTAAATAAACGAATTGCCATTGATACCTGCAGTCCATTGATACCTACAGCCAATTTATTAAATAAGTATCTCCATAACTTTGTTTGTACAGTATATAAAAGTTTTATAAAGAGTTCTTTAAGTATCACTATCACAGTGCGTGTATCGCTTTTAAATAAAGTACTTGGGGAAATTTATATAGGTAGTTGCTAAAGTCCTAACTCCCTTGATAAATAAACTTTGTTCCGAGCAAGGATTTAAGCATTTTTCTTGATAAGTTTTATTTAAACGAATTGTCGACGATTTCTTAACAATCCGACCTTCTATCGTATATAAGGAGGTTTCATGACTGTCGGGGGGTATTAGCTGAGCCGCTTCTTCACATATACAATCTACATATATGCTTACAGTCCGCAGTGTTCCCAGAGATGTGGAAAATCATGAGGGTCATACGGGTACCGAAGGGAAAGATGTCTTTCAGTGTTGAAGGTTATAGACCTGTGGCAGTGCTTTCAAAACCGGCAAAAGTTTTGGAATCAGTAGTTCACAAAAGATTGTACTCACAAATAAACGCTCAGTTAACGGACGCACAGCACGGCTTCCGCTCGGGACGAAGCACGACCAGCAATCTGCTCAACTATATGTCAGACGTTGTGACGGCTGTGGATTCTGGGGACCAAATTGACGCTGCATACTTTGATCTCAAAAAAGCCTTTGATCTGGTGGACAATGATGTGTTGCTTAAAAAGCTAGCGAGTTTCGGCTTTACTCCAAAACTTTTACAATTTTTTGCGAGCTATATATGGGAGACAGGTAGCAGTTTGTCGAGTAAGCTGGTTACGTGTCGCAGCCATATTTATACAAGGTCGGACATAAGTCAGGGCAGTAACCTAGGACCTTTTGAATTCATTTTGATGGTAAATGATCTACCAGGGGTAGTGAAAGAGGCGAAATGTCTGTTGTTCGCAGACGACCTTAAACTATATCTGGAGATCGGAAATCATGACTGTGAAAGAATGCAGAGTGATATAGATAGAGTGGTGGCTTGGGATGAGAGAAACTGTTTACAGTTTAATACTTCGAAGTGCGTGACAGTAAGATTCTCGTCAGCACACCATCCTATCTTAAACAATTACAAAGTTGCAGGAGTCACAATGACGAGAGTAAGTGAACTTAGGGATTTAGGCGTTCAACTCACTTCAAGACTTTCATTTAAGGAACATGTCGAAAAAATCTGCAAGAAAGCATATAGTAATCTGGGTTTCATCTTACGCAGAGCTCACGGATTTAAGAATATTGCGGCAGCTATAGTATTGTATAGTGCATTAGTAAGGAGCCACCTCGAGTGCAATGCAGCCGCATGAGACTAAGTACGTCCTCATGCTGGAACGGACACAAAATAAGTTTATTAGATATTTATAGTACAGTATGGATGTATAGTACAGTACAGTATGGAGTATACCCATTCTATCCATTAAAGTATCCTACTTTGTTCATCTTGGGTATGGTGGGATATAACGAACTGAGGGTTAGGAGAGAACTGGCTCTGGTTTCCTATATGTTTCGTCTTTTAAGGTGCAAGGTAAATAAACCTGAGTTGCTCAGAAAGATTTACTTCTGTGTGCCGGATCGCTACGCGGAGCGGAGGTGGCTGCCGCGGCTGCTGGCGGAGCCAAGTGCGCGTACGAACTTGGTGCGGGAGGCGCCGCTTACTCGCGCCACACGCCTTTTAAATCAATTGTCGGATCGGGTGGACCTACTCTGTGCACTCCGAATTAATTCACAAGGGCTGCTTTGTTTTTTATTTGTTATTCGTAGTTGTTTATTATTTGGTATTGTTTTTGTATTGTTTTTAGCATGTACTATCGCATTAGGTTATTAAACCCGTAATGGTAGTATATATGTGGAAATAAATAAAAATAAATAAATTAATAATAAAAATGTTCTCATCAAAATATTGTTATAATGAAAATATATTACGCTGTTACGGAGTGAGTGAGCAGTTCCTACCAGTAATTAATTCTTAGCAAAGTTACACAATCGCACTGTTGGCAACATTGTTTCACTTCCATGATATATTCGACGCTTGAAACTGGCACAGTTAGGCCTAATAATGATGAGATGATGATGTCGCAGATGTCGCTAGTTGACACTGAGGTGAAGTTTTTGTCATGTCATTTAATTTTGAAGTTAGTCTTAAATAGAAGTTTATCAGTTTCTAGAGCATCATGTTCAGATTGGAACTGAGACATGACTTTTGTCATAAAACAACTGTAATTAAATAAGTATAATCTACAACGTTTTCATTATTCTCGATCAATAAACTTCAGGCATTCCAAAGACGTTACCGTCCATTCATCTGGAAACAAATCGTACTCACAATTTGTGTCCAGGCAGAGAGAACACGAGGAAGACCCTTGTTGGCGTCTAAAGGTTTATGCTTCCGATAACTACAGTATATATTTAGTACAAAAAATCGACATAGCTGCTGCTATTCATGGGCGGCGACAGTCATTTTCTATGAGTTATTTGTAGCTAATTTGTCCTTGAAATATAAAATACAATGAATTTTTACGTCGTTTCTCGTTGTTTCATACATATATTAAATTAAATTGGAATAATACGTATAAGTAAGCGATGATTTTAATCAAAACTATTTTTCGTTCGACATACGTGATTTTAAGTCACTCAAAACAATTCACGTGTTGTATTTTTTATAAGATTTGGGTGACAAACGAGCACACAGTCCACCTAATGATAAGTGCTTGCTGTGGCCTGCAGACATCTTCATCTGTCCTCAATCACGAATCAAAATGCAGCTGCATTGTCACCCGTGAGGATAAAGATGGAATATCTCGTTTCCAGTAAAAAAGGTCTCCGTTTCGCTACATTCACCGTATGAAAAACACAGTATAATATAGCAGCGTTTAGCTTCTATTTTAGGCTGATGTTCTACGAGAGCGTGGCTCTTTCCCGGTCGATTCGCGCTGCAATCATAATATAGTCGAAATGTGGCTCTACCACGTAAAAAAATTATAAATGTTTTTGTATGCGGTTAGTTCGTCACTCTTATGTTCGTTGATCAAAGGTTAGAATAGAAAAAATGCACGGATTGAACTTCTTTTCTTATTGTAGTAATCGCGACACTTCTTACTTGAAATAAAAATAATTAGAAACTTATTTTGGAATTGCTACTTAAAATTTACCTACAGTGAGAGAAAATTAGTCTGGCTCACCAAGAAGGGTAAATGGAATAGGTAAACTCACGATTAGCGGCAGCGGCGATCAACTTCAACTTGGCTTCAACGATATCTTCGGATGTGGAAGGCTTCAGTCTTCCTTGACCACACTCCTACGTGATTATATAGTCTATGCACACATATGGGTCGACCCGGCACACTCACTAACGCTATTTACATTGATTTTTATATTGGAAGGCTTAGACTAGAACAGTGTGTATCGATCGCGTCTACTTCTTTTACAGACGCTTTTGTTGTGGGCCAACAGATGGCGCCATAAGTTTGTTGTGCGGTTAATTGGAAAGAAGGATGCAATAGAAAAGTAAGGAAAGCAAGCCAGTACATAATTCCCCCCACTTGAAATCGTTTCAGATTTCGTGACTAAATAATCAATAGCAGTTCTCACTATAAAATTAAATACTAAAAAATAGAAGCTAGCTTAGAATAATATGTACCTAACTTACTATAGTATTCACAATTAAATTTTAGTTGCATACCTATTGGAATGGTATATAAGGTAACATAATTTAACAACTAAATCTACATGCTAAATAACATAAGGCTATAATATTAATTATGAAAAAAATTGACAAGTATTGGTATATTATTGATTTAATGGTAGAGGACACAGTTTATTCACTGGTCTCTTATGGAGTCCATTAGTAGTGCGTAGGGTGACCACACGCACTACACCGTCTTTGCCGGGATGCACGTCTTGAACTCTACCTGAACGCCACTCTAGTGGTGGTAAATTGCTATCGACAATTAATACAATATCTCCGACGTGAACATTTGGTTGTTCTCGAAACCATTTAGCGCGTTGCTGTAAGGTATGGAGATAATCGCGTTGCCAAACATGCCAAAAAGACTGTGTAATTTTTTGCAACATCTGCCAGCGGGTCCGAGGGGAAACATATTCATTAGAGAGTTCAGGTTCTGGTAACGATATAAGAGGACCGTGGGCCAAAAAATGTCCAGGTGTAAGAATATCGACCAAATTAGGATCCGGGGATAGACAGCACAACGGTCGCGAGTTAAGTACGGCTTCGACTTTAGTAAGGATCGTTATTAGCTCCTCGAATGTCAACACTTGTGACCCTATAACGCGTTTTAAGTGGAACTTCATTGATTTTACACCGCTCTCAAATATGCCACAAAAATTACTCCCGGTAGGAGGGTTCAGTCGCCAGACAATATTTCGTTTCGCAAGACTAGACTCAATCGAATCATTGTTCTTATAAACCATTTGTTGTAGTTCGTTAAGGTAGCGCCGGGCACCAATAAAGTTAATGCCGCAGTCGGTTACTATGAAGGTACAAAGGCCACGACGAGATACGAAGCGATCTAACGCTGCCAGAAAGGCAGAAGTCGATAGCTCTGTTACTGTCTCAAGATGGATAGCCTTTACTGCAAGGCAAACGAATACACACACGTAGGCCTTGTACGTACGAGCGTTTCGTCTACGACTTTCCTTCACTATGAATGGACCGGCGAAGTCAATTCCCACATTTTGGAAACACCGCGTTGATTGTACTCTAGACGACGGAGGATTTCCCATTAAAGGTTGGCAAGCAACGGGTTTTACCCTAAAACATGCAATACATTTCGATAAACGCGACCGAATTAAGTTACGAATGCCAAGTATCCAATATCTTCGCTGAATAATCGATTGAAGAGTACGAGGACCGCAGTGTAAGTATTTTTTTTTTTTTTTATAGGATACGGTGACAAACGAGCACACAGTCCACCTGATGGTAAGTGATTGCTGTGGCCCATAGACATCTACATCTATCCTCGATTACGAATCAAAATGCAGATGCGTTGTTATCCGTGAGGACTAAGATGGAATGCCTCGTTTCCAGTAAAAAGGGTCTCCGGTTCTCTACACTCACCATACGAAATACAGCAGCATTAAGCTACTATTTCACGCTGGTATTCTGGAAGAGCGTGGTCCTTCCCCGGTTGAGCCGACCCATTTGTGCTACAACTATACTACTAATATAACTGCAGCATGGCTCTACCACGTATAGAAGAATTAACATGAAAGTAGTCTATAATAAGCAAAGATAAGCGATACGCCTTTGGCAACAGTATGGGATGTTTTACGGTTGCGGGTAGATTGGATTGCTCTAGACGGCCCCCCACTCGCAGCAATCCCTCGTCATCAATAAAGGGATTCAGTTTTTTAACGGCTTTGGTGGCTTTGATTTCCTCTGTAAGATGAAGTTTTTGTTCATGTCGAACCATATAGATGATAGACTGCTCCAGCTCTGATACACTCAAGAAATTCTTAGTTCTATAGTTTCGTTTGAACGCTGCTACAGCCCGCAAACACCAAGCCAGCACACGCTGAACGCGGGATAGCGTGGAGTAGCGGTCTAAGAGTCCACTAATAAAATCAAGCTCAGTAGAGCCGTTATCCGTTAGAGACACATGAGCAGTAGAGCGCAACTCGGGTACGGAAGCTTGTGATTCCCATTTGAACTTTATTGGCCAAGTGGAGGAATCGTTAGCGAGCCAACTTGGACCTGACCACCACATACAACATGTCGCCAGTTGTGAACTACTCGACTGCAATGATCGGCAGGATTATCATATGTCGATGTATATGATAATCCTGCCGATCATATGTGATGTAGCAGGATTATCATATGTGATGTAGCCAGCTATCCAAGGATACATCGTCGATGATTTTCGCAACACGATGGGAAACAAAAGTCTTTAGTTTATGAGGTTCCGTATGTAACCATGCTAGAACTGTGCTACTGTCAGTAAAGGCAATCACTTTACTGACAGGGATTTTATCTCGCAGCAATTTTTGCATGTGCTTAAGAACTCATCCTAAAAGTACAGCACCGCAAAGTTCTAGACGGTTAACCGTTAATGGTTTTAGGGGTGCGACTTTTGATTTTGCAATCAGCAGATGCGTTCTAAAATGGTTGGCACGAACTGTCCTTAAGTACACACAACATCCATATGCCTTTGAAGAGCCATCACAAAAACCAATCAATTGATAACTTTCGGCGTCATCATATGTAATTCTACGAGTCAGTTTAATCTGTTTAACAAGTTGAATTTCAGAGATAAAGTTGTGCCATTGGTGAGCGACCTCAGGTGGAACGGGTTCATCCCAACTCAGCTGAAGGCGCCACATATCTTGAAGCAATAGTTTGGCTATTAGAATGACAGGAGTTAGCCAACCAATTGGGTCATAGATGCGAGCGATATTTGATAATGCACGCTTTGTTAAATTGGAATTGAACTCTGAAAACGAATACGTAAAGAAGTCTTCTACGGGGTCCCACTGGATACCCAGAATTCTAAGGATGTGGTCGTGATTTTCATCACAAAAGACCCTGGGTATTTGACAATGTTCGGACGGTAGAGCTGCAATAAATTCGGCCGAATTACTACTCCATTTACGCAGATCAAATTGAGCACAGCTCAGTAGTTTAATAAGTTCATTTTTCAGCTCAAGTACTTGTTTTAAAGATGGCGCTCCCGTCGGAATGTCGTCCATAAAAGTGTCATGAAGTAAAACGTCAGCTGCTTGGGAAACTCAGAAAGCATGATCGACCGCTAGTTGATGCAGGGTACGAATGGCTAAGTACGGTGAACTAGTTACACCGTATGTCACTGTATTTAATTCGAATTCACGCACGGGATCAGCTGGAGAATTTCTCCACAACACGTGTTGCCACTCTCGGTCTTCCGGACGTAAATCTATATTGCGATACATTTTCGAAATATCGGAGGTGAACACGATTGCGTGAAGACGAAATTTTGTCAGTGTATCAACAATGTCGTTTTGTAGCTTAGGACCAGTGTATACGATATCATTTAATGATTTTCCGTTCGTCTTTTTGGCACTTGCATCAAAAACGACACGTAGTTTGTCGTAGTACTCTGAGGGCGGAGTATATACTGATGCGGAATTACAAATTTGCCTGATCAAAAGTCTGCGGGTTGCATATGCCCCAGATCTGAATATTCCGTCATAAAATCAGAATAGTCCTTTTTTAATTCTACATTGCGCTCAAGGCGCTTTTCGAGTTTGAATAAGCGTGATTTTGCCATATCGAAAGATTCACCCAGATCATCACAAGGCTTCCTCAGTAACAAAGGGACGACGTAACGACCGTCAGGTTTACGTGACACAAGAGTGGAGTATAGTTCCTCACATTTTACCTCTTCGGAGTTCGCTATAAATGTTTTCGGTGGTTCTTCGACCTCCCAAAAACGCTTGACCACGTCATTCAAAAGCCGCGTGGAAGAAACGAGGGAAGACACCATAGGTGGAGAATGAGAGCTGTAATTAATTTTGCCAGTGAGCACCCACCCAAAGACACTGTGTAGAGCGACTGGTAAACCAGGACCTATTTCTAGGCGTTGGCCATCATAAATTTTATGGAATAGTTCTGCGCCCAGCAGCAAGTCTATATTAGTGGGTTTGTCGAACTGTTTGTCTGCTAGAACTAGATGTTTAAAATTTGCATGAACCCCAGAAGGTACTTCTACGACAGGCATTTTACTTGTTATGTTATTCATTATTATAGCATTAATAGGGAAGTTTGGACTATCAGAATCCGTTGGCATTACCACGCATGAAGTTTCACCCTTAATTTGATGTACTACATTTTTTCCTAAGCCTGCTACAGCTAAATTGCAGCGACGAATGGGCAACCCTAAACGTTGAGCGAGTGATAACGTCATAAAACTATCCTGAGCTCCACTGTCAATAAGTGCGCGGGCAGTAGTATACTGAGCGGGAGCACCGCAACCGCGCACGCGCACTACACATGTGCCGAGTAAAACGAGAGCACGACTGTGACCAACGTGAGCGCTGGTAGTCACGAAGCTCGCAGTCGCGGTTAAGTCGTCAGCCGTAGCTGCTGTGTTACTGATATTCCTGTCAGTGGAGCAACACGGAACAGCAACAATGGCGGTGTTATCGTGGAGCAACGAATGGTAACGCTCACCACAAGTTGAGCATGTATTTTTCGAAAAACATTTATTGGCATTACGATTTAAACGTAAACAATTCATGCAAAGATTTTTATTAGACACTAAGCCATATCTTTCAGAAATATCAAGTTCTTGAAACTTCGGACATTTGAAAAGCGCATGTGCTGCCCCGCAACACAGGCAATCAGCTGTTTTATTTGCAGCATTTGGATCTATAGCAGTGTTCGAAGGCAATGATGTAGTTTTGTGATATTGTTTATTATTGTGACTATTTCGTGTTCCGGTGGCAAGCACAGAATTTTTATGCAACTGTCCTGATTGAAAAACAGAGTCGGAAAAATTACCCGGTTCACTAACTTCTAGCACTTTAACATAACTTTGTAAAAAAATTAATAAATCAGAAAAGGTAGGAATTTGCTCCCCGTTTTGCATCTCGAAACGTTTACGCGTATCAGAATCTAAAACACGTGCAGCTAAATAAAATAAAATAAACTCATCTTATTCTTCTTCTTCAGGTTCTTAATTTTCATAGCTTTCAGAGCATTAACGGTTTCATTCAACATATTAGTTAAGTTACGTAAATCGGCATAGTTACCAGACTTCAAAGGAATAAAGCTACAAATTTTATTCAAGTACGTTGCGGCCAAAATTCGTTTATTTTGGAACCGCTCAATAAGAGCTTCAAAAACAATTTGGTAGTTGTCAGACGTAACTGGCACTCCTGTCGCGATTGACAGCGCCGAGCCCGAGAGACACGTCAACAAATAATGAAACTTTTCGATTGACCTTATATTATTGTTTTCATGTACAAGTGTGGAAAATGTATCGAAGAAAGTTTGCCAATGTTCAATTTTCCATCAAATTTCGGTAATTCAAGTTTTGGTAAACGTGCTTGCGCGTATGGTTTCATACTATGATATGATAATCCGGAAGTCAAACTCGGGTCCGGGTCGCATTGCGCGTCGGCTCGAGTGCAACCCTCGCTTAGAGCAGCCCTGGCGGCATCGACGGCGTAGTACATGTCGTCAAAGGCAATCACGGGCTTCATATCAATAATAACGTCCGGCTTTAATTTTAACTTTAACTCGTTTATTTGATTCGTATAATCCAAGAATTCTTTACGCACTAAATCAATACGCTTAAACCTAGCCTCGAATTGAGACGTAGAAGTTGTATCCGTTTGTATTCTTCGATAAATCATATATTATTTGAATTTCTCGAAATGCATATTCTCTTTGAATAGTAAGCAACTTGAGTTGTCTCTCAAATTCACTAGCGTTCGACTTTGTTTTATGTTTGAAGTTATAAATAATAAAACCGTTTTAAAACAAACCTAATTTTTTAACCAACCAATAATGTCGCTATTAATAAGTAGATATATATTGTGCCACGCCTATTGAAACAACGATCAGTATTGAATGTGTGGTGTAAAAATTTTAACCTACTACCTCCGTGTTTAGTTACTACAAAATGAATTATAATTCATGTAATCAATATCAGAGGACAATTCTGCCTATTTTTAAATTATATGAAATAAATTTAGTAAGTTGCTTCTTATTATATCGTTAAAATTAAACGAATGAAATGAGTACTTTACTTAACTTTTATTTGTAAAAGTTTTTTTTTTATTTGAATTGCTATGAACTGTAATTTTGGAGTTTTCGAATGAATTGAACCCAAAATACCATAGGACATTCGCGCTCGTACGGATCACTATGAATAAAGGTTAGAATAGAAAAAAATGCACGGATTGAACTTCTTTTCTTATTGTAGTAATCGCGACACTTCTTACTTGAAATAAAAATAATAAGAAACTTATTTTGGAATTGCTACTTAAAATTTACCTACAGTGAGAGAAAATTAGTCTGGCTCACCAAGAAGGGTAAATGGAATAGGTAAACTCACGGTTAGCGGCAGCGGCGATCAACTTCAACTTGGCTTCAACGATATCTTCGGATGTGGAAGGCTTCAGTCTTCCTTGACCACACTCCCACGTGATTATAAGTCTATGCACACATATGGGTCGACCCGGCACACTCACTAAAGCTATTTACATTGATTTTTATATTGGAAGGCTTAGACTAGAACAGCCATTACCGATGCAGTTCGTCTTGAGTCTCGATTACATGTGTGTATCGATCGCGTCTACTTCTTTTACAGACGCTTTTGTTATGGACCAACAGATGGCGCCATAAGTTTGTTGTGCGGTTAATTGGAAAGAAGGATGTAATAGAAAAGTAAGGAAAGCAAGCCAGTACATTCGTTGTTTCGTTTTTGTTTCATAAGTATATTATATTTATCTTGAAGAACGTATCAAGGTACGCCGATTTTAATCCGAAACATTTTATGCTTACACAGTGGATGCTGTGACCCAAAGACACCTACACCTATCCTCCATTAACAATCAAAATGTAAAAGCGTTCCAGAAGTCTATTTCCTGGCGTCTTTTTTATAGCAGAAGAGGCAAACGAGCATGTGGCTCACCTTATGGTAAGTGATTACCTCCGGCCATGTACAAATTCAACACCAGGGGAATTAAAGATGCATTGCTGGCCTTTTCAAAAGGAGTAGGCTCCTTTCTTGAAGGTCCCTAAATCATATCGGTCCGGAAAAACTGGTGAAAGTCAATTTCACAAGGAAGTTGTGCGAAGAAGAAAACTTTTTTAAATGGATGCCAGTAGCCACTTTTAGGTCCAGCGTGCTAAACCAATAATTTACTCCTGTAAGCATGTTCAGCGTATCATCAATTCTTGGCAAAGGATAACTGTCCTTCTTCGTAACGTCTTTCAGACGGCGGTAGTCAACACAAAACCACATGCTGCCTCTTCTTTACCGGCACCACAGTTGAATGGACTAGATGAAGGTTCAATAATACCATCCTTCATCCTTCCCTCAATCAGGGTTTCCACTTTCTTTTACGTGCTACCAGCAATCTTTTTGGCCGCTGACGGATTGGCAATTTTTCTCCTTTGTGTTGGACTAAGCCAGTATTTCCTATGTCTATCTTCCTATGTCGTTTGACGAGAAAGCATCGGCGTATTTGAGTAACAACTTCTTCACCTTGACCATTTCATTCGGTGAAAGAACGCTGTGACAGTCTTCTAAAAGTGTGGTCACTCTCGTTTGTGCATCCTAGCCGTGGGTCCCTGTCGATAGATATTGGCACCGACGTAATCAATCCAATTCCTCACAATTTTTCTATAATCTGTTCCTGATCACAAAGGTTTTGCACACGTATACCTGAGATGCCAGTGATTCTAACCAAGGCTCGAGACACTTTCCATGGAAGGTCATCGTCTACCCTTTCCAAGAGTACACAACGATGAGCTTGCCCAGGATTCCGAGGAAGACTAACCGGCATAATCATTTCCAATCTTGGCGAAAGAACAATCCTCTTAAGGCTGTACACATTCCATGGTAACACCTCTTCCACAAAAAGTTCCTCTTGTCCACATTTAAAAACACCTTCCTTAACGTCGATGTCACAACAATTTTTCCTCATAATGTCTAGGCTCAGGATGTGGTCGTCAATTATATCAGCCACAATGACATTATGCGAGTAAATCATATTGCCCCCATCTCCTTATCTTCACGAACGGGTATGCGCTGACCGGTGGCTGTCACCAAATTATTGCGTTCTCCTTTGTATGCGGAGTTCCCAAGGAACTGACTTATACGTTGAAAATTGATAACCATGCGAGAGGTTCCAATGTCTATGACCAGTTTACACGGCATTCCATTGACCTCGCCCTTGATGATTAAGCTGTTCTCATCATGGACTTGTGAGATCGAAATCCTTGTACTCGTTTCCCTGCTGCTGCTGGGTGGTTCTGTTAGCCGCACTACCCTCAATCAATAGGTTCAGTAATTTATCCTGGCATATATCACACACAAAAAAATTTTTATGAGGGTGGCACGTCGCATCACGACACAAAATGGGTTTTCATCCAATCGCTGGGCATAGAGCATTTTCACTACGGTGGTATTGGTGAGCACAAAGCCGATACCCATTGGTAATGCTGAAGCCAATTACCAATTTCTCAATTTTTGATTACATTATAGAGCATAGTCCAGCATTGAGCAAGGTCCACTTACATCCTTTGCATTCCAAATACATAAAGGAGACGGGCGAATTTGGGCCTAACGTTACACAAGTGAAATATTTATCAATATTTTTTTACAGTTTTTTTGTAGTTAATAATGAAATATTAAGCAGTTTTACCATGGCAAAAGAAATTAAATATTTAATAAAAATAATACTGACCGTTATTTTCATTTTTAAACAATGCTGCCAGATGAAATAGGTTAGTTAATCGATTTTAATAAAAAATAGAAAAAAAAACAATAAAAAGTGATTGATTATTTTATTCTTTATGTAAGTTTAAGAAACTTATTATTTAAATAATGGTTTCCTCGTGATACTTCAACGTTTCAAAAAAAGTCGTAAAAATAAATTGACTGAATAGATTATTAATCGATTTCACAATCTATTATCAATGTTTTATACAGGTCACAAAGCGGAAATGTCAACGTTAGTTCGAAAACTCAAAAGTCAATCAAATCATTTTTTACGTTAGTTTGGGTCTTAGCTTGCGGTGGTATTGAATATTTTCTGTTATTTTTGTGTGCTGTAATAATGTTCTGATCTTTAAGGACTGTCTACGTATAAAGGATTCTGACGGTTTATTTTCTTGAAGAATATATGTGCAAAATGATGAACTTAAATGATTTCCTTCACACATGGTGATATAATAAAAATATCTTTAGGTATTTATCAAATTAAGTAAGCTAGGTCCCATTATGGAGAACACATACGACAAGATGGGAGATATGGGGTATGTTCCGAAATGCAACTCAGTACACTGGCAAATGCAAATGACGTCATCAATTGACACTATATTGTACTGGCGTACCGCCCCCATATTGCGTCGGATATCCGGCCACAATAAAACAATTTCTAATTGTGTGTGCGCTTAATCAAGCATGCCAGAATTTGTTTTTATTCGTTCAAATACAAAAAATTATAGAATAATTGCTGGTATATATATAATGATTTTTGGAGCACAAAATGACAAAATAATCGCCAACACTTTTCCAATCAATATGGAGTAATTGTATGACGTCATAATATACTGTCCTATGTTTTGGAACGAATCAACAGTATAGCGAAATTGAGAAAAAGAAAAATAAAAAGTAAAAAACACTGCTGCCATTTTATAATTGTTTTTCTGTCCGCCAAAATGAGTGAATCTAACGAAGAAATTCGATACATTCTGAAGTTTTATTACAAAAAAAGGGAAAAATGCAACTCAAGCAGCGAAAAAATTTTGTTACACTTATGGACCTAATGCAGTGTCAGTAAGTAGTTTCAGGACAAAGTTGTACGTAGTAACTTACAAAGTTGGATCAAGCGTTTTCAGTCTCGGAATTTTGATGTCAAAGATGCTGCTCGCTCTGTTCGCCCCCATATGGATAAAGTCAATGCCATTTTTGAAAATCTGTGGAGCAAGATCGACATATTAGTAGTAACAATATAGTCAGAGAATAGTTGATTGAGCACAGTTTTGATCCATTTGACAAAATCCGGTTGTACAAAAAAGTTTGATATTTGGGTATCACACGAGCTCACTGGAAGAAACATAATGAATCGTGTACTTATTTGCGATTTTCTATTGAAACGTATAGAAACTGAACCATTTTTGAAAAATAAACTATCACTGGTAATGAAAAATGGATCACCTACGACAAGAACTTGCGAAAAAGATCAAGCTCCACAGACTGTAGCAAAATCCAGATTAATACGTAATAAGATGATGCTGTGTGTATTGTAGGATTGGAAGATCATTGTTTATTACGAGCTCTTACCGCCGGAAAAACCATCGACTTGGATTTCTACTGCCAAGAAATAATAAGACTACTATGAAGCAAGAAATTGAGAAAAACGGCCGGAATTAACCAACAGAAAAGGAGTGGAGGAGTTATTCAACATGATAACGCCAGACCACACACTCTTAAAATAAAATAATTAATACCAAAAATTAACAACTAAATCAAATATCCAACATACGAAATTTTTGACCACAGACACGAATCATAAACAATGCGCTGTCTATAACTTATCAAAACAAACTCTAGACGACGCCACAATGAAAGTTTTAAAAAAAGGTATGAATTTCGCAGTAACACTGCGAAAAATACCGTATGAGGACATTATCTGTAGTCTTGAGGATTGTCTGTATAAAAATAATATTTGTAATAAAGATTTAGAGGCCATACGTCAAGGCATTTCGTTTATGTTACGTCGAAGTTCAGCGCCGAAATTAAATTTTCCCAAAAATGAATTAAACGCGTTGAAAAACTTACGCAACAGACCAGAGCTTACGATTTTCAGAATTGATAAAGGTAATGATACGGTTATCATGGATACGTCAGATTACAATTTTATAATACAACAACTTTTGTTGGATGAAACTACATACCGAAAGGTCAAAACAGACCCTACAACTAATAGGCTTAAAACAACTAGCGATCTAATGAAGTAATACTCCGAGAAATTGAATCTGGGCGTTAATTCGATAGTACTTTCATGTCGAAACCACCAAAGTTGTATGGGTTACCAAAAATACACAAACCGAACGCAAATTGCAATAGCTATCGTGATAACACTGCTACCTTCGATTACATTCTGTTTATAAAATAATTTCAGCTAAAAATGAGTGTTCGTAGAAGCCCGCCAAAAGGATCGGGATCATATCTTGATGTATCAAAGCTCAGCGAAGATGCTTATTTCGTACAAAGGAAGAGAAAATTACCGGATTGCCAATGTGACTTTTAAGAGATGATGATAGATTTTCAAAATAAAATTACTGCTTCAATAAATAATGTGCTTGAGAGCCATAATAACAACATAAAGTCTTCTTTGAATGCTCTTCGTGACGACATAAGTGAGTTTGAACAGCAATTGCATGATATGAAGTTCACCAGCGAGAAATCATCAAATGAACAAACTGTCCTCAAAAATAATATTTCCTTATTGAAATCTTCTACTGACCAAAATAACCTTAAAGTTGAATCAATCTCAAAGGATATATATGCCTTACAATCTACCGTCAATAACTTATCAGAACAGCAACAAGCGAGGGAACAACAAGGAAGGACCAATAATTTAGAAATATCAGGAGTACCTTTTACTAAGAGTGAAAATTTACTAACTATTGTTCACAACATCGCAACAAAGATTGGTTTCCCTTTGGAGTCATCGGATATCGATTACATCCATCGTGTTCGACGTTTTAACTCCAAAAGTAGCGATAATACAAACATTGCTGATGGCAGATCTCGAAACTTCTCCCTGACTCCTAATATAATCGTTAGGTTTACACAAAGAAAGCGGAAATCTGATATGCTTGCGGCTGTGCGTGCCCGACGAGGGTTGACAACAGTGGACGCTGGTGTGGACGGCCCGTCTAAGCCTATTTTTATTAGTGATCATTTATCGTCACGTAATAAATTATTATATAAGCAAGTGCGTCTTATTGCTAAAGAAAAAAGCTATAAATATGTTTGGTTGTCAGATTGTAAGATATTTGTACGTAAAAATGACGAGTCCAAAGCATTACTGGTAACTAGTGAAGTCGACCTTATTAGAATTAAGTGACTATTCTTACTTTGTATATTTAATTTAAACCATTCAAATATTCTATGTAACTATTTATATATATCAAGTTTTAATTTTAATCTCACTAAAATAATGTCTTTGTTAATTTGGTCTAAGATAAGAAGTTTATATTACATATTTATATTCTTACATGTTGGTGGAACGGTGTTAATTACAATTTTTAAAATACGATAACACAAACTTTGCTATTTATTATCAAAATGTGAGGGGTTTACGCACTAAATCACATAACTTTCTTAATGCAATATTGTGCAACGATGCGATTTGTTTAACCGAAACTTGGCTTAACGATAACTTTTACGACTCAGAATACTTTGACAACCGTTATCTGGTATACCGTTGTGATCGTAATGTTGCATTAAGTGGGAACGAGCGCGGTGGTGGTGTGTTAATTGCGGTTCGCCGTGAGTTGTGTCCCCAACACCGCGTAGACATGCTCGCTGCGCCACCGTCGGAGGAGGTATGGGTGTCGGTGCCGCTGAACGCGATTACCGTTCCTACTTCGTCCGTTCAGTTTTGGAACACACCTCGCTATCTGCATTTAATATCCACATATATAGCACACAGCAATAATCATGAGCTATTATTGACTTCTTTCTATGATAGGGTAACCGAATTTATGAATAGTAAATCTAATGATATTTATCTTATTCTCGGTGACTTTAATGTGACCAATGCTTGTTGGCATTATAATATAACCACTAATACCATGGATGTTCAAACAAACAATGACAGATTAGCTTGTCTCACTGCCGACTTTAGGCATATATCGTTACTATCACAATTCAACTCTCAATTTAATGTAAATAATTGACTTCTAGACTTAATTTTTTGTAATAAAAACTGTTCAGTGGCTTCTAGCGTATACCCATTAGTGCCGCAAGATAATCATCACAAAGCTTTAGAAATAGATTTAAAATTATTTTCTTCTGCTATGCTTAACGTTGCTAATATTAAGAAAAAACTTTGCTACAAAGCCGACTTCGACTCAATTAATACTTCCTTAAATTCGATTGACTGGGAGGCAACTTTTAGCACTATGAAGTCCGACGTAGAATCAATGACTTCGTACTTTTATGATGTGCTTGATGGGCTTGTGGACAAACACGTACCGACGCATTGTCTTACTACCAAAAATAAATTTCCTCTGTGGTTTAATAAACCTCTAATTAAATTATCAAAAGAAAAATATAAATTTCATAAAAAATGGAAACGATATGGTAACTTGTGTGATTATCAAACTTTCTCTATTCTGAGGCATCGTTTTAAGAAAATGGAGAAAAATTGTTACAAAAGGTTTATTGAAATTGCTGAAGAGAAAATTAAAGAGAATCCAAAATATTTTTGGTCTTTTGTAAAATCTAAAAATTCTACAAACGACATTCCAGATAGAATGTTATACAAAGGTAAACTTTTATCTAGTGGCAGTGAGATTTGCGATGCGTTCAATCAATATTTTCATTCCGTTTTTTATCCAGAAATGATTCTCTTATTAAAAATCATTCTATTAGCTCTTATCCCCTCTCAATTTTAGATATAAACTCTGTTAATATTGACTATGATATTGTTCTTAAAGAATTAAAAAATATCAACGTTCGTAAGGGCGCAGGTTCTGATAACATTCATCCCATTTTAATCTCCAAATGTGCCAAAGAACTCGCAGAACCTATAACCATAATTTTTCGAACTTCTATTGAAACCGGTGTTTACCCTAGTAAGTGGAAAAAATCTTTAATAACTCCTATTCCAAAAAATAACAGAAATGATATAATTACTGAGTATAGACCGATTTCCAAATTATGTGTTTTGGGGAAGGTTCTTGAAAAAATTGTCGCATCCTATATTTTGTTTTCAGTTCGTAATTACATATGTCAACAACAACATGGTTTCTTTAAGCACCGTAGTGTTGATACCAATATGGTAACTTTTACTGATTATTTGTCGAAGGCCATGGATAATAACTTACAAGTAGATGTTGTATACACAGATTTTTCCAAGGCTTTTGACAAGCTAAATCACGATCTTCTTATTGAGAAGCTTATAAGGGCTGGCATTCACGGCAGCCTTACTCTTCACTATTTCTACCCGTAACTTCAGGCGTACCTCAAGGATCACACTTAGGCCCTTTGCTGTTTTCGTTATATATTAATGATATAGGACTAAAGAATAGTAATTACTTACTTTACGCCGACGATACAAAGTTATTTCGAGTTATCGAAACACTTGATGACTGTGTAAAGCTGCAAAAAGACGTAACTTCTCTATTTGATTACTGTTCAAATAACCAACTATATCTCAATATTGATAAATGCCATATCATATCTTATACACGTAAAGTCAACAGTATAATATTTGATTACAGCTTGAATGATACTACTATTAAAAGAGTAGATAGTATTAGAGATCTGGGTATAATAATGGATTCAAAATTGTCATTCAATCTACATATTGATTATTAAGCAGTGTATTTCGTAGCTTGGGATTTATTCTTAGGATTAGCAAACCCTTTAACAATACGATAACGCTAAAAACTCTATACTTTTCCTTTATTCGATCAATCTTAGATTATTGTAGTACTGTATGGAGTCCCTGTTATCATATAAGAGTACATAGGAATAGAATTGAAAGAGTACAAAAGACATTCCTTAGGTCACTTAACTATCGTAATAATATTACTAACGAATCATATGATGAATCTTTGCGTAGGTATAAATTATTATCCTTTTGCGATAGACGCAAATTGTTTGATATAATCTTTTTATATAAAATTTTGAATAATTTAATTCACTCTTCTCAACTTCTCTCAAAGGTATCACTTATTGCTCGTGTTCGTCTTCCGGTGCGATCCTCACGTAAACACCACTTTTTTGTTGTACATAAAAGATATACTCGTAATTAATTCTTATACCGTTCCACTGACATATATAATAAGCAATTTACTAATATCGACCTTTTTAATTCGTCTCTCAATACCTTAAAACAGACAATAAAAAATAATTTAAGTAAGGTTTGCTAGTGAGTTGCATTTTTTTTGAATTGATATTCTAATTTTAATTATGTTTATGTACTTAGTTTTTTTGTTATGTTAATAGTCACTATGTAGTGTTACCATGTAACTTTCTTTTAAATTGTGTTTAAGTTTTCGGCACTGTAGGTCAATTTATAATAGATAAGTTTTAGTATTTTATTTCCTTAGTACACGACTGTTTGTTGCCAAAATAAATTTAAAAAAAAATACCGAAAGGTCAAAACAGACCCTACAACTAATACGCTTAAAACAAATAGCGATCTAATGAAGTAATACTCCGAGAAATTGAATCTGGGCGTTAATTCGATAGTACCTCCATGTCGAAACCACCAAAGTTGTATGGGTTACCAAAAATACACAAAGCGAACGCTCCATTACATCCAATAGTGAGTCAGATTGATTCGTCAACTTACAGATTGGCTCAACACTTAGCTAAAATATTATCACCACTCAGAGGACACACAAGAGCACACACTAAAGATTCATACCATTTTGTTAGTGAGATAAAAGACCTACGTCTTACTGACAATGAAACCATGGTCAGTTTTGGCGTTCAGTCTCTATTTACATGCCTACCTGTTGAAGACTGCATCTTAATACGTTGAACGCCACGCGGCCCACCGGTGGGCCTATCGCGACTTTCCATTGGGGCAAAGTCAAAATCACGTAATCCGTAATTTTTCACAACTTCAGATTTTTATACCAAAGTTTGGTAAATGCAATGATATGCGTAGAAAATAAAAATAGGCAAAATCTATGGACTAGTTTAAGAGATATAGCAAGAGGATCACCGGTGGGCCGCGTGGCCTCCTAAGAATGTTTACAGAATTTCGGTTGGCGGGGGCCACGGGGTCACGCAGCGGCTCACCAAGCATCTCATCAGTGTTGCCTTTTTAGCGCAATTGGCGCTATATCTAGTGCAACTCTAGGGTCTATAGCACTTTTTAAATATCTAAGAGCTAAAAAATATCTAGTGGAATCGGAAAGTTTGATATAAGTCGGCAGCACAGTGTGATAAAAAAACACTAGCGAGTCTATTGTTCTCGATCGTTCGGAAATACTCCGACCAAAATGTTGCTGATGCATTAATTATTTTACCTCCCTTTTGCATAACGACATGTAGCTATTTTGCTTTTCATTATATTAATCCTCTAAGCTTTAGTACCTGAGAAGAACTTGTTTTTCCCACGTTCGAGTTTCGTGTAAGTTTTTTGCTCAGTTTTTATTGTTTCGTGAATATTTTAAACGGAGTTGCCCCCGAGGAAGAACGCCTATAGCCAGAAATATAGATCTGAATAGGGAGCAAATAGAGTGGAATTTAATTGGTCAAATAAGAAGGTGATGGTGATAATATAGTGAGAAAACGAGAACAGAGAAATATACTCTGGATAAGAAAGAGGGCTTGGCAAGAACCGTCAGAAGGACATGTTGCTAAGGTTACGCAGATAACGTACCAATCGTGGGTAACAAATAAGCTAAATCAAAAACTACTACTAAAGGTATAACATATTGCCAAAAATGTCCAGACCAACCTTCTCCTTGCTTACCTTGTTTTAACCGAATCCATTTATAATGTTTTTTTTTTATAATACTTGATTTTCAATTTGATTCAAAAAAGAAGTGTCATTATAAGTTACATTTAATGATGATTTATATAGTTCAGTTTTTATCGCAGAAAAGCGTCATTATTATGTTCTGTTTATGAAGAATTTAATTATTTTAAGTTGATTTTGTTTCAAAATAAGTACCATGTGAAGTTCGATTAACTGATGATTTAATTATTTTTAATGTAATAAACATATAATTATTATTTTTTTGTTTTATTCGCGCTATTTATACAAACAAAAATAAAGCACGTCACTAAGATCGTATTTAGGACTTTACCTTTGATACAACTACAAGTTTCTATGGGATTTGAAAACCACGTCGTCTGGAGCAGTCCAGGGGCCACGCGGCTCACTTCCATACGTGTTTTGTTTAATAACTGCAATCTGTGGCTTGTGAGAGCCGTTTACAGTGAACCTCTTGCGCGGCTCACCGGTTACTCCCGTAGCCTGAATGGAAAAACTATTACATCTTGTTATCTATTGTGGAAGGAAGAGTTTTACAAGCAAGTAGATGGTGTTACGATGTGCTCAACTGTATCTCCCATAATCGCCAATATATTCATGGAAAACTTTGAGGAGAAAGTCCTCCTTATTGCACCTGTTACTCCAAGGATCTACAAGCGGTACCTAGACGATATTGTGCGGTAGTAAGCGACGCCAAAGAAAAAAATAATGAGGAAAAAACAAATGAATGACTGTTTTCAAAACTCAAATGTACCAGCTAAATGAATTTATAAATTTAAATTTGGAATTCTTAACCAAGAACGAGATATTTTAGATCAAAGTGGTCAGTACGACAAAACGCTAATTTCATATGTAAGGACCCAATATTTGAAGGAATTTTATTTAATAAAGAACGAGCGCTCATTCTCAACAAATATAAAATTTGAAATAATTAAAGTTGACGACTTTAAATAAAATAAGTTAAATAAAATTTAATTGCTTGAAGCAGATCTTTAAAGGAAACTAACTGAAGTATTTGATTTACACCTTTATATGTATGAAGTAGGTTCCTAAATTTGCTGTAGAAGAAGACTAAATGCTTTCATACGATCTTGGGCCTAGATGCAAAAAGACGAAATGTCAACTTTTAGCTAATTTAATAAATAATTACTTTAAGCAGTAAGAACTCTTGCGATTTCAGAAAAGAATTATTAGGGATTTAATAAAAGTGAGGTTATATGACAACCTATATTTAACAAATTATTGTGCAAAACATGGAATCGATGAAAAAAATTAAGTGAAAGCAAAACAGAGCAGGTAATCTGGTCCATGCGACGTGACCCACGAGACGAACTCGCGTTGGCGTAGTTAGATAATTTCCTACGATAACTCAGGCCCCCGGCACAAGATGGTTCAAATTAAGTCAGTAAATTTGAAGGACCAGCGGTCAATTGCGTAGTCATAAGACCCTGTATGCTTACCTGTGATTTTCTGATGCGGGATGGCGCGGCGTGCTCCTTACTTCAACAGTTTCGATGCGGTGATGCCGGCCAATTGGTCGGCTTGTGACAAAGTCTTGTTAGCGGAGTTCACACACTTCACAGATATCGGTTTTAAAGGTTCTTATAACATTTCATCACAACACCTAGGTTGCGGTGACGGGAAACGCGCGATGTGTCCCGTAGACAACGACGCAAACTAGTAGTCCGACGATATGAAATATCATCATCATCATCATCATCATCATAATCATTATAGCCCTCCACAAGTCCACAGCTGAACATGGGACTCCCCAATAGAATGTAACAGAGCACAGTCCTGAGCCACCTACATACGTCGACTTCCTGCATATCTTAGCAAGTCGCCACTTTATCTAGTGGGTGTGTCCTACACTTACCCATACGAAGCTGCCACTGGAAAACCTTCTTTCCCCATCAGTCGTCGCTTTTTCGAGCTATATAGTGATACGGGTGAACTGCTCGAAACGTATGTTAACAGTGTCACTTGCGTATGCGCTCACTATTGAAATCAACTTCCCAAGTAACAACATTCTGCATTATTGTATAAAACATAGGGTCCACATCGGTAACTTTAAAATTTATGAAGACCTAATGATTTCTTATATTTACTACTACAAAATGAACTAACTAGAACTTTTGCATAGATCGGACCACAAACAATAATTAAAAAAGCTGAAGGTACTCCGGTTTAACAATGACATCGGGACGTCAGTCATCTCAGTCCCCCGTGACCATGGGTGCTGGAAAGCGCCCGAAACGTCGGGAATTAAAAATAAAAAGTAAAAATAAACGCGATAAAATCCGTAAAAGTAGTTTTAATCATTTATGAAGACCTATTAGAAAATACTTGAGCTGCAAAAACTGAAAATTACGCTTTCGCCTGTTTATTGATTCAATAACTACAAAAAAACAGCATTGCAATGAAAAAAGAGCATTCATAATATAGGTGTACAGGTTATTGGTTAGCATTTAGCAATCAATGGTACTGACTACTACAATACCGGGTGCTTGTGAAATGCTCCCGAAAATGATGACAGACGATAGTACTAAAGATACCTTTGATGATGGAATAAAAAGAAAAGCGATCCCAAATAGAAAAAAGTAATTTTTACGTTTAATTAGCTTTATTCACACTTTATCATGCTAGTACAGCTAAATGAAACGATAATTTCATTAAAAAAATAATGAAAATAGTTAAACATAAAACCGGTAGTGAAACTTAAATACCTTAATTCTAGCTGACAAGGGTCATTATACGCACGTCGCTGAATCTGCGTGGCCTGCAGCCACGTGGAGAGATAAACGGAATTATCGGCTTATGTGCCGCAGTCCGCGATTGTACCAATACCAAATAACTTACAACACTTGTCTAAATACCCAACTTATCTAATTAAACTACTATTTTGCCATTGTGCTAGTCTTCACCTAGCCACTTTAATTCGAATTCACAGGTTAAATGCCTGGTTCGATTCCCCGCTAATGTAAAATTTACTTAAATTATCCACCGTTTAGGTATGTTTATTACTCTGATGTATTCAGTTATGTACCTATTCAGATCAGTTCAATACTAAGTTATTCAAAAAGAATAGGTGTGAAACAGCTTACAGATCTAAATCCTCCGTAGCCTTATGAGATGCGGTTCAAATTGTGCTCCATACATTTCGAAGCAGATTAGGGCTCGGCGTTGCGTCTCCTCTGGCAGACAGGGCATCACCGTGGGGTTGTCGACACAGTCCGCATGTAGTTTGTCTTTCTTTATTTGTATTTCGTCAGCACTATCACACTCACGATTAAAACTCTTTCTCTCACATATCACCACAGAAAGTAGCCTAACGGGGTCAGGTCTGGTGAGTGACGTGACCAAGTGTGTGGTCCTAGTCTGCCGATCCAGCGATCATCAAATGGCTCAGGAAGGTGCCCATGGACGAACCATAACGACATGTGGAGTTGCACCATCATGCTGGAATAATATGCAGCGATATTTAGCCAACAATAGGTCGTCTAAGATGTCAACCAACTGTTCATTTATGAAGTTTAGGTATCGCTGTCCGTTAGGTCGCTGTGGCAGATACTGGTCCTAGTATGCGATCCTTTAATAAAACTGCCCATATGTTAACCGGCCATTTCGTTTGGTAACCGATTTGTTGAACAGTGTGCGGGTTAACCTCGCAATACACGTGTGAATTCCTTCGGTTCCGCAGGCCGTTTCTGGTAAATTTCGACTCGTCCGTCCCGATGATGTGCTCAATGAAACCAGGCACACGTTGTTGCTGGTCTAATAACCAATGGCAGACAACTCGCCAGTGGTCGTAATCACTGGAATCTAAAGCTTGTAATTTCTGCACTTTGTATGGGTGCATTCGGTTAATGCTTTAACACCTTGTGCACTGCACCTTGTGTATGGCACACTGGTACCAGCCTGACTCTTTAACCATTTAGCGATTCTTTATAAAATTGTAAATTTTTAATTCGTAATGCACCCGAAGCATTTCCGCGAGCTTCTCCAAGACACATTAACATGTTGCCGTATTCACAAGTGAAAAACAAGAAGCACAAAACATTACAACAATTTCATAAACAAAACGATGGAACTGTTGCTCACGCGCACGTCAACATGAAACTGTCTCAAAAACTAAAATTAATATAGTTAGGGTTTAAAAATAGTCCTTCTAACTAAATAAGTCCCTTAGCCGTAGAGCCACAGTCGTCGCGAAATTTGCTTTTTCATGCTACTTACCCGTTGGATATGTCGTCATAACCATCAATATTACAGTTCATCACAAATTCACTGCTGGACATAGGTCTCCTCCAAGGACTGCCACAAAGCACGGCTTGAGCCACTTGCATTGTTTGATTTCTTTCATACCATACCAGGTCTTCATTCCATCTAGTTGGAGGACTCGAGAACCTCTCTTCCCCTTTATCTTTTATAATACTTTGGACTATGTCGGCTAAAATACCGGAAATATATGCCGCAAAATTAAATTTAAAAATATTTACTCTAAATCATAGCTAGCTTAAATAAACCTTTTATAAAAATGTGAATTTTTCCTGTTTTTAATGAAAGGAATCCACTTCGTTTTAAACTGTACTGTAATGCACGCTACCTAAAATTTATTGTTCGCTGAACTTACTAATTAACGTCATTAAAGAGAAAAGGGATATTTTATTTGATCCCTTTACAAACCTGTAATTGATGATAAGTCACGAAGTTTTTCGTTTTCTCCGAATAATGCTTTGAATTATTAAAGGATTAAATTAAAAATAAATTAACTTTATCATTTTAGTTACTTCTCTTTTATTGCGTTCTTTACCTTTTGGTGACGTTATAGTTCATCATTCTGGTAAATTTTAAGGTATAAACCTCTCTACTGGTGCAACTTTTTCTTATTAAGGCCAACTGTTTTAAAATAATATTACAGTTGAAAGTTATAACATTATTGATCATGAGCTGTGATGATCCTTGTAAGAATTCAAAGTATTGGCTATGACACTATATTATAATTGTGAATTATTAATATTTCTGCAAGGAATAAGATTATTCAGACGTCTAGAAGTGAGTTAAAAGTGAACTATAAAATTCCATCACTTTCAAACGTACATAAGTAAATACATACATACGTTAAAAATATGTCATCATCATCATCATTACACCCCATAAAAGTCCACTGCTAAACGTAGGCCTCCCCCGCAGAGCGTAATACTTCATAGCGGGAATTTTGTCATAATTGCCACGCTTGGCAGTGATTGCCGAGTTTCGACAATCCGCCTGTCGAGTGTCGAGTTTAATTATTTTTGTTATTTTTTGTTATCAGCAGGATGCTGCTGCCCGTCTCCTGTGTCAGTTTCCCTCTGTCCACTCTTACGATACCCATGGAAATCCCTCATTTAATTCTTTTTATAGGTTGGTTTTCTTTGATTTTGCCATATCTTGCATTATACGTTACTTGTAAACATGTTAACCAGGTAGTAGCGGTGTAAGAATCTCCACTATCCCATATCATCCCGTGGGTGCCGTAGGAGGCAACAGTGGGAAAATAATCAGAAAACGGCAGCAGTGTCTTCCTAATAGCGACTAAAAAAATACGGTTACCAAATCGCTTGCAAATTTCCCTCCTATGAGGCAATCTTTGGAGGAGGTCTATGTTCAGCAGTGGACTTTAATAGTGTAATGTGTAATCTACTTCGTGCGCTGAGGCAAGTGGGAGTGCATGAGAGCCCGCACACCAAGCAGTGGCCTCAGTAACCATAAAGGCACGACTCGCCTAAATGCATATTAGTATTAAAAAATCTTAAACGCATACATTATGCAGTTTATAGCTGATACCTGATTATAATTTTTTTGATAATTATTTAATTGCCAATGGTTATTTCCCATGTATTGGGTAAGTGTGAGCAAATTAGTAATGTTACAGTAATATAATAATAAATAGGTTAGTTTGATTTTAAAATATGTATGTACTAGTTTGTAAAGTAATTATGTTACATGTCAGTAATTTTATCACGCAATCGTGTATTTACGCCGTGTAGTGGCGGTTAAGAATATGTGGTGGATATTCTTATCATATCTTCCCGTGGGTGTCGTGAAAGGTGACAGAGGGAAACAGGCAGGATATTGGCAGCAGCATCTTCCTGATAGCAGCAACTATACAGAAAAAAAAACTACGGTTGCCAAACCGCTCGCTAAGCGTGACAACTATGGCAATATACCCCCCATGATAGTTACGGAGAAACGGCTCCCAGTCCCCGGTGGCGACCATAGTAACGGCGAGACAGGGGGTGCAAAGAATCTCCGGTGGGGGTTCGGTTGCCACCTACGACGACTCAATCTGGCAATATATAACGCACGCACCCTGAGTACTGACGAAAAGATCGTGGAGCTGGAAAAGGGGATAGATAAGTTGCTCTGGAATATTATAGGATTATCAGAGGTCCGACGAGAAGGGAACTAAGCTCGAGAGTGTCAAATAGTAACATGTAAATTAATTAACTAACTCGCAGGCGAATAATAAATTTTTGAAACTTGTGACATCTCCATTGACACAAGCGATTGGTATCAGCAATTTACATTTTCTGTAAAGTTAATTAAATATCAATTATACACAAAGGGAACTTCAGACCTGTAATTAGTCTCATTAAAACATTACATATACATAAACACTAACGCCTTAACTATTCTCAGTTTACAGATGTTTTTGTAATGTTTCCAAAGCTTAAAATAAAAAATTGCATTGGACTTTAAAATAATCAAATACGTAAAATCAAATAAAAGGATATTATTGAAACAACAACGATTTTCAACGTTCAGTCATTTTTCTAGTCAATAAAAGGGAAAATTACGGTATTCTTCCTCATGTACTTTTCTCGTGATGACAAGTCAAGTGCTGTCTGTATAATTTCACTTTGATATTTTATGCGAGCGTTGAATGAATGAAATAACTTTATGACATATAGAATATAGGGCATTTTATTAAATCTTTATAACGTCAAATATTAATGCAAATTTTCAGGTTTCTGTCAGTCCTTCTTAAATTGTATATTTTTTGACTTTACCATTGGAAAAAGAAGGAAAAAGTACCGTCCTTAACTTCCTGAAATTTTCGTAAACGTGATGTGATTTTTTATGAAACGGCTTAGTATTTCAATTTCCACTACGTTGGAATTTACATTTTATTTAAAAAACGACACTTTCATAATTCTTCCTTCAGATAAAGTATTTGCATTTATATATTTATCTTAACTGCATAAAACCCGAAATTGAGTTCACAATGGAGTTAGTGGAAAACAATTCTTTGGCTTTTCCAGATGTGTTTGTAATTCGGAATCCTGAGAACACCTTGAGCCACACTGTGTACAGAAAAAACATCCATACACACCGATATTATAACGATGATTCTCATCACCACGTTTTACAGTTAGCTACTATGGGAAAAATTTTGTTTCAGAGATCAAGAAGGATCTGCAACAGTAACCACCCGGCCGCCGAGCTGTGTTGGAGCTCAAGCAAGTTTTGCATAACAACAAGCTTCGGGGCCCGCGCCTACGTCACAGTGAACGAGTGAAGCCGGTCACAGTCAAACGTGTACCTGCTTTACTGCCAAGTCGTTAAGTTATGTCTAACGTCCCCAACACAAGGTTACATAAAATATTATCATTTTTATACGCGTCGTCAAATTTATGTTTAGGCTAAGCATTTGTTTATTTATGTGGTATAGCCATAGTACTGTAGCTATATTATGGTTGTAGCACGAATGGGTCCGTTCGATCAGAGTGGACCAGCTCTCACGCTAGCATGAAACAAAAGCTTAATTTTGCTGTATTTGGTATAATGACTGTACAGAAAGGAGACCTTTTCTGCTGGAAACTAGGCGTTGTATCTTAGTCCTCAGGCGTGTCAACGTATCTGCATTTTGATTCCTAATAGGGAATAAATATGGATGTCTTTCGTCCATAGAATCTACTTACTATCTGTGTGCTCATTTCTCACCCTCATTATATAGAAAAATTATCTCACTTTCATAAAAGTAAAAAAAAAACACAAAAGCAATATCAATTACAAAAAAAGAGTTAAAGGAGCGGTTCGATACTAATAAAACTACATTAAAACGAATGCATAAGCAGTCTGAGGCAGATGACAAAAACATGATTTTAAATATAACTTAAGTTTTATGCAAATATGTACTTTTGTATCATTAGCATGACGCTACTGTCTCCAGGTTTGTTTTCCTTGATTTGTTGATGATATGGGTATTGAATATTTTTACACCCTTACACCGCCACTACATGGTAAAATAGAATACGCGTACTATATGAAAAGTTTTATTTTAAAAAACCTTATATATTTTTTAAAATTAACTGTTATCGGATTAAAATAATTGCGTGTATGATATATTTTATTGACTGGTTGTTAGATACATTTATATTATGTTTACAACGTATGTATAATGTGCGTTTGATTTTGCCAAATTAAGAAAGATCTATTGGTGTTTTGCCAAAACTTGAAACGATAGGCTAACGAGGCTCATGTCTATTATAAACAAAAGTTTTTGTCTACAATTTAAAGAAATATAATTATATTTTTTGTGTTATATATTATACAACGCCATTTTACACCAATTATAAAAAAGTATTTAGATCTAGACCCTGTTTATTTTTAGTTCCGATCAAAGGGCGATGAATTTACAGTACTTTCGTTTTATTCTACTTAATTTATGTAGAAACGAAATAATCGTACTCGTACTTTTAATCAATTTCATTTTAGGTTCTATATTTGCTTTTAAGTATAAGCAAATGCAAACAAATTATTCCCGCTATTCACAAAGTAATCTGGATTGGAACTTTTTTTATTAATAAGATAGGAATAAATAAAAAGTATTATTTATTCTGTCAAAAATTTAAGAAATAAAACCCTTTTTGTTATAACATAATAATAATACACACGCAAAATCGATTAACGTCATCATTGCAGCACTTCATAATTCCACTGCTGAACAAAGGCCTCCCCCAAGAAATTCCACAAAACACGGGCCGACGCCACCTGTAACCTTCAATATCCTGCCTGTACTATATCGTCACTTCCGCAGTAGGGGCTGCCTTAGATTTCTCTTACCGGTACAAGGCTGTTAACCGAGAAACTTTCTTCCCCCATCGGTTGTTGGTCCGTCGGTCGTCGGTCGGACCACGTCTTGGGCACTTAGTCATCACTGGCAACACGGACTTTCAATTTTTGAGAAACACATTCATTGACAAACACACATAAGTGTTGCAACGGTAGTTATTTTTAATAGTAAGTATTCGCTATTTCTTACAGCCAAGCTTGCTTTGAATAAAAAGGAGAGGGTTTTGGTACACAGAAGGAAAGACGTGAATTACCAAGCTCGCACAGTCACCAGCGTGAAATAACAAGTTTTTAATGGTGTATAACGAAAAACGGAAACCCATTTTACTGGTAGAGACATTTAACCTTAGTCCCTAGCGGTGAAAACACAATAAGTTTCTGCATTTTGATTCTTAATCGTTTGTATATTAATATTTGTTTATACGACCGTAGTTAAATAAATACGTAATGTAATATGTATGGTTCCGATATAATTGATAACTAAGGCTACCTTAAACTTTTAATTATTAATTTTTGGTCCGACCTACGCAGGTCTAGCTTATTATCTTATCTTGAAGTCTTGTAGTGGTATGCTTGGGTTTGCATTTAATAATATGAGATTTTAAAGCAGATGGTAGCACTCAGCCATCTTCTCCATTGAAATTAGAATGTTTTTTTTTTAATTTCAATAGCCACAAACATCCTTGGTAGTAATCGGTGTTCTTTTGCGAGGATTTGTGGTGTATCAAATCTGATATAATGGTTGAAACAACCCTAAACATATTAACATACTGCAGACTTCCCAGAGCGTCGGTTTTTCTCATCAGCGATATGTTCTTTCTTCTGTTATATACGTGAGGCTATTGAAATCTTCTTGGTGGGAATCGATGTTCTTTCGCGAGGTCTATCAAATCTGATGTAATGGTTGGGGCCGTCTAGGATATGATCAAAAACTGCAGACTTCCCGGAGCGTCGATGCTTCACACCAGCTATATATTCTTTTACGCGGGTCCTAATAGATCTTTTTGTTCGCCCTATATAAGAGCGACCACATTCACAATCAAGCTTGTACACTCCTGCAACTTGTAGAAGGATATTACACTTGACGAATGATTAAAATTGACTAATCTTCCTCAGCGGCTTGTAGTATGTTCTTATGGAAGTCCGCTTCAAGATGTAGCCAATGTTGTCGGTGACTGTCTCCGACACAAGGCAGTATAGACAGCAGGTACTTGTTCGACCCGGTTTCACTCGGTTACTGTGCTGGAGGGCCGGAAAATGGAGCTTTTTGTTGTGCAAAACTTGATTGACATGTTGGAGCTTGGCGGCCGGGTGCTTACTGTCACAGATCCCTTGTGTTCTCTGACACAAAGATTTTCCCACGGTAGCTAACTGTAAAGGATGGTGGTGAGATTCATCGTTTAAATGTCGGCTATAGTACGGCCAACTAGCAGTAATACGAAAGGTCATTTACCTTAAAAACGACTGTGAAATTGACGATCTGTTGTCTCTTTCCATCTTGTATATTTGTCGTAATGTCTCGTTTTACCGGCAAAAACATGTCAGGGTCAAGACGGGTTCACCAACATTCAGGAGGCTATTTTAGTAATTGTTGTTTATTATAATAATAATAATAAACTTTATTAGCATAATTACATTCCTTTCCTTTACAATAAGCTTTTTTACAGTATGTTTAAAATAAGCTATGCACAAAGTTGCTTACTTCGGTTACTGCCGGCTGTACTAGGCCGAGCCTGTATCACAGACGGCAGTTCCTTCCTCCATGACACAAAATATATTATATCACTAAATTTAACTTATATTCACCAAAGACAAAACACAATAACAATAACGACAACAAAAGTTAGTTTTATACTAAAGTTAACATTGATATTCCATTATTTATTTTTGTAAGTACCGCCATAAAGGTTAACATTTTTAGGTAAGGTAAGGTTAGACCACTAAATACAATGAACTTTAGTTAAATTATTACAAATATAGTAGATTTATGTTATATAAATTTTTTAATACAGTAGTTTTAACCAATGTTATGAGTGTTATGTGGTCAATTTTACTTTACATTAAATTTATTTGGTGTGTGTATGTGTATTTGTGTGATGGATACTCGTATGTAAGTGCGTCTGTAAGTTAGTTAATAAATGTGTGAGTCACTTCTGATATATTTACTTAACTATTGCCAATAATTTTTCTGTATCATCTAAGTATCATATAAGTATCATATAAGTTTGTTTTTTTAACCACTTTACTATAATATTTTTACATTGGTAAGTGTTATGCGAGTATATGTTGAGAATTTTATTTAATTTATTACAAAGCATAAGACCCAAATAACAGTTATAATTATGAATGAAAAATGTTCTGTACCGGTATATTTACTTACTTTATGGCTCAGTCTATTTATTGTGAGGCTATGGTCATATTCAAGTTTCAGATGTTGGTCGATTACTGTATTCCTTATGAATAGCTGCCTGACAGAAAGGACATCGCATTCAGAATACAAAGCGACAGTAGCCTAATGGCAGGGCGCGGGCCGCGAACTCAAAAAGGTCGTGGGTTCGAATCCACCATTCGACTACTGGCGTGAACCACTCGTAACACAAGCAGTTTAAGCTTACCACGAGTGGTTAAGGGGAATATTAGTAATGTTTATAGCATTATTAATATTCTTTTAAAATAAAAAAAAAATCTACTGTGGGATAGCTAAAAGGTTTAGATGTCATGACTTAATATCGCTCGTTGGGCTCTTTCTAGATTTACCAAATAAGTCTTACAAGCTCCATCCCATGATGTGATACAGTACGTTATTATTGACTCAACTAAGGCGCTATAAACCATTTTTAATGTAGTAGCATCATCCACGTATCGTAATTTTTTGAACACGAAGATAAACTTTCTTGTTTTTTCTGTTATATATTTTATATGTGGATTCCAAGTAAGATTTTCATCTAACAAAACTCCAAGATAACGTGTGATTTTAGTTCTGTTAAGTATATTACATTGACAAGAATGCCTTTTTAGACAGGAATGCATTTTAATTTCGAAAATTTGTTCAGTAGGTAGTGTCCGCTGAATGATTATAAATAGCATATAATTGGATTTAGAAATGTTAAGTGTAAGCATGTTTTGATTGAGCCAATTGCTAATGCGACAAAGTCCAAGTTTTACCATGAAAAATTATTGAGGTGTCGTCTGCAAAAGTAAATAATTTACCATTTGTTATTTTTAATTCACAAAGATCATTTATATAAATTAAAAATAACGTGGGACCAAGTACACTCCCTTGTGGAACACCAAATGTGACAGGAGAGTCACCACTGAATTTACCATCAATTGTTACAGAAAGTGTTCTGTTCGACAAATAACTTTTAAATAAGTCCAGTACTTTTCCTCCTATGTCAATTTTTCCATTTTATTGAGTAATAGCGGAACAGAAACTGTGTCGAAGGCTTTTGCCAAATCTAGAAATACTCCTATGCACCTCTCTTGTTCATCTAGAAGGTTTGCTACGTAGTTAGTAAGGTCAGAGATGGCTTGAGAGGTTGAAAGACCTGCTCTAAAGCCGTATTGGTTTTTCGATAAAAATAGATTTTTTATTTAAATATGCAACAAGCCTTTTATTTAGTATTTTCTCGAGAATTTTTGATAATGTTGGTAAAACTGAAATAGGTCGATAATTGTTGACGCAGTCTCTGGCACCCCCCTTATAAATGGGATGGATGATTGATTGTTTAAATGCTTGAGGGAAAATGCCAGTTTCGATTAAAAGGTTAATTATTCGTGTGATGTGTGGGATTACAACATTATTTGCCATTTTTAGAAATCTTGTAGAAATGCCATCACATCCAACTGCACTATCTGTTTTTAAATTAAATAAGATAGATTTAACTTCTTGCTCTGTCGTGTAGTAAATTGCCATTGATTCTGTTTGAGCGTGTATATTCTGTTTGGAATCGTTATTTAATGTATTCTTATTGGTGATTCTCTCTGCAAGATCTTTAGCAATAGAAGTAAAGTAGTTATTTACTTTTTCTAAAGATTCTTCCTGCGTAATCCCGATTTTTAATAACTGAGTTCATATGCATTCATTCTCGATGTTTTATGCATCGAAGAAGGCCTGGAGTAATCCATGGTTTTAAACAGACCATTTTTTTAGGTGTTATATTAACAAGTGTGTTTTTGAGTATAAAATTTTGAAATAAGTAAATTAAGTTCTCAGTATAGTTATTAACATCTATTGATATTATGTTGTCAAAATAAATTAATTTAAGTTCATCAAGTATAGCATTATAATTAATTTTCTGTGAATTTGTGCTATTCCTTAAAATACTATTATGTTTTAATTTAGTGCATGTTAGAACAGGGTAATGATCGGTGAGGCTTGTTTCTATGACAATAATTAGTGATGGATGTTTGGCTTTGATGAATGAATGATCTAAACAAGTTCTATATCTGGTTAGATAAGTGTGACCAGGTAGGAGAACGTGTGTTGCTAATAAAATTAGATATTCATCTGAATTTTTATCAATATTGTTTTTTGTAATATCTATGTTCAAATCTCCAACCAATATAATGTTATTGTATTTGGTATAATCAGATAGTAAGATATCCAGAGATCTTAAAAAATTATTAATATTCCGTGTCGAGGGGGATCTATAGGTACCCAGTAAGATGGTATCAGTACTTGCTTTAATAATTAAACGTGAAGCATCCGTCAGTATTTTTTCTTCAATGGTATAGCCAGAGTCGTGTTTTATGTATGCTATTACTCCATCATTTTAATTTCGGTTGTGAGTAGTACAGTAGGAGTGATAATTTAACAAGATGGGTGCGTTCAAAACTTTTGAGTTCTATGTTTAAGTTAAAATTATGATTTCACACGATATATCCAAACTGGCTAGCATGACTTGTAGCTGAGAAAAATTTCTATTTATGCTTCTAATATTTTGAGTTAATATTTTCGGATTTAGTGTAAAAAGTTGTGTTTGTACCACCGTTTTACATCTGTCTAGATCACTTATAAAATGATTTACCCGGTTCAATGTTATCTAGGTTTGCAATTAAATTGTTAATATCATTTAATGAATCGAATTTTAAAAATTTTGTTGGTGACGTAATTATAAGCATATGTTGTTGGTGTATTGAAAGTTGTATAGTGTTTTGTGTAATGTGATTTAGGTTTGCAATATGTGTAGTGTTTTACAGTTAAGAAGTGGTTTATATTTATATTTAATTTAAAAAGCAAATAAACACGCAAAAATTGTTGTAACAACTGGTAACGCCAGTTAACAATCTACTTTATCAACATTACATTACATATCGCATTGAGTTCGTCCTAAGTTATATCTACTTTATCAACATGACTAGTGCATATTTTTTGTTTCCTTCCTTCCTTCCCTTTCCTACCGCACGCGCTGCCGCCGAGGTGAAAAAGAGGATCTCGGCGCGCGTCAGTATACTAAGTGACATTACGTTCTCCGCACCGCACGGCCAGCCGTCGCGTCTTATATATATTAACCGCAAACCGCGCAGGATGAACATTGAGTTCTCCTGTTTATGTTTAATATTCACCGCATCAGACATTGTGTCTTTGTAACTCATAAAAGTGTGAGACGCCCCCGTAAGGGCAAAGGTGGAGAGTGTGGGACTTCACGAGACTGTTCCGAGAGTGCGTGTGCGCCGAACCACGTGGCGAGCTCGCTGCATAGCAGACACTCCAGGAGGAAGGCGCGGCAGCCCTCATCAGGTCAGTGCGTGCTATCTCACCTATTTATTTTCCCCTTTGCCGTATGCACCAAAATTACAGTCCACTAAATCTTTATCGAAGATACCTTAAGTTACTGGCGTTTCCATTTTTAATGGTCCTTCTCGCTGGATTGACCTTGACTTTCCATTTTTAATGGTCCTTCTCGCTGGATTGACCTTGACTTTCCATTTTTAATGGTCCTTCTCGCTGGATTGACCTTGACTTTCCATTTTTAATGGTCACTTCTCGCTGGATTGACCTTGACTTTCCGCCCTTATTAGATCGTTATCGTAATAAGCGTTTATACAATTAATTATTTATATTTTAATCCGACTTCGGATTAACCCCGCCCTTATTAGAACACTAGAATAGGTCCTAATAGGTGACATTCATAGTAATTTTAAAACTATATTCATAGAATGAATAAGCATATAATTATCTATATAAATTATTTGTTGTATGTTCACATCACGTCATCAACTTTTAACTACATCTATAGATTATACTGTTAAATTACATTTATTATTTGCACATATATTTAAGCATTATATTCGTTATAAATAACTTCATAATTATTATAAAAGTTAACAATTAAAGTTCATCGTTAACGAAACTAATATTTAATAATTCAACCGCGTAGCGAGGTCGCTTACAGACTACCCGCTTATAATTATATTATTTTTGCCGCATAACTTAAGTTGTAATGCCGCCTAAAAAACAAATAGCATCGAATAATAGCGATTCCTCGGATAATGAGGGCACACCTGATGCTGAGTTGGTTTTATTGTTAGCTAAACGAGATGCTTTATTTGAAATAGTGCAAAAAATATATGATATGTCCTCGGACATCCACATAAACACTTCCACGATGGAGCGTTTTCTTGATGGAAGTTCTAATATTAATGCTTTACGTATTGAGTTTAAACAGGTCTTAGATAATTATAATTCACATTTATTAAAAATAAACCCTATTGCTAAACCTGATTATAACAGCCTCATTGCGTTTGAGTCTCTTTGCGGTAGAATAAATAGGCTTTATTTACAATATTCGCAATCTAATTCACAAAGTACTAGTATACCATCTAAAGCCAGATTCACACTTCCGCCTATCGAACTTATGCCATTTTCGGGTGACATTCGCTCATGGCCTTTATTTTATGCTAGCTTTAAATCAACCGTCCATGACAACACATCGCTTACCGACGCTGAAAAGTTATACTATTTGCTAGGTAAACTAACGGGCAAAGCCCTATCTGTATGCTCAGGTATAACTCCTTGCGCTGAAAATTATAAAATTTTATTGCAAGCACTCGTTGACAAATATGAAGACCGGCGTATGCTAGCATCTACATATATTAATCAGATGTTCGAATTTAAGCCATTGCAATCGGCCGCCGCAAATAATTTTGATTTATTTACTGATAACTTTATAAGTGCAGTGCGCGCTTTACAAAACTTAAAGTTAGATAATCTCGCGGACTTAATTGTTCTTCATATCGCGCTTAAGAAGCTGGACCCGGATACCATTTGCTCTTTCGAATATAGTCATAACTCGATGGTACCTACCTTTGATGATTTAGTAAATTTTATTAAGACCCGCTAAAAAGTTTTGCAACGCACCGATTCTAGTACAAATTCTAATAGCGCACCAAACAATCGACGAGGTAACGGTAATAATCGTCGCTGTAATAATACTTCGTCGCCGAAGTATCAGGCGTACGTAAGCACGACGACTACTTGCTCAAAGTGTCTGTGCGATAATATTGTGCATCAACACCTATTTAAGTGTGCAGACTTTAATAAAATGACGCCGCAGGAACGATTTAAATGCGTAAAGAGTAACAATGCATGTGTGAATTGTCTCAGTTTAAGTCATCGAGTGTCTAGTTGCTCTTCAAATTATAGTTGTCGAGTTTGTAAATTTAAACATCACACATTGTTGCACTTCCACCGCAGAAGCGATAATGCTTCCCCTGCGCTGGCGCGTTCTCCACCGCTTCAGCCAGTTACACTGAAGTCTACAACCCCCGCGCCCGCACACTCGCCACACCTCACCGCAGGTGCGCGTTCAGACGTCGCGCTGTGTACTTCGTTCAAGAATGTTTCTCAACGTTCACCGCCTCCCGCGCGCGCAAGTTGTTCGCAGAGAACTGTTTTATTATCAACCGCTCAAGTATTTGCTTACGATGCTAAGGGAGAGAAACAAATTATTCGTATATTATTAGACTCCGCGGCTCAAAGCCATTTTATGACTAAAGAGTGCTGTCATCGTTTAGGCGTTCAACAACACGATACCGAATGTACTGTAGTAAAGGGATTCGGTGGAGTTGAAAAAATTGTAAAATCGAAATCGATTGATATTAAAATTTTCTCACGATTCGACTCGAATATTAACTTCAATATTTCAACGCTAGTTGTTGATCAAATCACCGACCTTTTGCCCACTGCTGTGGTAGACACATCTGTCTTATCACACTTCCATGGCATAAGACTCGCTGATGAATGTTATAGCATGCCTAATAAAATTGATGTTTTGATAGGCGCATCCCTTTTCCCGCACTTACTATGTCCAGACGTAATTTATTCGTCTAACGACTTGTCCGGGCCCTCAGCTTTGAGTACGGTATTTGGTTACGTTATTATGGGCTCAGTGCCGACACTTCAGGTAAATCATTCTTTAACGTGCTGCTCAGTTCTAGAGTCTCCTATCGTTGACAAATTAGTGCAACGATTTTGGGAGCTTGAACAGCCACCCTCCGCACCGCCCATTCAGTGTCCTTCAGACATTGAATGTGAAGAGTTTTATAAATCTACGACATCCCGCGATCCTTTCACTGGTAGATATATTGTTGGCCTGCCATTTAAAGATGACGTTTACTCTCTCGGAGATTCTTATGAAACCTCTCGACGACGATTCATGTGCTTGGAGAGGAAACTTCAAGCCTCGCCTACATTAAGGTTAGCATATGATGACGTCATAAAAGAATACTTAGCTAAAAATTATATATCCCCCGCACCGCCGTATGACTCTCATGAACCCGCTCCAATATATGTCATACCGCATCATGGAGTCTTACGCGAAGATAAGAAGTCAACGCGTCTGCGCATCGTCCTGGATGCTAGCAGTAAGACTAGCACTGAGCGATCATTAAATGATATTCTGCATTCAGGACCAAATTTGCAAGGCGACTTGTTCAATATAATTTTAACTTTCCGCTTACATCCAATCGCTATGACAGCCGACTGTCGCCAACAATTTCTGCAAATAGTTGTTCGCGATTCTGATCGTCGTTACCAATGCTTCCTATACCGCTTCCGTCCACAAGACCCACTTGTGTTATACCACTTCAATCGCGTGTGCTTCGGTTCAACTTCGAGTCCATACCATGCATTGCGCACGGTAAGACGGCTCATTGATGACGACGGCGCAAAGTATCCGCTTGCGAGTCGTATCGCATTTACTTCGCTATATATGGACGACATCGCGTTCTCTATGCCCAGTGAATC
This sequence comes from Parnassius smintheus behrii, assembly GCA_036936625.1. Lineage (NCBI taxonomy): Eukaryota > Metazoa > Arthropoda > Insecta > Lepidoptera > Papilionidae > Parnassius > Parnassius smintheus. The sequence continues at coordinate 26,994,016 of JAUPFT010000020.1, forward strand.
CGAGGCCAGTGAGACCTCTCGGCAGCTGATAGACTTATTCAAGGGTGCCCAATGGGACCTGATAAAATGGCATAGCAACCGTCGATCTGTTTTAGATGACCTCCCTACTTCCCATAAAATTACAGGAGAAGTAGAGTTCGATAAATCAATGCCACATAAAATACTAGGCTTGCATTGGTCTACCGATAGTGACGCCTTTTATTTTAAGATATCTGTTCCCGCTGATGTGACGTGCACTAAGCGCGCCATCTTATCTACTGTCGCTCGCCTGTGGGACATAATGGGTTTCGTTGCTTCCACAGTCGCGTACGCCAAATTGCTAATAAAGCAGCTTTGGCAACTTAATTTAGATTGGGACGACATACCACCACCGCCAATTATTAAGATGTGGAGGCAATTCTGAATTACCAGCTCTTAATGATTTACGTATCCCGCGACATGTTGGTGTATCCAAAAACTGTACTGCGTCACTCCTGGGGTTTTCCGACGCCAGCGAGCACGCATACGGTGCCGTAGTCTACATACATGTAAAGAGCGTCAATGGTAACACCGTCCAGTTGATTTGTGCAAAGACTAAAGTCGCACCGACGAAACCACTATCTATTGCACGCCTTGAGCTTTGTGGAGCGGTTTTACTCTCAAAATTGCTTCGCAGAGTACTCGACAATTATTCTCTTGACCTTGCAATATCAGTCTATGCCTTTGTAGATTCAAAAGTAGCTCTGTACTGGATAAAGAGTTCGCCACACAAGTGGCAGACCTTTGTTGCAAACCGCGTTGTTCAGATTACCGACAATATTCGCGCTGATAACTTTTATCATGTCGCAGGTACTGAGAATCCCGCTGACATACTTTCACGTGGCGTTACGCCAAATAAATTAGTTTCAAACCCCCTGTGGCTCCATGGGCCTCAGTGGACTTCGTTAGATCCATCTCAATGGCCTCTTCGTACTTTAGACAATGAGGTTATTGCAAATATGCCTGAGAAGAAGATTTTGTCGCACACTTTGTGCACATCCGTCTGTAATTCTGCGATTTATGAGCTCGCATTCCGCATCTCTTCTTGGAGTAAACTTCTACGTATAATTGCGTACGTGTGTAAGTTTGCTAAATTATTGCCCCGCCGCAACACTACTGTAGTGACTGCTGATGATCTCAGTTTCTCTGAGGTTATAATCCTCCGCGCCCTGCAAAAACAGCATTTTGCAGTGGAATATTTAAATATTGAAGGTAACAAACCTTGCTTGCCCGCTTTCAATCGTTTAAGGCCTTTTATTGAGAATGGTTTAATCCGCATTGGTGGTCGTCTTTCGAACTCCGCATTAGATTACACGCAAAAACATCCAATTATACTCCCGCGCAGTGATCATGTAGTGAACATGATCATTGACTATTATCATATTAAAAATTTACACGCTGGGCCTGAATTGTTATTGTCATTGCTCCGTCAAAAATTTTGGATACTTTCCGCACGCCGCACTGTGAGAAGCAGAGTCTACAAGTGTAATATATGTTTCCGGCTTAGACCCCGTCCAACTTACCCTTTGATGGCTGATCTTCCTCATAGTCGTGTAAGACAAGCTATTAAGGCATTTACACACACGGGCTGCGATTATGCCGGTCCTATCGCATACACTCCTGTACGTCGTCGTGGTGTACGCAGCGAGAAGGCGTACTTATGTGTTTTCACATGCCTCACGACTCGAGCTGTACATATAGAAATCGCTACAGATCTTAGTAGTTCTAGTTTCCTCGCTGCGCTTAAACGTTTCCTCTCTAGACGAGGGCCGATTCAGTTTTTATATTCGGATAATGGAACGAATTTTAAAGGTGCCGCTTCGTATCTTCGCAATCTCTATAAATTTCTAAACGTTGAATACCGCCCAAAGCTTGAGCAAGAGTGTGCTGAGAATCGTATAACATGGAAGTTCATCTGTCCCAACTCTCCTCATTTTGGAGGCGCCTGAGAGAGTATGATCAAAGTCGTAAAAACGCATCTGTTCCGAGTTATCGGACATCAGTTACTTTCATACGAAGAGCTTAATACTGTTCTTGCGCAAATTGAGTGCTTGCTAAACTCGCGGCCCTTGACAGTATTGAGTTCTGATCCTGCAGAGCCTTCAGCTCTTACTCCGAGTCATTTTTTGAATACCGCACCTTTATTGTCATTACCCGCACCCAAAGTCAAATCTGACTCTACCAGTCTGTTACACAGGCATTCTTTACTGGATAAATTAGTTCAGTCGTTTTGGGACCGGTGGAGGACGGAATACCTTCACGGATTACAAGTTCGTCAGAAGTGGAACACCCCGTCTACGGCTATCGTACCAGGCATGGTTGTAATTGTGATAAATGATAATGAACCGCTCCTTGCTTGGCCATTAGCGATTGTCGAGTCTGTTCATCCTTCGAAGGATGGCGTAGTTCGAGTAGTGACCGTGAGAACTACTAAGGGAACATATCTCCGTCCTGTTGCTCGTATTTGCCCTCTCCCAAGCCATTAAATCACGATTATTTTGATTATAATTATTTATCTAAATTAGGAATTAAGTTTATATTTATATATATTAAAAAAGCATTAAACCGCAATATTACATTTATGTATACATTTTCTCGCTTACCAAGTAAGGTTAGTAGATGAGACATGCGCATTGAGCGCATCCTCTCACTTTATATACCGCTTATTTATTTGTTTTCCTTTTACTTTTTATATTACGGTTGTCTTTTAAAGGTGACCCTTTAAGGGCGGGAGGAAATGGTAACGCCAGTTAACAATCTACTTTATCAACATTACATTACATATCGCATTGAGTTCGTCCTAAGTTATATCTACTTTATCAACATGACTAGTGCATATTTTTTGTTTCCTTCCTTCCTTCCCTTTCCTACCGCACGCGCTGCCGCCGAGGTGAAAAAGAGGATCTCGGCGCGCGTCAGTATACTAAGTGACATTACGTTCTCCGCACCGCACGGCCAGCCGTCGCGTCTTATATATATTAACCGCAAACCGCGCAGGATGAACATTGAGTTCTCCTGTTTATGTTTAATATTCACCGCATCAGACATTGTGTCTTTGTAACTCATAAAAGTGTGAGACGCCCCCGTAAGGGCAAAGGTGGAGAGTGTGGGACTTCACGAGACTGTTCCGAGAGTGCGTGTGCGCCGAACCACGTGGCGAGCTCGCTGCATAGCAGACACTCCAGGAGGAAGGCGCGGCAGCCCTCATCAGGTCAGTGCGTGCTATCCCACCTATTTATTTTCCCCTTTGCCGTATGCACCAAAATTACAGTCCACTAAATCTTTATCGAAGATACCTTAAGTTACTGGCGTCTCCAACAACTATAGCTAAAATTTAAATGATAGATATGAGAATAAATTTTATAGGAAAAAATGATAAGTTTATCTAAATAAGACCAATATTTATCTAGTCATTTCTGACCTTTAAGCAAAGCTAATTGAATCTCGTCCCTTACCTCAATATGTGTTGCGTCGAGTGATTTACGTAAATAAACTTTTCCGTTGCTCGTCCAGCAAAACTGATATTCATTGGAATACTAAATCTCTAGCAAGAAAGAATAACCTATGTGTTTTGGAAGTAAGTGCTTCAGAAACGTAAAATGGACACTGGTTTCCCTCTATACCTATAAAAGCCGAATTGAGTTTTTGTTCCGGATGCGGATTATTGTAACTCCTTGTGTACTGTACTTAACTCCTTGAATGATTTCTGCTTTAGTTAAGACTGAAGTAATATTTGCAATAATAGTGCCCTTACCAGACTTTTTATTGATTCTGTATACGTCCCTGATCTCTTTTTGTGATATATTTACATTTAAGGTTTTACAAATATTTTGTAATATTTGAAGAGATCTCCCCTGGTTTCATGTTGTGCTGGCGATGGGGTTCCAAGTCTTCTACCCGTGATACTAGTGAAGCTATTTGCAGTAGATGTTGCTTGCGTTCTTTTTCCAAATTTTCTATTTTTGTCACCATGTCTTCGTACTGATTATCGAGAAATTCAATGCCCTTTTCTATTTCTTCGTTTGACTTTTTTATTTGATTATTCTGCTCCTTTATTGCGGCAACTTCTGCTACTAACTTTTCCAACAAAGAATTTTGGATATTTTTCCATTCACTTATAAGGTGAGTGATCTCTAAATGATAAAATTTTTTCTTCGCTACACTTTCGTAGTCTTTTGTTTCGTTGGGATACGAATGTTGGCGTTACAGCATCAACTGAAGTCTTGGTAACATCTGAATTCGATGATGTGTGTTGAAGCACAGGTGGTGATCTATTTACTTTAGGCATTTTTGTTTATGTTCACAGTTTATGCGGTCGTCTCGAGTTTACTCTTCACAACTACTGTTTGCCTGGTACTTGGTCTTGTACAATTTAATTGGTATATTTAAAATTCATGTAATAAAATGTAATAAATATGAACGGCAAGACGTCTGTACACTATCGCGAGACAAGAAGGAGTCGCATCGTCGTATTAAATTATTGTTATTTTATTTTGTTGATAATTGTTTTTTATTAAGAGTGGTTAATGATGGAGCCACAACCAAGTACGTCAAGAGATAAATCAATAGATTTTACTTCTGAAAAAGTAACGTCCAAAGGGATATATAGGAATAGGATATATGTGAATGTTCTTTAGTAGTTGTAATTAAAACTTCTTGATTCGGAGTGTATTTTAAAGTTTTCTTAAAGTTATTTAAAAACAGCAACTGTAATATTAAAACTTTTATTATTTTTTAAAGATATACGTAAGTAAAGTGTGTATATCATTTTAATATAATTTTTAATTTTAGGTGACTAGTTTTATTGTGAATGAAAAAAAATGGTTATTAATACCTACAAATATCTTAAAGAAACTTGGCCTACTGATAAATACCCATACAGAAAAAAGATGGCACTGAAAGCATTTATTTAATTTAAATCTAAATTATACAATGATTCAAATTATAACAAAATTTATAAAAAGTCAATTTTTTTGGTTTGCTAGACATTTTTTAAAACTATATTGTCTACTTAAATATATAATCTAACCGTCAAAAAGTTACGCAACCGGGCAATTCGTAATAACCTTACATTATTTACATTTGGTATCGCTTCTCGTTGGCCGTAGTATAGTATAGGTCTTTCTCCTGTACATGATATGACTGATGTTTTTATTAGGATTTTAAATTACTAAAACATTTAGGAAAGCTAAATAATTGTTCCTTTTTAACTCCATAGTAAATTAAATTTTACTAAATACATATATAAATATACATTGTCTTAATATCGAATTCAAAACCTGTTATGTGGAAATTATTTTATACTTTTCAGCTTTTAAAGTCGATTCTTATTTTTATTAAGTCTAATTATTGTAACTGGACTTTTTTTTTCAACCTATTTATTAGTTGTCACTTGTATACGAAAATGCAGAATATTCGTTACCTTCACACCGAACTGTTGTTAATGATGATGTATTTTATCTTTGTTAAAAAATTGGGATTAGATTAGCTATTAGCCTTAAAGTTATCTGGAATTCTGTAAGTTTTTGATTGTAGGTGGTCATTAATTTTACACGATAGTGATACACTCCTCTGTAGATAAGATTTCTTAACTTTAGATACTATTGCAGTACAAAAAATATTCACCTACTAAGCCTGGTGATTATGACAAAACGGAAGGAATAAATGTACTGTAGTGGATCTTTACGGGCTTGTGAATATTAAAATTAATTTTTAAACATAAAATATTAGCTTAGCCCCTTTCTGTTGCAGTGTTTGACCTGTCCAGGTTTAACTAAAGTCGACAAAACAGTCGATCAAAATCCACTGCTAATCATAGGCTCCCCCCACATATTGTCTTTTTAAGATATATTCCATGGTTGCGACGCTTGGCAGACAAGTTGGTTGGTTTTTAATTATTTCGAGTAGTTATCAGAACCTCAGATGACGAAAATCAGACGTCAATACCCTGTTTTAGTTTCCTCCGTCACCTTTTACGACACTTACGGGATGATATGGGTTAGCGAATTATTTTACGCCGCCCTACCTCTACATGGCGAATTACATCTCTGATATATTTTTATTGAAGTGAAAATTTCTGTAGCGGCTTCGTACATTTTTTGTAATGGGGAAAAAATGTTAAACTAGCGTCAGGACACGTGACCTGATCGAAAATTCGTAAGACAGACGGCTTAGGAGAGGAAGTATCCCCTCTCTTTCTACGGCGTGGCGAAAATGTATGCCTGCGCCTGTTGTTTCGTTTAGGGCGCAGGGTGCTTGCGTGAATGTAATATAAATTGTCATGTTTGGGTACGATAGCACAATAAATAAATATTGTATTCTACCACATAAATGATAGTACTTTTATACTGATAAATAAAGCAATTCGTGCAAAATTGTTCCCTAACCATTCCAAAATATCAAAAATGCACAATGTTACATTCAAGTTTTCACTTCTGCCGGCACTCCCGGAGTGCAACCCGTCGTTTTTTTAATAAATATTGCTGGATAGCTTTATAATTAATGAAATAAAAAATATGTTTCACAGAGCTTTGTGTTCGTAAAAATCGCTATGATTCTTGTTTTTTATCGAACAACCCGGAGCTATTGTTAATGTATTCATTAACTATTCTATAGCTAGTCGATGGCAGAATGATACGCATTTGCAGAGTTTATACTTTTGTTTACTTTAACACTAGCTTTGTTCATAAAAGTAATTTTATAATAATTGTTATTTCGTGTTTTTACAAATTTTAGGATGTGTTCCTAATCCCATAGATAGACCTCTTTGAATATTTTAAAAGTCTATGGCTTAATACATCCAATCGCTGCCACGTTCTAAGAAATGCTGATAATATTTTTGCCAGTAGCTTATATATTTACCCAAAGGTGATCACCAGATCATCTACTTCAATCACCGATATATGATGACGATGACGAGACGTGGATTTACGATGTCTAAAATAATGATGATGTAATCATGTCTTCGTACTGATTATAATTTAATTTAAAATATTAAATAATTGTTAATGGCAACTAAGTTTTATAAATACAAATATATGTAGTTCCAAAAGAACTTGTCATTATAAAGGATTTTAAAAATCTCAAAAGGTATAGTAAAAAAAATCTTTGGACTTTTAAAACATAATCTGTGGGTAGTGCCTTGTGATTTTGATTGCATGGGAAATTCATTATAATGAGATATAGTTTAGAACTTTTAAAAATACTTGGTAATTAAAACTAAGTACTAGTTGGTTAGTTTTAAAAAAGTTTTACTTTACCTTTTTATTTCTTTAGCTTTTCTTTGTGATTTATTAATACAAATTCCACATCAAATAACATCCAAACAAGGAAAAATATTTTGTGGAAGGACTATAGTTAGTCTTGAAATTACTATGGTATCGAAAGCTTTAAAATAACTTTGTCTTACTTCAAGAAGTTTTCTTAGACATTTTTCACGTTGCTCTAAATCTAGAAAATCTTGTCCTGAACCTAACGAATCAAAATTGCCTTGCCTCTGATCTACAACGGCTTTTAGCCACTTTTATCACTTCTTACCAAACGAAATATTATGTGTATGTTCTTTTTTCGGTCTAGATGACCCATTCGTTCTGCAGCTATAATATTTCAAATAGTTATAAAGTTATCGTTTGTTACACAAGAAATTATGTGAAAGTGATTTTTGAGAGGCAAACGGGCACACGGTTCATTTGATGGTAGGTGACTGTCACCGCCCATGAACATGAATCGCAGAAGCGATGCCGAATTTTAAGCTAGGAGTAGACTCTTATCTTGAACGAACGAACAAAAGATTCGCTAATTCCAATATTTGAATAAATAAAACTAAAAATAAAACCAAAAAAATATCCTTTATTTAAGAGACGCTTTAATCGATTCGTTTGATCTCTTTTATCACTTGTTAATGTCTTACTAAGCGTTATAAAAAGGTCTGACTTGGCAAGTAATTAGGCGGGCGATGTCGCCATGCTGTATTTTATAAAAAAGCTTTTATTTAAAATTATAAAACTCGAATAAATAACGAAGTTTCAATCTCTTATGATTTACTTGAAATTATTGTAAAAAAGAGTTATTCAGATAATTAAAAGTTTTGCGATCGACTATGAGAAATACCAGAAAATTATGGCAGTATAATTTTTTTACCTGGGCATGTAAGAAATAATAAGACCTCGTTGACTGGAGGGCCGTAAGATCTTTTTCATCCATCCATTCCAACCTGTAAAAGTTCACTACTAAATCCAGGCTTCTCCCATAGTTTGCCTCATAGGGGGGATTCTGCCATAGTTGATACGCTTGGTGAGAGGGTTGTAAATCGCAGTTTTTTATTATTAAATTGGGTTGTTATCAAGAAGATGCTGCTGTCCGTTACCTGTTTTCATTTCCCTCTGTCACCCCTTACGACACCGAGGTAGCTCAGATGGTTAACGCTCGCTGTAAATATAACAGAACGCGAGTAACCCGGGTTCGATCCCCGCCGGCACCAATAAAATTGTTAATTGCAATTTTAAGTGCTGATTCACCACGCGCTCGGTGGTGAAGGAAAACATCGTGAGGAAACCTGCATGTCTGAGGAATAAGTAAAAAAAATATTTCGAATACATGTTAAGTTCGCCAACACGCATTGGGGCAGCGCGGCGAACACTTTCTTGCTCTAAACCCCTCTCAGAAATAAGGGGAGGCCTGTGCCCAGCAGTGGGACGTATATAGGCTGTAACTTTACCTCTTACGACACGAACGGAATGATAGAGGGTAATGGATATCCTGACAACGCCACTATACGGTACGCCACGATACGATAGATGAGAAGAGTGTATGCGATTCGCGATGATTCGCGAGATATCCCATAATTAAGAAAGTTAAATCCAAACACAAGCATATCACAGTAAGATTTCATGATACTGTAAGCTGATTCTGCGTAGATCAGACCAAAAATTAATATTCAAAAAACTGAAGGTAGGCGGGTTAACTATTATAATAAAAATAATTCACTATGACGTCGGCACGTTTGCATCGACGTACATCTACGCATATTTGTAATATTTTTTATAAATAATAATTAAAAAGTTAAAGATATGCCGGGTTAACACTAACATCGGGACGTCGCGTCGGTCACCTCGGTCCCCGTAACCATGGGCTGGAAAGCACCAGAAACGTCGGGTATTAAAAATAAAATAAATGAAACGCGATAAAATCCGTAAAAATAGTTTTAATCAATGTGTAGTGTTTGCGTAAATATAAGAAATCATAACGATATTTATTTATTAATAGAACCTATAGAAAGTAAAAGCTTGAGCATTACCTACCCCATCGAACGTACAAAAGCAGAATAAGTTATCGCCGGTTGAACGCTATTCCCTATATTATTTTATTTCTACGCACCATAGATTACTGAATATATACTAGAGACTACGCAATATCGAGATATTGGCGGTGGATAAACGATCAGCGTCACGTCATCTTGATCTCGGTCAGAAATAATGTGGTTCTCGTTGACGTCCCGGTGACGGTGGCGGTGGACAATCGCTCTTATTATTATTAAAAATTAACCTACTTAATATTTTTTTATAATATATATGTCACTACCTAATGTTGCATTCAAGCTTTCATCCCTGTATTAGTGTGATAAAAACTTACATTGTAATTTCCACACAGAGAAAGGAACGAAGCACAATTTCGGCGTGTCCTATAATCCGAGTGAAAATAAATAAATATTCACGTGACAGACGATGAGTCTTAACAGAGTACCCGGCTAGGCTGTCTCTATAGCCAACACAGTGAAATAAGCCAGTCGCTTTCAATCAAGTAATCTAAAACGGAAATCACAACTCTTCAACTCGAACAATTTTCAATTTATATTTTTCACTTCGTTCCGAATTGTCAACATTTCTCAGAATATATAATAATAGAATTCGTTGCTACAGCAGATCCCCTCCGCAGAGATCGTGATCCTCGGCGACTTTAACGCCCATCACGCCGAATGGCTCGGTTCACGTTTAACCGATCATGCGGGGAGATCTGTTCATGATTTTGCCTTGGCATATGGTCTGACACAACTGGTTACTTCGCCTACGCGGATTCCAGATGTGGAGGATCATGCACCTTCCCTGTTGGACCTTCTGCTGACCTCTCACCCGGACGGATATCAGATTTCCGTCGACGCCCCTTTAGGCTCCTCGGACCATTGTCTGATCCGGAGTGTTGTGCCACTCACGCTGAAATCGCGGTTGCATTCTGCAGGCTGCCGCCGTGTTTGGCACTATAGGTCAGCCGATTGGGATGGGATGCGGTCTTTCTTTGCATCCTACCCTTGGGGGCGGGTTTGCTTCTCGCCGGATGATCCCAACGTTGTTGCGGATTCTGTTACTGATGTGGTACTTCAGGGTATGGAACTTTTTATTCCTTCCTCTGTGGTGCCCATTGGAGGCAAATCTCAGCCATGGTTTGGTCGCTCCTGTAAAATAGCATCATGCTATAAGCAGGAGTGCTACCAAGCCTGGGTTGATGCATCAGCGTCCCGGGATGTAAACACCAGCGCTCTAAAAAAGAAGTATAATTCCGCCTCTAGGTCCTTCAAAAGAGTCATTGCCAAGGCAAAGTCAGAGCACATATGCAGAATTGGAGAGAAACTAGTTCGCCTTCCTTCTGGAACCCGTGCATTCTGGTCTCTCGCCAAGGCTGTCCAGGGGAATTTCTGTCAGCCATCTCTTCCATCTCTGCACAGGGAGGACGACTCACTGGCCCATACTGCAAAGGAGAAAGCCGATCTTCTAGGCTCCTTCTTTGCGTCTAACTCGACTCTGAATGACGGGGGGAGTACGCCGCCGACCATCCCGCGGTGTGAGTGCTCCATGCCGGAAGTGCAGTTCACACAGCGCTCGGTTCGCAAAGCACTCCTCTCCCTGGACATCCACAAGTCGAGTGGGCCTGACGGAATCCCCCAATTGTGCTGAGGACGTGTGCTCCAGAGTTGGCACCGGTTTTAACGCGTCTTTTCCGGTACTCCTACTCCCTAGGCGTAGTCCCAAAATCATGGAAGACGGCTTTCGTCCACCCGATCCCTAAAAAAGGCGACCGCTCAGACCCGTCCAACTACCGGCCAATCGCCATCACCTCCTTGTTCTCCAAAACAATGGAGTCCATTGTAAACTGCCAGCTCATGAGGTACCTTGAGGATCACCAGCTGATTAGTGACCGCCAATACGGTTTTCGCCGTGGTCGGTCAGCTGGTGATCTTCTGGTCTACCTCACTCACAGATGGGCGGAGGCAGTAGAGTTCAAGGGGGAGGCATTGGCCGTTAGTTTGGACATTGCGAAGGCCTTCGATCGGGTTTGGCATAAAGCGCTTCTTTCGAAGCTCCCTTCCTATGGGCTTCCCGAGAAATTGTGCGATTGGATCACCCAGTTTTCTTGCAGATCGGAGCATCAAGGTCATTGTAGACGGTGCAAGCTTCGATTGCAAGCCTATTAATGCTGGTGTTCCACAGAGCTGCGTGCTATCGCCAACGCTGTTTCTTCTGCATATCAATGATATGTTGCATACCTGTAACATTAATTGCTATGCAGATGACAGCACTGGTGATGCTCTTTACACCGGCCGAGCCAATATTTCTTGGGAAAACGTCTCCGAGTGCCGGGACAAACTTGTGTCTGAAGTCGAGTCTTTGCTGAACAGAGTCTCGGATTGGGGACGACTAAATCTAGTCCAGTTCAACCCCCAGAAGACACAAGTTTGCGCGTTAACCGCTAAAAAGAACCCCTTTGTCGTATCCCCTCAGTTTCAAGGCACTCCCCTTGTTGCCTCAGCCAGTATCGGAATCCTCGGCGTCGACATATCGAGTGACGTGCAGTTTCGTGGTCACTTGGAAGGGAAGGCCAAATTGGCCTCTAAAAAGCTTGGCGTGCTCAGCAGAGCGGGACAGTATTTCATGCCGGCACACCGCCTGCAACTTTACAAGGCGCAGGTTCGGCCGCACATGGAATACTGTTCCCATCTCTGGGCTGGGGCTCCCCAGTACCAGCTCCTTCCACTTGACCGCATCCAGTGCAGAGCGGCTCGAATCGTCGACGACCGAGTGCTTTCCGATCGGCTCGATTCACTGGCGTTGCGAAGAGATGTTGCATCTCTTTGCGTATTTTATCGCATCTATCACGGGGAGTGCTCTGAGGAATTGTTCGGATTAATCCCAGCCGCCAAATTTCGTGAACGCACGACACGGCAAACGTCCCGATACCATCCACACCATCTGGATGCTTGGCGGTCCACCACTGTACGTTTCACAAGGAGTTTTCTTCCACGTACAACCTCTCTGTGGAATAGTTTATCACCGGCGATTTTTCCGGACCGATACGACCTGGGGACCTTCAAGAAAAGAGCTTACTCCTTTCTAAAGGGCCGGCAACGCACCCGCAATTCTCCTGGTGTTGCGGTTGATCATGGGCGGCGGTAGTCACTTAACATCAGGTGAGCCGCATGCTCGTTTGCCCCCTCTTCTATAAAAAAAAAAAGAATAACCTTGAAAACTGATATTTAATTTAGACATAAATATTTAGATACATAGTGTTATTATCATATCTGCGCTTCACTCAGGGCTCAAGGAACGGAAATGAGTTTACTTTGAGGGTGATAAAACATTTTGATTGCTTTGAATATTTTGTAACTCTGCATTTACTATGATAATGGAATAAAATATTATCTCTTCAATCTTCTTGACGTAATAGTTTAAATCATATTTATTAAATAGTGAACTTAGGGGACTTTAATACTGATGTAATTTAAGTTATCGTAAATCTACATTATTAATACGAGTATTTACACTTAACCTTCATTATGTGGCAATTTTTAGAAACGCGAGTAGTCGCACGGGGTTCCCAAAGACTCATCTTTCTAGATTTAATCATCATCATCACCATCATTACAGCCCTTCACAAGTCCATTGCTGAACATAGGCCTCCCCCAATTACTGCAACAAAGCACGGTCCTGAACCACCTGCATCGATCGACTTCCTCCATGTCTTACCAGGTCGTCACTCCATCTAGTGGAGGGTCTAGAGAACTATTTTTCCCCGTCGGTTAACGGTTATTCGAGCTATATGGCCGGCCCATTGCCACTACAGCTTACTAATCCCTTGGGCTATGTCGGTCACTCTGATTCGACCGCGAATATCCTCATTTCTGAGTTTATCATGCAGAGAAACCCCGAGCATAGCCCTCTCCATAGCTCGCTGAGCGACCTTGAGCGTCCTCATACGGCCAGCAGTGAAGGACCACGCCTCAGATCCGTAAGTCATTACTGGCGGCAAGCACTGGTTGTACAACCTAGTTTTCAGAGTTTGAGGTATATCTGATGAGATGTGTCGTAATTTCCCGAACGCTGCCCAGCCGAGTTGATCCATCGATTGACCTCTCGGTCGAAGTTTGACTTACCTAGTCGAACTATTTGTCCCAGGTAAACGTACTCGTCAACAACTTCGAGCATAGTGCTCCCAACAACTACTCGCATAGGTATGGCATGGACATTTGATCTTTGTTTTGTCCATGTTCATCTTAAGACCTATCCGTTGGGAGACACCATTGAGGTCATTGAGCATAGTGTTTAGGTCCTCCAAATTTGAAGATCTTCAAAAATTCGTATAAATAAACATACACAGATCAAAGTTAGCCTTATTTTTACTTTGGGCCCAACAACTACCGGCATAGGTATGGCATAGACATTAAACGTTATCTTTGTTTTGTCCATGTTCATCTTAAGACCTATCTGTTGGGAGACACCATTGAGGTCAATGATCATAGTGCATGGGTCCTCCGAATTTGAAGATCTGCAAAAAATTCGTATAAATAGACATATACAGATCAAAGTTAGCCTTATTTTTACTTTGGGCGCAATCAATTAACATTGGTTTGTATGATTTCACTTGAAAAATGATATATTTACATTATTCAGACTTGGGCGCGATGACTTATAAGATAGATTTAAATTTTCAATAAGGTCATACGATAAATCTTGTTTCTTTGTTTGGTGATATCTAATATTATATATGAGTATATACCGAACAAAAAGGAGAAAAGTAAATACTAATTGGCGGACATTTGTTGTAGACACGTGCGATAGAGTACCTACTAGACAGTTCTTCCACTATATTAACTCCACCTTTTGTATGAATTCATACGAATAAAACAATTTCAAAGAAAATATATTAACGAAAGAAGTAGATACTTCTTTCGTTAATATATTTATGTGAATGAAGTAGATACTTCATTCACAGACAAATGTTTTGAATGCTGTTATCGTTTGGAAAGTTTAAATTCATCGCTATTTCTCTGACTCCGTGTCATACTTACAAATTTCATCTGTATATTCAACGTTTTCGTCTTAATCCGCTTTACTTTATTTTTCCAAACAAGCTAAAGTTTTATAGTTTCTCCATTATTATAAGATTTTTCATAACAAATTATTTAATAATACAGTTACAGACAAAACACGCACGTAGCACTTGAATGCAATTTAATATTTTCGGTAATGTGTGTCAACTTTATTTCTTAGTATGAAGGAGCTTAAAGTTCTATGTCATTTAGATAATTTTAATAACACAAGCAAGTATTACGTTTTCGTAGAAGTCGGGCTTTCAAAGACCCTGCGCGAAAGACCGAGATTTAAATTAAGCCTACCCTATTGAGTAACACGTAGCAACGTCTGTTTATCTTACAGTTGAATTTTTTTTTAATAATTGTTATTTATCTATAAATTTCTAGTTTAGATAAGTCTTTTTCATAAAATTTTAATGACAAACGAACATATAGAACACCTGACAATAAGTGGTTACTGCAGAATATGGACACCCTCAACCAAAAAGGAAGCTAAATATGCGTTTCCACATCTAAAGACTAAGATGAAACGCTGCATTTCTGTAACAAACTTTAAACGAAGAAAATGTGGTGTCCTCCCCGAGGATTACAATTATGCCTCACACTTTGTTATTAAAGCCATTCGAATACTACAGTGAGCACAAAGCTGCTTGGCAGCAGAATTGTGTAAGACGGTGATACCCGCCCAGAAGAACTGTAGATGAAAGGTGCCCATCTTGGAGAATAATATTAAATGTGTTATTAAAATTTTGTTATACTGCGGTCACTTCAGAAATTATTTCCTTTCACAAATTATGTGTATGCAAAGCAATATTTGCGGTCAACAGCACATCACTCCCATCACTATTAGACGTAACAACATCTATAGTTATATTTGATTTTTTATTTATTATGTATTAAAAACTGTTAGCTAATAAGAGCCGAATTCTACAAATCATGAGCCGCTAATGAACAATATTGCAACCACAAGGGAATTGCAGGTGCGTTGCTGGCCTTTATATGCCAAATTATCCATAAATTTATATACTTTATGTGCAAATAGTTTTGGCGCATTTTCCTCACTTTACGAGTATATATTTACATGTTAAAGTAAATACTGTTTAACAAAAAAATTACATAATTTTTTCAAATACACGTTTCTTCAGATCACAATTAACAACGATGTTTATAGAGAGGATCCGCAAATAATGTGTTGTACTGAAAATTTCAACTTCGGTAATGAGCTCTGTAGACTACGGTATACTCGTAATCACACTCACTACACTACATCACTTTTACTATCAGTTGGGAAAGTAGTCAAGTACTAGCTTATAATAGTTAAAAAAATGAAACTCGACGGGTATTTTGTACAGTTAATAATGAAAATAAACGTTATATGATAAGAATTGACATGCTTATATCTTTAAAAATATTAGCGGTCGTTCAGGCATAACCGTCATGTCATATATTTTATTTTAGTAATTTGCGGCAATAAGCTTTGATATTTGTTGTATATTGCTTGATGCATTCGGTGTAGACATTCTATCGTAAATTTTATAGATTCTAATATTTTCTTTATTATAATTTAATTAAGATGCTGTGGAGTGCGGCCGCGTATTAGTACCCATTTTCCTATACTATCTCGTGGGTCTCGTAAGAGTCTACAGATGGAAACTGAAACAGGATATGGGCAGCACCATTTTCCTGGTAACAATTCAATAATAATTAGTGGTTGGGAGCACTAAGCTCGAAGTTGTTGACGAGTACGTTTACCTGGGACAAATAGTCCGACTAGGTAAGTCCAACTTCGACTGAGAGGTCAATCGACGGATTCAACTCGGCTGGGCAGCTTTCGGGAAATTACGACACATCTTCTCGTCAGGTATAACTCAAAATCTGAAAACTAAATTCTACTAACAGTGCGTAATGCCAGTGATGACCTGCGGATCCGAGACGTGGTCCTTCACTGCTGGCCATATGAGGACGCTCAAAGTCGCTCAGCGAGCTATGGAGAGGGCTATGCTCGGAGTTTCTCTGCGTGATAGACTCAGAAATGAGGATATCCGCAGTAGAACCAGTGTGACCGACATAACCCAACGGATTAGTAAGCTGAGTGGCAATGGGGCGGTCATATAGCTCGAAGAACCCATAACCGATGGGGAAAAAAGGTTCCCGAGTGGCAGCCTCGTACCGTAGGCGAAGTGTAGGACAACCCCCCACTGAGTGGAGTTTTGACGTGGTAAGACATGCAGGAAGTCGATGGATGCAGGTGGCTCAGGACCGTGCCTTGTGGCATACCTTGGGGGAGGCCTATGTTCGGCACTGAAATTGGTTTTGTAATTCAAGCTGAAAGTTTTCAGGACCCTGGATTAGCGCACGAGGGGTACAGAGCGTCGACTTCTTAGATGAGACCTCTCCGACTTAACGTTTAGCTTCAGTGTGCCTCTAACGATTTAGTCATCACTGCCAGTTTTCACTCGCACAATCACTGAGACATCGCTCAACCGTTGGCGTCTGGTCGTTATAATGAAGTCAATCTCGTTTCTGTTGAAACGTACGGATCGACCAGGTCCACTTCTTCTGGGGCTGCTTCTGGAAGAAAGAGTTCATCATTAAGAATCCCTCTTTCTCCATGAAGTCAGCCAGCTGCTGGCTCCTTGAGTTCCGTTGCCCTATCCCAAATTTCTCTACCTTCATCTCACCGTTTTGTCTTGTGCCTAGTTTTGCGTGGAAGTCTTCCATTAGCACCGTATAGTGAGTTTTGGAAGAATGCTTGGCTCTATAAATATCTTCATACATTTTCTCCACCTCCTCATCGGGATGTTCCCTTCATCGGGATGTTGTTGACGTTGGTGCGTAAGCCCTTATATGTAAGACCTTTAGCGAATACCGTTTGGTGATTCTGAGTATAAGGTACGCAACCCTCGTCGACACACTTCCAATCTTTACAACGGTGTTAACGAGAGAATTGTGGATCATAAATCCAACACCCCCTTGGGACAGATGGTCACCCTCCCGGTGATAGAATAAGTTGCCGGATTCGAGAATCACCGTGTCCTCCTATTCTCTTCGGACCTCGGATAATCTTATATTCTATATATTCCAGCGCAACTTGTCTATCTCTTCTTCCAGCTCCAGGATCTTTTCGTCAGTCCTCAGGGTGCGTACGTTATATGTTGCCAGTTCGAGTCGTCTCTTTCTCCATGAAGTCGGCCAGCTGCCGGCTACTTGGTTTCCGTTGCCCTATTCTAAATTCCCTTACCTTTTGCTCACCGCTCTCTTGTGCCTAGATTTGCGTTAAAGTCTCCCATCAATAACGTATATTGGATTTTGGAGGAATGCATGGCTCTAGAGATATCCTCAGATGTGCGGAGCTTAGTGCGTAATTCTGTATGAACTTAAGCGAATACCATTTGTTTATTCTGAGTATTAGACTCCAGATATCACATTCAATACGTTTCATCAAATTTTATTACCTCGCTCTCGCCGTTTTCATTAAGATCAGGTTTTCTTATTGAGGCTCAGGATGAGAAGACTCCGAGAGCCATTTAAAAAAAGTATTATTTTATATAAATTTTATCATCATCATCATTAATACAGCTTATTACAAGTCCACATCTGAATTATAGTCGTCACGCGAAGGCTTCTTTATTAATTAATGAATGTATTGTTTGAAAAATAAAAATAATAATTTTATTTATTGTTCTCACTACAAAACCACAATGCCTTATTAGTAGGACATATAATATAGCTACTAGTGTTCGAAATTTGACCGTAGTTTCACTTTAACTCCACCTTTATTTAAGTATAAAACACAGAAATTTAATTAAAAAAAAAAAACAAACAAAAGTAAACGCTTTTTACTTTGACAAATACCTAATCCACACATTTGAAATATTCATATACATAATTCACTGCTCATTCCGTTAATCTGTCAGTAATCATCTGTTGGCTATACTTTAAAATTCTTTGCCGAAAATCTCTACTCTATGCGGTTGATTGATAAAAGACTATTGCATGTTTGATATTGGCAGTATGAACGTAAATATGGTCGTAAATCGCCATCTATAGGCAATAATTGGCAAATATTGATATTTATATATTAGTTTATCGTTTAAGTCAACATAGTATAGAAATAACCGAAATATATGGATTTAAATTCTAACAGTTATTTGTAAACATAAAACCGTTGTTTATTAAGGTTTGATATTTAGTGGACACTGTTTTGACTGTTTGAAAATTTTAAAGACGTTTGATGCTTATTTTATTGTTAAAATACTTATTTCACTGTGTAAATATTCCAATTTATGTCTATTAGAATAAATATCATAATTTGTATCAAATTTTATTATTTTATGCATTAGGTCTCATTGAATTTTATTCGAATCTTATAACCGGAATATGTTAACCTAAATAAATATATAAAATTATATTAAACTAATGTTTGTTCACATTAAATGAACAAATATTTATATAGTATAAATCACTGGCATTGTATTTTATGAATTATTTTGTTGAACCTAATTGTATTTGTTTGTTATAAGGCGGATCTTCACGTTGGCCACCATAGTGG
Source organism: Parnassius smintheus behrii (assembly GCA_036936625.1). Taxonomy (NCBI): domain Eukaryota; kingdom Metazoa; phylum Arthropoda; class Insecta; order Lepidoptera; family Papilionidae; genus Parnassius; species Parnassius smintheus. The sequence goes on from JAUPFT010000020.1 coordinate 27,012,945, forward strand.
TGTCGCAAAGATATTAACCAAGAGTTTGTGATTGCGTCCACACGTTGGAAGGTCGTTCTGTTCAGGCCAATGTACGGACAAATTTACTAAAATGGATATTGATGCGCTAACAGCTGCTGCGGCTTATCTATTCACAGCACACCGCTACTACATGTATGTGTTTAAGAAATTATTATTTTAATTTATTTTTAGTAGAATTTTTATTTCATTGATTCTTATTTCTTGGGATCCACAAATAAATTTCGACTTGGTAGAGCTTTATAAAGCGAAACTTTTATTCATTGGTCATTGTTATTGCCATTTTGTTGATGTTGCGTGATTGGCAGGATCCTCCCTACGAGGCCAACTATTTCGAGGCCTATGTTCAGCAGTGGACGTTAGATAGTTTGTAATAAAGAATCATGATGATGAAATTCAGAACCTAAGATCCTTACGAAAATGTTGAACCGAATTAATGGTTTCTCACAACTTCACCCAAGTTAAAGTTGAACTTAAAAGAAAAACATCCCGTTACAACATTTACAAATAGGAAAATAATAAAATGTGTGTCCTTTCCTTGAAATAAATTCATGGAAAGTTTAAGAAATAATGTAATAAATGAACAGTCAAAATTATACTTTATGATAATTGCACATGACATTAACTCTTAAACACTCAGTTATCTTACAATACCATTACATTTTACCGTTAACACTTTATACTTAATGATTGCTTATATGCAATTTATATTTACACTTAAAGTAAGATAAAACTAATTTTATTAACAGCGCCTAAGGCAACCATCTAGTGGTAAAAAACTATCAGTGCTACTAATAATCTCTACTTTAGACCTCTCTGTTTTAGACCGTTCTCACTCTCGCAGCACTTTGGAAATATTATTTGCTTATAGTTCTCCTTGGTACGTTGTGTATTGTTACTGGCCGCGTTACGCGGACCTCTGCTCCTTTCTCAGAGTTTCGATGAGCCGTTATTTAAAACCCGAATGCTGTTGTACCTTTCTACACTGGTCCTGTTAATTAGAATAATTTGTTAGTGTAAATTAAAAAAAAATAATGCAGTAAATATTGTGTAGTATAAGTTTCTTAGCGTAATTTGTTGACCAATATTATTTAAAATAAAGTAATATTAGAACGTTTTCATAAAAAAAAATCAAAAAGCTATTGTGTTACAATTTAATCTAAAATGTAAGTTTGAGGTAACATTGATGTTTATTAAGAAATAAATAACTGTAAAATAATTGAGCACTTTCTTTCCTAATTCATGAATCTTCGATTGCAGTGAAAATAGTGTAAGTATTTTTTGGGAATAGTGTAAGGAATTTTTGTTAATGGTATGTTATAGGTGGTAGGACTTCTTTCCTGAATGGAGTTTGACTGTGTAGGTATCAAACTTTTAACAATACCTGTCGCCAATAGCAGTGCGTGCACTGCTGTGTTCCGGTCTAAAGTGCAAGTGTACTGGAAGTGGTGACTTTTTCACAATTAGTGAAAAAGTCGCCGATCAATTTCCGATGACCCTTTGTCCTTTAAAAAGTCTTTAAATTTCAAAATATTCAGGGTCACTTATCGGGATAAAAACTATCCTATCTATTCAGTTATAGCAAGCAATACGCATTTACAACATTTCATAAAAATCGGTTGAGTGCTTTCGGAGTTCATCGCAGACTAACAATGTGACACGTAATTTTTGTATATAAAATTTGTCTTGGCTTCAATTATTATCAGTTCTGGTTAACTGTGATAGTATATTTTTATGATAAAAACATCTGTAATGAATTCAATATACATTTTAAAAATGCAAATTTATAAATTCATTTTTAAGGTGAGTAAAAAATGAGGTACAATATTAGTCATTTTTAAAAAAAAAAAAAAAAAAAAAGTCATTGACACCAAGGAAATTTTTAACTGAAATAAGTACTGATTAAAACCACTTTTACGGATTTTTTCGCCTTTATTTTTGCTTTTAATTACTTTTATTTTTAATTCCCGATGTTTCGGGAGTTTAGTTTTAATCATGTGTAGTGTTCGCGTAAATATAAGAAATCATTATGAAATAAGTACTGATTTACCACGTGCTCTGCGGTGAAGGATCACATTGTTCGGAAACCTGTGTAATAAAAAAAAGAGAAATAAAAATTATTCGAAAAGATTTTATATTGTTACAGATGAATATATTGTTTGCGAAAATAAGTGGGAGATAAGTGATATTTTCCAATTCTATTATCTCGCATAAAAATATTTGAACAAAAAAAGAATCAACTACAATTGTATTATTTCAAATATGATTTATGCAGATACTGAGGAAATATATATATATATATATATGTATATATGTATGTATATATATATACATATATATATATATATATATATATATATATATATATATATATATATATATATATATATATATATATATATATTTAAAAGCTATAAGTGATTACACCATGCACTGAAAAAATATTACATAAGTTAAATTAATAACTTATATTTATATACAAGTATATAATTTCAAATGAGTTTAAAATTTAGTTTTAAATTTATATTAAATTCACACGAATTATTTTATGTCTATTAAAAGAAAACTAGAACGCAGTAAGCTTAAAATCGTATATGATTAAAAGTTTGTAAGCTTAAATCTGAACGCTTTTATAACTTTTATAAATAATTAGTAATAAACTTATAAATTTAGATTTCGATATTAATGATATCTCTATGGATGTTAAATCTGAAATAGACTGTTTTTTATTTATTTATAAAAGCGGTCACGTCATATTTAAGTTTACATGCTTTTAAAATATAACATTTTAAGATTACAGCGTTTTAGTTTTATTTTATAAATAAATAACGAACATGTAAAACCTTAATTGATTAAAAGTGTTTTATGTTTGAGTAGCTTTTTCTGGAACTTGATAATAAAATCGAAATCTCTAATGGAATGTATAAAGACAAATCTATTATTTTACGAAGTGTTTTACAAATGTCCGATTATACTTAAAGAAAAAACCTAGATCCAGGGGCTTTTTAAAATATTCAAGATAAAGTCCTGCATCACAATGAAATTAATAAAAGACCCAAAAAAATATAACTCTTCACTTCCATCGCTTTGTTGACAATGATTGGTACGTTTTACTTATTTTCGTATCCTCTATCTTTCCATAACAAAGCAAACAGGGTCATTACCGTTAATACAAAGGGATGAAGAAAAATCAGTGTACTCGTAATCTCTGGTTGGATTGTTTTATGTCTTAATTTTATTTTTATTTCTGTCTATTGGATTATTACATTATTCCTTTTATGTTGTTCTTATTTCATTGTTTTATATTTTTGTATGAGTTTTTTCATTCAGATATACAGTAGGGTATTTTATCAATTTTTTTAATTGTTTTAAATGAATCCTAGAGTGATAGTGAACCACTACAATTTTTTAAAACTGAACGGTGCCATAAAAATTACTTTTAATCTATCATTTTAAATTTTCGCGTGAAAATGCTAGCCGCCATGTTGTTCAACTCGTGACGTCACAGTCGTCGTTCTGCCGATTTTGCAAAGGAATAATATACTTTTAATGTTTAATAATGAGTTATCATCTATATCATCATTGTTGACCGCCTCGTTGGTCTAGTGGTTGTAGTAGTGCGACTGCTGATCATGAGGTCCTGGGTTTGAATCCCGGGTCGGGCCAAAAAATCTATTATTGAGTTTTTCTGTCAAGAAATTCAAAGTAGCTGCCCGGAGTCAGGAAGTTGGCGGTATCTCAACCCCGTTCCTCGGAAAGCACGTAAAGCCGTTGGTCCTGCGCCTGATCTCTCTCCCGATCGTGTCGGATTAGCATTCCATCGGATTACGTGAGTGAGAGAATAGAGAGTGAACCTGTGCTTGCGCATACACTTGGACACTATATTGCTGTCCTGCGCCGATGGCTAGCCTCCGTTGAGGCAGGTTTGCCACGCTTGTCGAGTGAGTTGGCAACCGCAGTTTTTTGTTGTACAGTTGCTATTATCAGGAAGATGCTGCTGGCCATCTCCTGCCTGTCTCCCTCTGTCGCCTATTACGACACCCACGGGAAGATATGGGGTAGTGGATATTCTCAATATAATCCAATACACGGCTAAGAGCTGTAGGACTGAACACGCAAAAAAAAAATTAATTAATATTATTACAAAATATTATATATTAATTGTTGTTGCTCTGTAATTTATAAGAATAAAAAAATACACGGACCTTAAACAATATAAGAAAAGGAAAAGATTGAAGTTCTCAATATTTTAAATTAGATTGTTTTCGTTTGTTACTCTTAATCTGAAAATTAGAACATAACGGTTTCGGAAGTTCTTTGTAATGCGTACAGCGAAGGAATAGAACAATTTGCCGACTTCTGGTTTTCCGTCCGATTACAATCTGCATTTCTTTAAGACAAGGATATGGATTATGGATTTCATACAATGGTAAGTAAGCTTTTGTTACACTAAAACAAGGTTATATACCATCTTCGCCTTCATCATTTTCACAACCACCTTCATCATTTTCACAACCACAGTGAGGTTGTGTAACTATGGTAAGAACTATGATTGGCTTCGTTTCAACATTTGGTTTCGCTCTATGGCGTAAATGTCTTTATTAATTTAAACTTCATTGAACCTTACATTAGTAAAGGATCAAAATACTGACTTAATGCTAAAAGCATTCTCTGCCAAAAGTTTTTTTGTTGCCGTCATGGACCTGGAAAAGATTTATGACAGAGTGGATGGGATGTGTTATGGCAAACACTGACCTCATTTGGGTTGAGTGCTGGGTTGATACAGGCATTAAAGTCTCCTTATAGGGGCTCTAGTGCTTGTGCTAGGATCAACAGGGTCTACTATGACTGGTTTGGTATTCATAAAGATGTCAGACAGGGCTATGTGGCTTCCCCGTGGCTATTCGTCCTATTTATGAAAATTGTTTGGAAAATCTGAAAGTTGAAGAATGTGGGTTAAGAATGGGTGAGTTAACCGTCAAACGCATTTTGTACGCCGAAGTCATACTTGCGTCGTCGGCGGCCGAGTTGAAAATGATGGTTACATTAATGAACAGGGCATTAAAAGAAAGGGGAATGAAAGTGAACGCAAGTAAGACGAAAATTATGGTACTTAAAAGAGAAGAAAGTAAAACGATAAGTGAATAAAAATAGAAGGGTTGTTGATCGAGCAAGTAGATGAGTTTGTATATTTGGGATGTATATTTAGCAGCAATTAGATATAATGAGGATTTAAAACAACGAGTGAACGCAGGAAATAGAGTAAATGGAGCCCTACATTCTATTGTGAAAAGTTAGAATGTGTCAAAAAAGGCACGTAAGGCAATTCACAATGCTGTGTTGGTCCCTACTTTAACGTATAGTAGTGAAATTTAGATGTGGCAGTAGAAGCACGAGAGTAGAATAAAAGCAGTAGAAATGCGATCGTTAAAGAGTACGTTAGGGCTGAATTTGAATTACAGAGTGAAGAGAAGAGTGTGGTTTGCAAGATGATGTTGTGACCAGCATTAAGAAAGGAATGCTTCAGTGGTTTGGTCATGTAGAAAGAATGAATAAGGAAAAAGTGACAAGGAAAATGTATGTTGCAGAAGTGAACGGCAAAGTCGAAAAGGGACGTCCTAGGCAAAGTTTATCGACCAAATTGGTAATATATTGAAAACGGGCCGAATTAGGGAGTACTCTCCCACGAGCGTGTATGCGTAGGTATATGGATGTGGAGGAGGCGAGAGAGGTGTGTCAGGATAGTGCCAAATGGAAGTCTGTAGTCTCTGCCTAATAGTATAGATATATAAAGATACATAATATTCTGATGAAACTGATATACATAGAATAAAACTACGAGTATAATGATGACTTAGCTTAGAAGTTATAAAGCAATTTTAGAAAATGAGCACGAACATTTTTTTAAAATGTTTGTGTGCAGGTAGGTTGTCCTAATTTTTCAGGCAGGTCATTTCGTAGGCGCGCGGCTTGAACAGCATGCGATGGAGGTATAAAACTCGAACGGTGAAGGGGTATAAAGTGAGCAAGAGCCTCCAATGAACGAAGCTGTCTGTCATGAAAGTCGCGCAGGAACCGAAACTTATTTTTCAGATAAATCCGATAGTAGTTATCGAATATAATAGAAAAACTGTGTTAAGTATCCTAATGTATCTTCGGTGAAAAATTGGAAGCCATTAAAGCTGAGCGCGGAGTGAGGATACATGATCAAACTTGCGAAGACGAAAAATAATACGGATACAGTTATTAACGAGAAGATCCAGCTTAAAAAGGAGAACTCCATTAAGATCAGGAAAACATATATGAGCTTACTCATAATGGGCAAAATAAGAGAATAAATCAGAGTTATCTTTACCTTGACAAGAAGAAAAGTTTCTTAGACGCTTCAAAGCACTGAGCTTAGCATAAACAGAACAACCGATATTATTAATTTAGGTAAACCAACATAAGGTTGTGTCGAAGTAGACACCTAGATTTTTAACGCTATCCGAATGAGATATGATAGACTTATCGAACGTGGTAGGCGGAACGTAACTGACGTCGAGCTTACACAATTGTTGCGCACTACCAATTATTATAGCTTGGCATTTATTAAGGTTTACACTAATAACAAACTATGGAGACTAATTCTGGAGATTCGTTCAATCCATATTAAGTCACATAAAGAGTTGACGTCCAATTGAATGTATATTTGCAGGTCGTCAGCGTAAATATGGTAAGAGCAGCTAAGTTGAGAAGAGAGAGAGTTAATAAAATGTAGAACAGAAGTGGAGGTAATATTCTACCCTGTGGTACGCTAGTGGAGAGTTGACACCGGATATGTCACGAACACTAATGACAGCTTGTTGACGGCCATGAAGGTAGGAAGTAAACCAGTCTACAGCAGTTGAGGAAACTTTGAGATTTTGAAGCAAGGTGAGGAGGATATCATGGTCAACCATGTTAAAGAAATTTGTGAAATCAATCAATACAAGTAATGTGACCTTTCTTTTCTCCATGCCCTCCCGAATGTGTTCTGTGACTTTGACAAGTGCAGTGGTCGTGCTGTATCTAGACCAAAAGTCAGACTGAAACTGATAAGGCAAGATATTTCTACAAATAAAAGCAGACAATTGTTGAAGAACTATAGATTTAGGAAGTTTTGATATAAAGGGTAAGATAGAAATAGGTCTATGGTTGTTTAGTCGAGTGGGGTTTGCAAATTTTGGGAAGAACGATGATATAAACTTTACGCCAAGAAGCATGATAGACCTAAGACAACAGAGAAAAATTAATTATGTGAGTTATGACTGCAAGGAAGTATTCGAGAATAGAAGAGATCATGATGCGATTCAAATATAAAAAAATTATGATAAGATTTCATGAAAAATTACCCATTTGCCTTGGCATAAATTTAAGGCGCAAGCATACAACATATGCTCGTATATCTAAAACATTCAAATGTAAAAAAGATGTATTAAAAATTCGATTATTATTTTAAAGATAGGAATGCGTGAACATGATGAGTCTTCTTAGACTTTCTTTGCTTGTGAATAGTCTACTTGCGATTTTCTTGCCGATTCGTATTATAAAGTATTTCTTATTCTCATTTCAAAGTCCCACAACAAGAGGGACTGTTGAAGAGATACCTTAGCTTTATCAACATTCAAAAGTTTAAATCCCAAATTTGAATTAAAATATTTTGACTATTATTTTAAACCCATTAAAATAAAAAAGTGCAAAAGTTAAACATAGTAAAAGTAATCGTTTTCATACAATATACATTCCACCGCTAAGCACGTGCCAGGGCATGCAGTAGGGCATGTTATATTATATTATTTCTTAGAGGGCTTTTATGGACAAGGATGCGTTCGCGGCACTGCCTCAATGTGTTTTGGTGGACTTTATATGAGATTTTTTATTTCATATTATGCAAGTTTCCTTGGAGGACCTTAGCACTATGCTCAATGACCTCAACGGTGTCTCCCAACAGATAGGTCTTAAGATGAACATGGACAAAACAAAGATCATGTTTAATGTCCATGTCACACCTATGCCGGTAGTTGTTGGGAGCACTATGCTCGAAGTTGTTGACAAGTACGTTTACCTGGGACAAATAGTCCGACTAGGTAAGTCCAACTTCGACCGAGAGGTCAATCGACGGATTCAACTCGGCTGGGCAGCGTTCGGGAAATTACGACACATCTTCTCGTCAGGTATACCTCAATCTCTGAAAACTAAAGTGTACAACCAGTGCGTGTTGCCAGTGATGACTTACGAATCAGAGACGTGGTCTTTCACTGCTGGCCGTATGAGGACGCTCAAGGTTGCTCAGCGAGCTATGGAGAGGGCTATGCTCGGAGTTTCTCTGCGTGATAGACTCAGAAATGAGGATATCCGCAGTAAAACCAGAGTGACCGACATAGCCCAACGGATTAGTAAGCTGAAGTGGCAATGGGCCGGCCATATAGCTCGAAGAACCGATAACCGATGAGGAAGAAAGGTTCCCGAGTGGCAGCCTCGTACCGGTAGGCGTAGTGTAGGGCGACTCCCCACTAGATTGAGTGACGACCTGGTAAGATATGCAGGAAGTCGATGGATGCAGGTGGCTCAGGACCGTGCTTTGTGGCATTGCTTGGGGGAGGCCTATGTTCAGCAATGGACTTTTGAAGGGCTGTAATGATGATGATGATGATGAAGTTTCCTTACATTGTTTTCTTTCATTGCCGCGCACGTGGTAAATCTATATTAAAATTGTTTTTATATGTTTTATTAGTACCGACGGGGATAGAACCCACCCCGGGTTTGATCCCAGCCTCGCGGGGAGCCAGCCAGCTTTGCTGAAGTCGCGTACTGTGAAATTTACTGCGAGCACTTAACCCCTCCATAGCTTAGAACTTACGTGTGGACCGAAGAACAATTACTTTCCTTAATTTTATTAATTTTTTTAATGAATACATGAATGAAATATACTTTATTGTACAACAAAACAATAATAGAAAAAAACAACAAATTGTTTAAAAGCACACACAATTGGCGGCTTTATCACTTAGATCCGATTTCTACTAGGCAACCCTATTGCATAGGATATAATGATCTGTGAAAAAGGGTAAGGGTACATAAGTTATTAAAATACATGCGACGTAAATGCGTTTAATAAAAAGATACACAAAATAATGAAAAAATGACTTTCAAATACACGAATATAAAAATATATATACAGGAACATAAAGGAGTAAAAGGAAAAAAAAATAGGTAGTAATTTTTAAATAAACGATGATGTGATATAAAGTAACGATTATTTAGGGACTATAGAAGTGCGCTTTGAAAACCCAAGTAGCTCACACGCGGTATTATAAAGCGCCTCAATAGCCGCTTAACATGCTCTCTAACATAATAAAATGATTGTTTTATTGACATACATAATTCTTCAAGTACTGCCACGTAATAACGACCTTTTAAAAAAACTTTAGACTTCTACTATATCCTTTATAACGGTTCCAGAAGTAGTACGGCGCTAGTGATAATTATTTCACAGCTTGAAAATCTTCAATCACCAAGATAAATAGTACTTTTACAAATTTTGAGATACAAAAGCACTTTAAGAACCCATTGACGATCGAAAAATTTTAGAGTCCGTTTGTATTTTGAATTATTTTTATTAAAACACGCAAAACAAAATAATTAATAAACCGTGAAATTATTAAAGGTCTTGTACAGACTATTAATGGTAATACAGAACACATTAAAAACTCTTATAGCCGTATAAAATATCTATGGCATTCCCAATGCGGACAGTGGCTATATTTACACGATAAATTTCACAAATATACCGCTTTTAATGCTTCTGTCGAGCTGCTATTCTCCAGTATGGTACCTATAAGTGGTTTGAAGATTATTATAGATCTATTGTAAAGTTGTAGACTACATAGTACTATATGTACATACCTTGAGTACTATATACAATACTTATAACTCAATTGAAGCGCCTTTATCTTCGTTATTCATCTTTTAGGTCTCATAGCGTTAATAAGTATAATTATATAAAATGTTAATAGGTATAAATCCGTTATACCCAGCGCCTGTATAAAAGCTCTGTAAACCCCTTTTATATCGCCAAAGCCACTATAATTACTACTAAACGCCTGCTTTATCACTCTGCTTTTAAAGAGATATAAGAATATGTTATATACAGGTTAATAAAGATACAAACTTCCTTAAACCGCTGTTAAACAGCAAGAAAGCGATACAGGGTCAGGTCTGCTTATATTGTATGTGTGCTGCTTGGGAAGTTTTTCAAACTTTTCTATACATTGCGCACGTTTAACGTGCAGCGGTAAGGAGAACTCCAGGAAACCCCATAGTGGGATAAAATTAACGTGGCAATTTAAATTCGAAATAAATTTTAAATTATCAAATATCTTAAAGAGTTATAATCATATCAGTCTCAGCCACAGAAATAATAATAAAAATTACGATTTCAGTGGTCTCAGTTGCCATTCTCAAAGGAGACTAGCTGTTTAAGCAGGCCTGGATTTTAGTGAGATTATGAGATTACCGGAGAGGAATCAGGCGCAGAATCAACTTATTTACGTGTTTTCCGAGGCATGGTCGTGAAACAACGCTAACATTAACTCCTGGCTGCTACTGAGAATTTTTGACAGGAAAACCAAATAACTGACTTTGACCCATCCCGGGATTCGAACACCAGAACTCCTGATCACAAATTAAGTTTACCACCACTAGACGAGGCAGTCAGTCAATCGGTATTAAGAGTTGTTTTGCATGGTGTCACCATCACTACAGCCTTTCATAAATCCACTGTCAAACATAGTTCCCCCCAAAAGAAATGCCACAAAACACGGCTTTGAGCCGTGTATTTCATCAAGTAGTCACTCCACGAAGTCGGGGGCTACCCTACACTTCGCTTACCGGTGTGAAGTTGTCATTCGAGAACTATGTATTTTCCATTTTATTCTCCATTTTACAAAATTTAAAAGTAAACCTTTTACAATGTATACATAATTCATCGTCAAAACTTTATTAGAGATATGTGCTAAAGAGACCTTTTTTTTTTTTAAAAAAAAAGAGACCTTGTCAACTATTAAATCAAAAGCGTAGGGTCTAGACTACAACTCAATTACCCGTACGAAGAAAGGTCCAATAATCTAATTTGTTACTACGGAAAATTTTAACACGTGGAAAACTCACGCAACAAAACTACATTCCCTACATTATTTATTTTAATGACAAGGGTAACAAGCATGCACACAGCCTACCTGATGGTATGTGGACGTTATGGCTCATAGTATGGCTCATGGAAATAAATAAATAAATACACAAATAAGTAGAATCTACATTTGTCCTCTATTAAGAATTGAAATGCAGATACGTTGCCACACTTAAGGACAAAGATGAAATGCCTCGTATCTAGTGAAAAGAATCTTCGGTTCTCTAAGCTCACCGTACGAAACACAACAGCATTGAGATGCTATTTAACGCTATTTTTATTACACGAGTATGTAAAGACACAACTAGCCACGTGATATGAAAACAACACTGAACAGTTGGTGTCTGGTCGTTGTAATGAAGTCAATTTCATCTTTTGTCGAACCGTCGGGGTTCGACCAGGTCCACTTCTTGTGGAACTGCTTCTAAAACCAAAGGTTTCATCATAAAAAGCTCTTTCTCTAAGAAGTCAGCTAGCTGCCAGCACCTTGGGTTCTGTTGCCCTATTCCAAATTTCCCTGTCTTCAGTTCACCATTTTCTCTTGTACCTAGTTTGGCGTTAAAGTCTCCCATCAACACCGTATAGTGGGTTTTGGAGGAATGCATGGTTCTAGACATATCTTTATACATTTCCTCCACCTCCTCATTGAGTTGTGCCAAGGTTGGTGCTTAAACCTGTACAACATTTAGCAAATACCGTTTCGTGATTCTGAGTATCAGGTACGCAACCCTCGTCCACGCACTACCAAACTTTACAACGTTGTTGACAGATACTTGTGGACAATAAATCTGACACCTCCTTGGGATAGGTGGTTGCCCCCCCCCCCCCCCGGTGATAGAATAAATTACCAGATTCGTTGTTTACCGTGTTCTCTCCCTCTTTTCCGACCTTGGATAATCCTATAATGACTGCGCAACTTGTCTACCTCTTCTATCAGCTCCAGGATCTTCCCATCATTTCTCAGGGTGCGTGCGTATGTTGCCAGGTTGACATCATAGGTGGATCGGAACCTCTACTAGAGATTTTTTGCACCCCTGCCCCGCCGTTACCGTGGTCACCACCGTAGGCAGAACTAGCGGAGCCGCCTGGGACTGGGGGTCATACGTTTGTGTCGTTGCTTGTGGGTGGAATGTTAGCCATAGTTGCCAGGCTTGGCGAGCGGGTTAGCAAAATCAGTTTTTTATTGTATAATTGGTGTTCTTAAGACGCTACTACACAGCTGTTGTAATAGGGTGTATTTATATACATATTTAGACTTAAATATAAAACTTGGATACCCTTTGAAACCCTGTATATGGCATGTAGAATTTTGTCAGCCTTGAACACAATGAAAGAGTAGCTAGCTGCTCCGTATTCTATAGAATACATCAAGGAGAGTATGCGCAGTAATTACATGCCTTAATTTCCTTCTCTCCGGTCTATCGAACAACCAGGCGATTGGCAGGACATCACCTCTTACCTATACACCTGCTATCGATATTTTACGCCTTTGATCTAAACGGTTTAATCGAAGTAGAAATATCGTCTGTCATTCCATCCGATTAAAATCTGAGTGCCTGCAAAGCGAGATTGTGTAAAATAGGCTTTTGTTATGGTAAGATAGTGCAATATATCATCTAGAGCTTTAACACCACTCACTTTCAGTTCAAGCACAAGCAATAAGTAAGAAAAATATCACTCACTGACTTCTTCAGATACAAAAAAAATTAAAAATTTTAGGTTACATAGAAACTTGATATTTGGCGTCATGATAAGAAACTTATGTTCATTTAGAAATAATCCATATCAGGCGATACATAATACGAGGGTGGATTGAAAAGTACTCGGCCTAACACAGATCCATTCAATTCTAAAAATCAAATCTATCCACATTATTTAGTTCAGTTCAGACTAGTTCATTGTGTGAAGTTTGAAACGTGTGCGATAATTAGTTGTGATTTTATAAATTTATTAACAAAGTAATCGGACATAATTTCCGCGAATGGAGCAAATCGAGCAGCGTGCCGTCATTAAGTACCTCCATAAGAAGGGGCTATCATCAAAAGCCATCCATAATGACATGGTCAGTACATTAAGCGATTGTGCTCTGTCATATTCATCCGTCAAAAAATGGATAGCAGAATTTAAGCGTGGTAGAGAGAGTGTGAAAGATGAACCCCGCTCTGGAAGGCCTTCGACGTCAACTACTGACGAAAATATTAAAAAAGTACTTGATTTAATAATGGGAGACCGCAGATTAAAAATTAGAGAGATAGCCGAGATTATAGGCATCTCTTATGAAGGAACTTAAAACATAATTGTCAACGAGTTGGGTTTCCACAAGGTGTCTGCGAGGTGGGTTCCGCGACTGCTTTCAGTTGAACAAAAAAGGACGCGATTGACTATTTCACGCGACTGTTTGGAGTTATTTCAAGCCGATGCAGATTATTTTTTGAATCGTTTTGTTACTATGTACGAAACATGGGTTCATTACTGTACACCGGAAACAAAACAACAATCAAAACAGTGGAGAAGACCTGGTTCACCACCCCCTAAAAAGGCTAAGTCGATTTTGTCGGCAAATAAGGTGATGGATTCAGTATTCTGGGACTCGAAAGGTGTGATTATGATTGATTATCTTGAAAGGGGTCAGACTATAAACTCTGATTACTACTGCACCTTACGTCGTTTACGAGAGGAAGTAAAAGAAAAACCTCGAGGAATGCTCAGAAGAAAAGTCTTGTTTCATCAAGATAACGCCCGTGTTCACACGTCAGTACAGTCAATGGCTGAAATTCACAACTGTGATTGATTGAAATAGACCTCGCACAGGAATTTAATACAAAAAATATAAAAGTACACACTTTTTTGCCTCGACAAATACTTCACAAATTTGAAATCGTACATAACTCACTGCTCATTCTGTTAATCTGTCAGTAATCATCTGTCGGTTATGCTTTAAAATTCTTTGCTGAAAATCTCTACTCTATGTGGTCGTTTGATAAAAGACTATTGCATGTTTAATATTGGCAGTATGAACGTAAATATGGGCGCAAATCGCCATCTATCGGCAATAATTGGCTAATATTGATATGTATGTATTAGTTTATCGTTTGAGTGAATATGATATAGAAATATATAAGATTTAAATTCTAATAGTTATTTGTAAACATAAAACCGTTATTTGTTAAAGTTTAATATTTAGTGGACACTGTTTCGACTGTATGAAAATTTTAAAAACGTTTGATGCTTCTTTTATTGATTAAATACTCATTTCACTGAGCAAATGTTGAAATTTATATCGATTAGAATTAATATAATTATTCTGAGTCAAATTTTATTATTTTATGCATTAGGTCTCAATGAATTTTATTCGAATCTTGCTTGCAGCGTCATCTATTGACGGAATTTTTTAACTTAAATAAATATATAAACTTATATTAAACTAATGTTTGTTCACATTAAATGAACTAATATTTATATAATATAAATCACTGGCATTGTATTTTATGAATTATTTTATTGAACCTAATTGTATTAGTTTGTTATAAGGCGGCTCTTCATCTTGGCCAACATAGTGGTGTCGCAAAGATGTTAGCCAAGATTTTGTGATTGCGTCCACATGCTGGTAGGTCGTTCAGTTTGCTTCGGTTTAGGCCAATGAGCAGACGAATTTATTAAAATGGATATTGGGGCGCTAACAGCTGCTGCGGCTTATCTATTCACAGCACACCGCTACTAGATGTATGTGTTTAAGAAATTATTATTTTAATTTATTTTTAGTAGAATTTTTATTTCGTTGATTTTTATTTCTTGGGATCCACAAATAATTTTCGGCTTGGTAGAGCTCTATAAAGCGAAACTTTTATTCATTGGTCATTGCTATTGTCATTTTGTTGACACTAGTTGCGAAGCGTGAATATAAATATCAGTTGAGTGCTATCACTCTGGAAGCTCGTAACAAACATTTAGCAAACTAAACGCGCGCTCAACGTGTGGAAGCGACGGCCAAATTCTGCCACAATAATTCGATCTTTTGTAAAGAACCGACACCACACGGATCTTGCGCCAACTTCAGGCCATCATTTCAATATATACCAAGATAAGCACAAACACCCACTCTGCATGATGGACATTGGTATTGGCCACAACATTCGCCACTATGCTGGCCAACTAGAATAATAATAATAATAATAATAATATTCCACAACTATCACACAACGCCATCTAGTCCCAAGCTAAGCAGAGCTTGTGTTATGGGTACTAGATAACTGATAAACATACTTATATATTTCTAAATACATAAATATTATAGATAAAATTACACCCAAACACAGAACAAATGATCGTGCTCATCACACAAACATTTGTCCTGGGTGGGAATCGAACCCACGACCTCCGGCATAGCAGTCAGGGTCACTAACCACTAGACCAACAGGCCTGTTTAGTTGTTTGCCTGTTTTAGAAGAGCCGCCGTTAAAACAAGTTGTAGTTGCTATATCCATTTTATCTATTGTTATTTTTTTATTATATTATATATAAAAGCAGTTGATTTATATGTAAATACGGACTGTTAAACTAGCAATTGTGCGAAAATAAATTACGTAATATTTAGTGTGCTATTTCATTGTGATGGACACTGAGCGTGAAAACCCTGGCGTATCGCTATGTATTTATATCTTTTTTTAAATTTTCATGAGTTATTTCATTTATGGACAAAAACAAATAAAATTGCAAATAATAGGCTAACATACAGGCTGATGGGTGAAGCTATTCTTCTCTACCATTGCCACACGTAAGCATAGTTTAATTTTGTATGAATCGAACTTACTTGACGAGCCCAGTACCGTAATGCACAAGCCACTTGCACTGCTGAATCTATTGTTTTACCACGAGAATCACTAGGGATATCGTCTTTCACAAGATCTAATATTTTTCTAGCAAAAAGTTTGCTGAACATACATTTTTTCTTAAACTTGGCGTCGTCGTATTTTTCAAACGGATTAACCCTCACACGAACCGTATTACTTTCTCGGAACATTTTCATCGAAGTAATCAACAAAATCAATTATATCCATGTTAAATAAAAATACTGAACTGACGGAAAGACAGGTTAAACACTAGTTAAACAAGGGTTTGCGGCTGTTTAAATTTAAACAACGTCTAAGCCGTGTCTATCCATAAACCACCGTTAAACACTCTTTTGTAACCAATTTACTAAGCACGTGTTGAACAGATGTCTAACTTTTTTGTAGTAAGATGGTGTATGTTTTAGTTCACACAGTTAGACACATCAAAAACGTTAGCGATCAGTTTAAAAATCGATTTTTTTTGTTACTGTAGACCATATTATAATTTCAATTTTAAAAGAAAAAATCAATTTGTTTTTCCATATAAAAAGAAATTCAGTCCAAACTCACGCTCATTCAGAAATCTGAATTAGTCGATTTTCGGAGATTTAAAATATTTTTTCGAAGAAAGTTGTGATTGAAACAATGCCAAAATGATTATAAGAAGTTTTACTAACAAGATTTTAACTTTGGGAGAAGGAGTGTATTCCACGAAACAATAAGCACACCGAGATGATGTATCCAAATCCTGTCTCATAGCTACGTTGCAGCGGTACCAAGGAAGATGAGGAGGAAAACATTTGGCAAAACTGGCTTTACGTTGACAAATCGCGAGTTGGTACCCGTCCAGAAAACTGACGTGTCAGTATCTGGAAAAGACCTGGAGAATCTGAGAGGCAAAAAACTGTCACTAGGACCGTTCAGTAAGGCGGAAAATCGGTGTCCTTTTAGGGTGGAATTATGATTCGAGCTAGAACGCCTTTGATCCCTTATCGAGGCTCCATGACGACAGATAGGTACAAAACAGTCGATATTGATGGAATTTTCAGACCATTCCGAGCAAACCATGGGCGATGGAGCTCAGCAAGTCAAAGTTGCTCACCGAGAATATGATATTGCAAGATTAGACTGTCCTGCCTGCTCGCCTGACTTTAACCCAATAGAACACGCGTGGAATGTTTTTAAGCGTGCTGTTTGAAACCGTCAGCCACATTCCAAGACAGTGCCAGAGATCAAGGAAACCGCTGTTCAAGAAAAAGACGGGTTACCGCAAGAAATGTAGGGTAACTTGATGGCCAGAAAAATTTCCGCATTGTTCAAACCAGTGGATTTTATTAAATAAAAAATTGTATTAAATAAAAACCTTCTATTAATAAATTGTTATAAGTTTGGTTTAACAATCTTTTTCATTCTATCAAATTTTTGTTACAATTACATAAGGAATGAATAACTCAATCATTGTAATTATATTTTCTTAAATCTCTAACAGTGTATTTATATTTAAAAAAGATTCAGTTCACGGTAAATGTAAACACTTCTTCTCGATAAACAAAATTTCATGAATATATCTTTTGATTATTAGCTTTAGCTTTTGTTAGTAATCACAAACTTTTGTAATGTGTTTGAAGAGCCCCATTTACTCTGTGTCCTACGTTCACTCGTCGCTTTATATCTTTGTTTTATCTATCTTCCCTTCTAAAACACATATTATCAACCTGCTCAACTAACCCCTCTTCTATTCTCATTTTACATATTGTTTTAGTGTCTTTTCTTTAAAAACCTTCATTTTCTTCGTGCTTGCATTCATCTTTCATTCTTCTCCATTATTTTAATTACCTTTATATAATAATACCATAACATCCTGATCAGTGTACAGAAGGTATTTGACTATGAATTTACCCATTCTTATCTAAATATATTTGTTATATACCTTATATGTGTATGCATGTATATATATATATATATATATATATATATATATATATATATATATATATATATATATATTTGCTGTTGATCAAAACTACTTTTATGGATTTTAGCGCGCTTAATTTACTTGATTTGTAATTCCCGACGATCGTCAGTGTTAACCCCTTAGATTAATTACATACATATTAACCCAAACCTTCAGATTTTTAATTATTATTTATGGTCCGTTCTACGCCGCCGCCAAAGAAGATTAGTCAGTTCTTACCATCTGTCAAGTATCATATCCCTCTACAAGACGCAGGAATATACAAGCTTGATTGTGAATGTAGTCTCTAATATAATATAAGGCAAACAAAACGACCATTCAAAACCCGCGTAAAAGAACATATAACTGATGTAAAGCACCAACGTTCCGAGGAGTCTGTAGTTTGTGATCATATCCTAGATGGACCTCGCTATTACATCAGATTTGATAGACCACAAAACCTTGCGAAAGAACATCGATTCCTACCACGGATAATACGTGAGGCTATTGAAATTCAATAACGTCCTAATTTCAATAAAGAAGGACGTTGGGTACTACCACTTGCTTGGGATCCTGTAGTTCATGAAATTAAAACTAAATTCAGGCATACCACTACAAGATTTCTAGACACAGTAAGTTCATTCTGCGTGTATCGGATCATAAATAATAATTAAAAAGCTGAAGGTACTCTGCGCTGGCACTGACATTGGGACATCAGTCACGCTAGTTCCCCATAACCATGGGTACTGGAAAGCACCTGAAACATCGGGAATTAAAAATCAAGTAAATTTAACCCGATAATACCTATAAAAGTAGTTTTAAGCAAGGTGTAGTGTTCGCGTAAATATTAGAAAACGTTATTTTTAGCCGTGTTAGTTAAATTACATAGTAAGTGATATTTTCCTGATTTCGACCAATATTGGCTCTAATAGAAGAAGCAACTGGAGGAAGGAAGAGAAACTGTTTTGAGCTCACTAAAAAGAAAGAAAAATCAGATTTTCTACATATATTTTGAACTTTGGGACTACGCCTAGGGAGTAGGAGTACCGAAAAAGACGCGTTAAAACCGGTGCCAATTCTGGAGCACACGTCCTCAGCACAATTGAGGGGATTCCTTCAGGTCCACTCGACTTGTGAATGTCCAGGGAGAGGAGTGCTTTGCGAACCGAGCGCTGTGTGAACTGCACCTCCGGCATGCAGCACTCACACCGTGGGATGGTCGGCGGCGTACTCTCCCCGTCATTGAGAGTCGAGTTAAACGCAAGGAAAGAGCCTAGCAGATCGGCTTTCTCCTTTGCGGTGTGGGTCAGTGAGTCGTCCTCCCTGTGCAGGGATGGAAGATATGGCTGACAGAAATCCCCCTGGACAGCCTTGGCGAGAGACTAGAATGCACGGGTTCCAGAAGGAAAGCGAACTAGTTTCTCGCCAATTCTGCCTATGTGCTCTGACTTTGCCCTGGCAATAACTCTTTTGAAGGAGCTGGAGGCGGAATTATATTTCAAATCATCAAATCATGGAAGACGGCTTTCGTCCACCCGATCCCTAAAAAAGGCGACCGCTCAGACCCGTCCAACTACCGGCCAATCGCCATCACCTCCTTGTTCTCCAAAACAATGGAGTCCATTGTAAACTGCTAGCTCTTGAGGTACCCTGGGGATCACCAGCTGATTAGTGATCACCAATACGGATATCGTCGTGGTCGATCAGTTGGTGATCTTCTGGTCTACCTAAGTCATAGATGGACGGAGGCAGTAGAGTCCAAGTGGGAGGCATTGGCATGGGACATTGCAAAGGCCTTCGATCGGGTTTGGCACAGAGCGCTTCTTTCGAAGCTCCCTTCCTATAGGCTTCCCGAGAAATTGTGCAATTGGATCAATTGGAGCATCAAGGTCGTTGTAGATGGTGCAAGCTCCGATTACAAGCCTATCAATGCTGGTGTTTCACAACGCTGCGTGCTATCACCAACGTTGTTTCTTCTGCATATTGTGACGGCCCAATATTATTATAATAATTAAAATCAATATAAAGGGGGCATCAAAAATAGTCTTAAAAATATATATTTAAAAAATAAAAAAATATATTCATATATATATATATATATATATATATATATATATATATATATATATATATATATATTCATATATATATATATATATATATATATATATATATATATATATATATATGTATATATATATATATTAAGCAATAAAATTACATTAATAAGCATAAAGTTAACATAAATACATTTCAGCCATTAGACCAATAACATAGTAAATTAAAGGCAAAAATATTGTCTTCCACTCCGTCAGTCTGAGCGAGATTAGAATGGCTCTCCAGCACCTTAAAAACGGCAGGGCCCCAGGCGAGGATGGAATTACAGCGGAGCTTCTGAAAGCGGGTGGAACACCGGTACTTGAAGTCCTTCAGAAGCTCTTCAATTCCGTCCTCCATGGTAGGGCTACGATGGCTATCCGAGTACAGAACCAGAGCTCGAAACCTATCCAACTGCAGAGAGGTGTAAGACAGGGTGACGTTATATCCCCGAAACTCTTCACCGCTGCATTGGAAGACGTTTTCGAGCTACTGGACTGGAAAGGATACGGTATTGACATCAATGGCGAGTACATCACTCACCTTCGATTTGCCGACGATATAGTCCTTATGAGGATGATGTCATTAAGCATAGTGCTTAAGTCCTGAAGGACTTAAGCATCGATACTTTCGATACTTTGTAAAAAAAATGCATTTACCGCTAAAAGAACCCCTTCGTCGCATCTCCTCAGTATCGGAATCCTCGACGTCGACATATCGAGTGACGTGCAGTTTCGTGGTCACTTGGAAGAGAAGGCCAAATTGGCCTCAAAAAAACTTGGTGTGCTCAGAAGAGCGGGACATAATTTCATGCCGGCACACCGTCTGTAACGTTACAAGGTGCAGGTTTGCCCGCACATGGAATACTGTTCCCATGTCTGAGCTGGAGCTCCCCCATGCCAGCTCCTTTCACTTGACCGCATCCAGCGCAGAGCGGCTCGAATCGTCAACGACCGAGTGCTTTCCGATCGGCTCGCTTCACTGACACTACGAAGAGGTTTTGCATCTCTTTGCATTTTCTTTCGCATATACCACGGGGAGTGCTCTGAGGAATTGTTCAGATTAATCCCAGCCGCCAAATTTCGTGAACGAACTAAGCGGAAAACGTTCCGATACCATCCACACCATCTGGATGCTTGGCGGTCCACCACTGTACGTTTCACAAGGAGTTTTCTTCCGCGTACGACCTCTTTGTGGAATAGTTTACCACCGGCGATTTTTCCAGACCGATACGACCTAAGGATGTTCAAGAAAAGAGCTTACTCCTTTCTAAAGGACCGGTAACGCACCTGTAATTTCCCTGGTGTTGTGGTTGATCACGGGCGGCAGTATTCACTTAACATAAGGTGAGCCGCATGCGCGTCTGCCGCCTCTTCTATATAGGCGAAAAAACTATTGTCTGCACTGCCCATTTTTTTGTGATTGTTTGGGAAAAGATAGAGGAACCGGGGTCAGATGTAATGGTTACGAAAAGGACAGAATTGGACTTAAAAACACTATCAGATTAATGGAGTAAACCACAAAAAATCTAAAAAGAATCTGCAACTAAAAGAGAAACAGATTGAATTGTATCTAATGTAATTTAAATATGTATAAATGTAGATAATTATGTTAATATTGACGGTGGAACGGTCATCATACGTTCCGTACATCATTTTCCCATTACATTACAAAAAGACGTAATTATTTTTATAACATATAAAATACTTATATAGTTAATTTGCAACACAAACAAAAACAAAAACAAAAACAAACTGCAACGTATTCTTGCTGAAAATGGTACCTCGGTCACTAAACATGATTTGCTCGAAAAAAACGGAAGAAACGGCATGAAGTATTACGTAATATACTATTTACTATAAATGCCACTAATTGTTTGCTTCACATTGTAATTCTTATTTTGTATTTTTTCTTGTCCTTTATCTTCAATAGCCCACAAAATCCACTGTCTGACATGGGCTTCACCCCTTGGGCGGATTTGCCTTCGCCATGCTTGGCGGGCAGATTAACGATTGTTATATTAGATGTTTCACAAAGATGTTTTATAGGTACAGATACCGTGTACGCGCGCCTAAAACGCTTCCACTTAAAAGGCGCCAATATTGGCGTATTCGTTCGATCGTTCCGCCATTACGCCAGCGACGTTCACTGCGAACATACATCATGCACCAGTGTATTTAATTTCGGAAAATGACTGTTTGTGCTGTGAAATCATGTAAAAATTACTCTTGGAAAAAAGATAAGGATAAGAACATCACTTTTCATAAGTAAATATACAATTTTCTGGTGTATTTCTTAATAAAATAATACGAAAGCTGAATGTCAATACAAGTAACTGCGCAATAATATTCGAGTGCTGCCTACCGTATGAAATGTTTTTCCCTATTTTAATGTCATTAATAAAAAGCAACTGTTGACAACGGATATTTATCCAAAGTAGCCGATACGCAACCGTTGTGAACCGGTTGTTTATCCGACTACAAACGAAAAAGGATGGTTATGTTTTTACTGTGTGTGCGATTGTCTAAGCTGAATCGCTTTTTAGAATGGTGCTCAAAAACTACTTGACCTATTTAAAAAATTCTTTTACCATTAGAATGCTACTGTGACTGTGAAACGTAGGATGTATTTTAATATAGAGGGCACTACCATCAACGAATATGTTTTTTAGCTAAACTCGTACAGTTGTTGACCGATTTTGAAAATTCTTTTACCACTAGAATGTTATGTATAATTAAAGATGTCTAATGTAGGATGTATTTTATTATATATGGCACTACTTTCTATGAATATGTTTTATTTGGCTTATCTCGAAAATTACTTGACTGATTTTGAAAATTCTTTTACCATTACATTTCTAATGAGGGCTTTAGTTGTGTGATTATATTATATTATTATAATAATTATGTTATATTGTTGTTTGTTATATTATTATTTGTTATATAATTATGTTATATTATTGTTTGTTATATAATTATAATATAATGTTCAATCCACTTTCATGTCAAGGACACTTATACACAATCAACATTGATTTTATATTCTATTTTTATTTATTTACTTACAGGATTTACAGTACAAAATGTAGCCCTTAAACACACAATCTTTTATCGTCTTCCAGTGGCAGGATTTAATTGATTTCACGCAATGATTTTATCTAGTCATGAAACTGTATCGATATATGAATTTAAAAAAAATAAACATTTGCTATCTCTTGGCCGAAGTTTACACTTAACCAAACTTACTTTTGTACGTCATTTTACTTAAGATTAAAAATAATTAATGTCTTCGCGGCAATATTTTGGGGTTTAAGGTACGAAAGTGTGGTACCCTATATATAGGTATTCAATAATAATAGATTAGTTCAGTATATGTTAGATACATAAATATCTAATGTGATTTTTGATTTATTTTTAACTGTTACATTAATTATATCTAGTTTTTATTACTTATCTTTACTATTTTAGTGCGATTTTCGTACCTACATAAAACATAGCCATATCCCTTGTGTGTGTATATCCCCATTCACATACGAACACAAACGCACACGCCTCGCACACATATTTTATACTCAGGCATATCAATATGAATGAAATATAAAATCTCCCAAATTTTTGGGCAATCGATTCGCACTATTATTACCGAAGTCACGTACACTAATGCAGGCATGTTACGTAAGATATGCGCGTCACGTGGTACTCACGCACACATGAATCAAATACTGGCGTCACCGTGAACGGTGCGATGTGTTAGCAACACGGTATCTGTACCTATAAAACATCTTTGATGTTTCATATCTTTGACACGCTGATTTTTATATATAAATAAACATCAACAAATAAAATGAGAGCTGCAATGAAAAATTCAAGATATAATAAAAAGTAGAAGTCAACTTTAAATACCTAAAACAAAAATAAAATTATATTCTGACGCTGTCAAGACATATTGTTGTGAAATTCGTTTATTATTTTTAGTTCTTTGAAACTATTTTAATAAAAGTTGTTTTTTACCCTTTTGAACGGACTAAGAAATATTACAACCTCAATGTCGTCTAAATGGTACCCTTAAAACTTTATCTCTTATTATGAGACATTATTATGAGCTTTTATTTCAATTTTATTTCCATTTTTATGAGACTACTCCTAAATTAACCTATTTAAAAAAAGTATCATTAAAATCGATTCACAATTGACGAAGATATCGCGTAACATAACAAAATACAATTGAATTTAGGACCACCTCCTTTGTGATGTTGGCTAACATGTATGAATATCTTTTTAATTCGAAAGTGAGGATGAATCAAAGATGTAACCATTACATATCACATACATTGTATAAGGTAATATTTTTGGTTTCAGTAAAACACGTTTAGGTATTTTCAAAATTTAATCCTTAACATGTGTTACAAGAATTTTATTTACAATACAGAAATTCGATTTAACTAACATTTAAGCGTAAGATTATTTCATCTAAAATAAAAAAAAAAAACAAACGTAAACATAAATTTTTATTAAGTTGATTATCTGTTTGATATTAATTACTATTAGACTTTTATTTAAAAATTACAATAATTTTGACGAATGTACCAAATATTTAAATGATAAGCATTTAAAAAGTATGAGATCATAAAGTATCAGCTCAATTAATTACGTTATTTAAATTTGATTGAGATTACTTAATACAATTTTCGTTCGAGCTTTTATCGGCAAAGTACCACACTCCCCCAGAACACGAGCGTAAATTAGTTGCTTAATGCTGCTGTGTTACATGATAATGTATGACGAGAAACGTAGATCCTTCTTACAGATAACGAGGTATTTCGTGTAAGTTGTCAAGGGAGACAACGCATCTACATTTGGTTCTTAGCGAAGATAGATGCACTTGTATACGGGCAACGGTAATCATTTATCATTAGGTGGAGTGGTTCATCTCTTCTCATTAACAAACAGACTGTAAGCTCTATCTCAATTATTCAAAATAGTGAACAGTTTGTTAATTGATATGATTTATGATATTTATATTGTTATCATTAGCTTCCAGACCAGTTCATTGCTAGACGTAGACTCTCTCCATATGTCAGCTTACACGATCCTCGATTTTACGCATCCGGCTGTTATCAGTTACTTTGCACAGATCGTCATAGTCATCGATGAACTCATCGTGCGTCTCACATTTTACTTGCGTCTTTAAGATTTTTATTTCGCTTTTAAAACGCATTTTTCTTATTTAATTCTCAATTTCTCTTCAGTAGTATATTTTACAGTTTGCTAACATCAAAAAAAAAAACCCGTCAAATCAAATCTCAATACGGCATTTGGTTTTTTATCAGAATCAGTTGTACCTACGATGAATTCTACGAGTATGTTATGCATTTAAAAAATTGTGATTCGGGATTTACTCACTACTAAAGTACTCAGTAGGAAGTGACAAAAGTAGCAAACCATATATGGAAAAGGAAAACAGGAATATCACTATAATGCTCGTATTGGAATACATTTCTTTAACCATATTTAGAACTATAATACTGTTACGCGCTCAAGTCGACGACAGAACTAGCGCTATCTAGTGTCAGGAACGAGAGCGAGGGGAGCTTTGCAGAGAATGACATCACAAATCTCTCAACCGACAGCGCCTAGTCGAAACTAGAATGCTCGGTACCTTGCGCGTGTTTACTTGAACATTCTGGATATTTCTTTGCTAATTTAAATAAATAGGCGCTACAAGATGCGATCGGGGCAGAGTTGAACTCGGCGACACAAGCGAAGCTTCGGAGCGGAATTAAGTGAATTAGTGTGTTTAATTATTAGTGTTTTAAGTTTTAATTTGTGTAAAGTAAATTAAAGTGTTAATTTAGGTAATTTTATCGGCAATTTTTATTGTAACGAACCCTAAACTCGTAACAATTGGTGTCAGAAGTGGGATAAAATAATGCCGATTTTACCTAAGGAGGAAACGGAGGGTGTCCGTACCCGAAGTCAACGCCAGCAGGAGACGGACCAGAGGAGATTTGGTAGTGCAACGCCGCAGATGTCTGAGGGCTGCCGCCGGCCATGGAAGCCGATCCGTCAGCAGCTTCTACGTCTGTGGCACCTGAATTAGGTGCCCTGATTGTGATGCTGCAGCAGCTGCAGAGCGGACAAGAGGAACAGGTCCGCCGACAGGAGAAACAGGCCCGCCGACAGGAGGAACAGGCCCGCCGACAGGAGGAACAGGCCCGCCGACAGGAGGAACAGGCCCGTTGGTTGGAAGATCAGCAGGCGGAACAGGCTCGTCGGTTAGAAGAGCAGATGCTCCTCATGAAGGACCTTCACGCTACCTTTGGGAAAGAGATAAGGGAGGTGAAGGATAGGGTTGCTCAACATGACAACCGCCTGTCGGAAGCTGAAACCCGAATCGAAGAACCTGAAACCCGAATCGACCAAGTAAACAATCGGGTTGACAACGTAACGACTGACGTGAAGAAAACGCTGGACGACCTCAAACTTGGGGATGGAACAACAGCTCCCGTAGTAGCTACAACACCTTCGCTACGTGGATTCAAAGTGCCGCCGTTCGACGGGACCTCTTCCTGGTCGGCCTACAAAATCCAGTTCGAGGCCGTCATGGAGGCGAACGGCTGGAATAAAAATCAGGCCATGACTGCTCTCACACTAGGCCTGCGCGACCAGGCCTTAACAGTTCTGGAAGCTCTCGGGGAGGAAGTGACTTATGAGCAACTCCTTGAGGCATTGGAGGCGAGATATGGCGACGCTCACCTGGAACACGTCTTTTGTGCGCAGCTTAAAGATCGCGTG
Organism: Parnassius smintheus behrii; assembly: GCA_036936625.1. Taxonomy (NCBI): domain Eukaryota; kingdom Metazoa; phylum Arthropoda; class Insecta; order Lepidoptera; family Papilionidae; genus Parnassius; species Parnassius smintheus. The sequence continues at coordinate 27,039,846 of JAUPFT010000020.1, forward strand.
CAGCGCATCAACGAAAACCTGCAGCAGTGGGCTCTAGAGGTGGAGAAGCTGGTGCGAAAAGCATACCGGTCTGTACCTGCGCTCATTGAAGGGAACCTGGTGCAGACATTCATCGACGGCATCCGTGACCTGGAAGTCAGAGCTGGTGTGAGGCTCGGGCACCACGAGACGCTTAAGGACGCCTTGGGTCATGCACTGGAGGTGGAAGCCGTGCGGCAGGATCATCGTTCCCATCGTGTCAGGGAGGTTGCAGCAGCTACAGTTCGCGACTGCAACAAAGGATACAGCCCTAGGTGCTGTGGCTGTGGGGAAAGGGGCCATCTTCGATCCAGCTGCCCTAAGCGAGGCACAGAAAGGGAAAGAGAACGATATCAGGAGGGTAGTACAGCTAACGGCACTGCCTGGCGGCGACAGGATCGTCGTTCACCTCACGCTAGGGAGGTTGCAGCAGTTACGGTTCGCGACCACAATAAAGGATACAGCCCTAGGTGCTATGGCTGTGGGGAAAGGAGCCATCTTCGGTCCAGCTGCCCTAAGCACACCATAGGAAGGGAAGGTGAACGGTCCCAGAAAGGAAGTGTGGCTAACAGCACCCCCCAGCAGCAGCAGGAATACGACTTTCCTATCAGACACTGCAGCGGGAAATCTCACGGCAACGCAGATGCATTGTCAAGAAGACCTTTTCCTGAAGATTGCAACCATTGTTGTAGGCAAGAGAGTAAGGAAGTGGTATCCGTGAGGATGCTCAGGACAGACCACCTCAGCAACGGGTGGAAGGACAGCCTACGACATGCACACCAGGAAGATCCGGACATCAAGCCGATTCTGGGATGGATGAAGGCCCGTGCTACCAAGCCTAAGTGGAGGGACGTTTCAGCGATGAGTTCAACCGCAAAAAGCTATTGGGCCCAATGGGACAGCTTGCTGCTTCAGGATGGAGTCCTGTGCCGTAAATGGGACAATGGTCGAGGAGACAGCTGTCGTTTACAAATGGTTGTCCCTAAAGCTAAAGTGCCGAATGTTCTACAGCTGTGCCATAATGGTCGTTCAAGAGTCCATCTGGGAGTTAAACGAACTCTGCTGAAGGTCCGAGAACAGTTTTACTGGGTCCATTATCGTGACGATGTCGAGGCTTGGTGTCGTACATGTACAAGTTGTGCGGTCGTGTGGGGACCTCAGACACGTAGTAGAGGAGCATTGTACAATGTTGGTGCACCACGGGATCGAACATCCCTTGACATTGCGGAGCCGTTACAGAAAGGCGCAAGAGGGACTCCTAAGATCGTCCATGTGGATCGCTTGGCGCGTTATTATGGGGCCGATAATGCTCGGGACGAGCATGTCTTAGGAGGGGGCAGTGTTACGCGCTCAAGTCGACGACAGAACTAGCGCTGTCTAGTGTCAGGAATGAGAGCGAGGGGAGCTTTGCAGAGAATGACATCACAAATCTCTCAACCGACAGCGCCTAGTCGAAACTCGAACGCTCGGTACCTTGCGCGTGTTTACTTGAACATTCTGGATATTTCTTTGCTAATTTAAATAAATAGGCGCTACAAGATGCGATCGGGGCAGAGTTGAACTCGGCGACACAAGCGAAGCTTCGGAGCGGAATTAAGTGAATTAGTGTGTTTAATTATTAGTGTTTTAAGTTTTAATTTTTGTAAAGTAAATTAAAGTGTTAATTTAGGTAATTTTATCGGCAATTTTTATTGTAACGAACCCTAAGCTCGTAACATTACATAATATTCAGAACCGCCTGCGTAGGGGTGACGTAAAAATACCTACAATCCAATAGCATCCCGTCAGTGTCGTAAGAGGTGACACAGAAACAGGGGTGGGAGCAACATTCTAACATAAACTGTTATATATAATAACAGTTTATATCGGGATAGTAAAAAACTGCGGTTGCTAACACTCTTGCCAGCTCGGCACGAATGGTGGGATCCTGGAAGGAGCAATAAGGATCCTTTTTTTGGTAGGCCTATGTTCAGCAGTGGACTTTAGATAGTTAGTAACAAAGAATCATTATGAAATTCAGAACCTAAGATCCTTACGAAAATGTTGAACCGAATTATTGGTTTCTCACAACACACTCAAGTTAAAGTTAAACTTACAAGAAAAAGATCCCGTTACAACACTGTAAAATTAGTAAGTTAATAAAGTATTTAATTCTTATCAACTCCTAACTTTTCATTGAAATAAATTCACGAAAAGTTTGAGAAATAATAGTTGCACATGACATCAACAATTAAACATTTAGTTACCCTAAAATATCATTACACTTCATCATTAACACTTTATACTTAATTATTTCTTATACGCAATTCATATTTACACTTATAGTTAGATGAAACTACTATAAATAAATATTATTAACAGCGCCTAAAGGAACCATCTAGTGGTAAATAAAAACTATCAGTGCTACTAACATCTTTACAATCGAGTCTCGTTTCTACGTGTTTTAGATCGTTCCCACTCTCGCAGCACTTTGGAAATGGCGCCATATTGTTTGCTTTGAACACTAAACTCGAACACTTGCTATAGTTCTCCTTGGTACGTTCTGTATTGTTATTGGCCGCATTACGCGGACCTCTGTTCCTTTCTCAGAGTTTCGAAGAGCCGTTATTTAAAAGCCGAACGCTGTTGTCTCTTCCTACACTGGTCCTGTTAATTAGAATAATTTGTTAGTGTAAATAAAAAAAAAACATTAATATAGTAAATATTGTTTCTTAGAGTAATTTCTAAGCCAATATTATTTAAAATAATATTAAAACGTCTTCATCGAAAAAAAATCAAAAATTATTGTGTTAAAATTCTATCTAAAATATAACTTTGAGGTAACATTGATTGATTGATCGATAACTGTAAAATAATTGAGCACTTTCTTTCCTGATTCATTGAATTTTCGCTTGCAGTTAGAATAGTTAGTGTAGTATATTTGAGTAAAATGAAAGAATTTTTTGTTAATGGTATAGTTACTAGTAGTACGACATCTTTCCAACTTTTACCAATACCTGTCACGAAAAGCAGTGCGTGCACTGCTATGTTCTGGTCTGAAGGATATAGTATTTTTTACGTGGTAGAGCCATGCTGCAGTTATATTAGAAGTATAGCTGTAGCAAGAATGCGTCGGCTCGACTGAGGAAGGACCACGCTCTCACAGATTACCAGCGTTAAATAGTTACTTAATGCTGCTGTGTTTCGTATGGTGAGTGTAGAGAACCGGAGACCCTTTTTACTGGAAACGAGGCATTCCATCTTAGTCCTTACAGGGGACAACGCATCTGCATTTTGATTCGTAATCGAGGTTAGATGTAGGTAGATGTCTATGGGCCACAGCAACCACTTACAATCAGGTGGATTGTGGGCTCGTTTGTCACCCTATCCTATACAAAAAATATAGAGAGATCACAATCAGTGAAAAAGTCGCCATTTACATACATATCAGTGGCGAAGCTTCCACAAAAGCCGAAAAGCCGGGCTCGCCTTATTAAAACTGAATTAATCAATAATATCAACTAATAAAATAACTCGTAAAATGTCTTCACTGTTCGATACATGTCGACCGATGACCTCCTATTGCCTTAGCGATACTGCCGCTGTCATAAAAAATGAGTTTTAATAGAGCGATTAGTTGTCTCCCTCGCTCGCGTGGGCTTTTTACGGGGCTTTCGAGAAGACGATCGCTCTCTTTCTAGCCTATGGCAAAATATTTAATAATAAATTATAACTACGATTGTATATATAGCAATTAGTATAGAGATTTAAAGCCAGGCTTTTGAGAATAAATTTGTCAAAAGCGGAGGCGCGCGGGCAATACGTTTGCAAGTTCATTTCACGTTTCAATGTTTACTCTGTGTGCTTATCTCAAGCGATTTAATATTACGAGTTCAAAATTTATGCTTTTTTTAAAGATTTTTAATAAAAAGGGAGGATAATAGTGTTCCTTGTGATGAATTAAAGTGTGTTAAAGTGCTAATCGGAGAGGAAATCTTTAAACTTTGTTGAGATAATACACAAGGTTTAAGAGTGTATTTCAGACTTATCAATGATCGCAATTAAAAACAGTTATTGGTACAATTAAAACATTCAACAACATTTTACGTGGACGTAATTAAATCTTTCCGTAAGAAAACGAGACGATTCCACTTATCTCGTCTTATCTCTTATCCATTAGAATGTAAATAATTTGTTTTTTTATTAATTTTGTACATAGTTTGTTTGTACTTTGTTCATGTTTTACTTTTGTTCATGTATTGTATTGGATGTATATATTTTTTTCTTTTGCTTAAACAAACCCAAACGGCTTTCTTCAAAGCCACCGAAGCTGTGCAATTGCTAATATGTAATACAATCTATCTAGCAGTGGTATGCCTTCTGTGTGCTTTGTTAAATACGTCCTTGACAGCACTGAATATGAAACTGAAGCGTGGAGATAGATCAAGATTGGTGTATTTTTATAAAACAACTAAAAACAACAATCTATATTTTTATCAATTTATATCTTGGGTTTGCCCTAGCTTGGAGCTCTAGCTTCGCCACTGATACATATTATATATAATTTGTCTTGGATTCAATTATTATCAGTTTTGGTTGAAATTTATTTGGGACAACTGTGATGATATACTTTTTATGATAAAAAAAATTAAAGTCGGCAAATAATTCCTCATACATTTAAAATAGCAAATTTATAAATTCATTTTTTAAGGTTGATTAAAAATGAGGTACAATATAAGTCATTGGCACCAAGGAAATTGTTAACTGAAATAAGTACTGATTTACCACTTGCTCTGCTGTGAAGGAACACATCGTTCGGAAAACCTGTGATGCAGCACGGAAACTGTCTTCCAAATGAGGAGATACGACGGAGTGGTTCTTTTTAAAGCCCCGAGATTGTGTTGAGTTTTTAATCGGCTCTAATGAGAGATTTTTTTATTGACTGCAGACATAAGTTTGTCCCAAATAAATTCCTTCAATGGTCATTTATAAAATTTAACTAAATGCAATATTATTGAAAGGCGTTTTATTTAAATATTACGGTTATTATTAATAATCAATGATTTATACTTACGTTCTTGGTACCATGCTGATATTAGTTTTTCTACTAGAGTGTAGCCTTCTCGAAGTAGAAATGGATAAGGATCCTCTCGGCCCATGGGTTGATGGAGACCGACATAAGAGATACCTGGTTAAATTTATGTACGTACATATTTATACAATTATTTATAAATATTATTTAAAATCAATACATCATGTGTCTGCATAGCCCAATACCTTATTGTTTTTCTTTTTTCTTCGGAACACAAAAGTGTTAAGCACTGCTATTTGGCAGCAGAAACTAAAAGAGGTATCACTATAGGCGGATAAGAAGTCCTACAGCCTATTTTTAGTATTATCATACTTTTGTAAAAATTATAATTTTTTTGATACTTTACTATCTATTTTACAAATAAATTAGAACGAAAGTAGCCTAATGATTAAAAGTACGAACCGAAAACTTGAAAGTCCTGAACTCTAATCCGCCATTTGATAAAAATACAGATTCGTATACTCATACGAGTACCGAGACTAATGAAGTACAAGTTTGTCTGATGAAGCACAAGATTGATTATACCTTTCATGAGAGAGAAACTGATAAACGAGTAGAATAGTTATTTATCTTAACGGTATATGACTATTCTACTTGTTTATAATATAATTATAAACAAGTGGAATAGTCAGTAGTAGTAGCAATAATATAATTACCCAAGTAATTATTTGGGACGACCGATATCATATTTCACTTAGGCATTCCTTTGTTTTTTCTCACGTGAAATATATAAGTGTCAGCGTATCAGAGTTAATACTCGTACGATCACCAGACTGTTTTATTTATGTTATAGCCGTAAGCACGACAGCTCCTTTTGGGTGTCGTGCCCATGGGATGAAATCACAGATTCTTGCAGCAGCCTTCACACGATCATAATCGACTAACAGTTAGCGGAAAGTCCATTACATAATACCAAATTAAAATTCTAGTGGCAAGTAGTGGAGAAAGTAGCTTTAGTGAAGATACCAGACCTGCGCCGATTAGCCCATTTGTCAGTGTTATTATATATTTGAAATAATACATCATTCTAACTGTATGTTCTCTTAACCGTGCTACTCTTTTTAACTATGGAATTTTTGGCTAGTCATTTACGGTGTTCAAGTCAAAGTCAACTCACCGATTGAAATGTTTTCGAAAGATACCACTCGTACAGTATAACGCGATGGGGTTCACACAGCTGTTTAGGAAGGACAGGCAGAATCCCACAATGCGCAAAGCGTGCCACCACCCGTTGTAATCATCTTGAGCTGTAGGACTAAACATACAAAAATATTTAATTAAGCTTATAATATTATACATTAATAGCTACTGTTCTGTGATTTATAAAAATAAAAAAATACACGGACCATAAACAATAAAAGAAAATGAAAAGATTGAAGTAATTTATTTTTAAATATTTTGAATAAGATTGTTTTCGTTTAGCACTCTTAATCTGAAAAATATCCTCTCCAAATAAACAAGGGAATCCTCTCTAAATAAATTAAACGACGTGAGAACAAGCGAATGTAGGAATTTATATAAAGGAATGATTTATGGGGCTAGGGGCTGCGGGGCACTGTTTCAAATCACTCACAGAACAATTGTTTGTCTGGTCTACAAATAATAGTTTCAAATGTGCATGTTCGTCTATCTGAAATTTATGCATGTTCACGTTGTTGATATTGTTGGTATTCCATACGTTAGAACATAACGGTTTCGGAAGTTCTTTGTAATGCGTACAACAAAGGAGTGGAATAATTTGCCGACTTCCGGTTTCCGTCCGATTACAATCTGGATATCTTCAAGGCAAGGATAAGTAAGCTTTTGTTACACTACACACAAGGCGATATACCATCTTGACCTTCGTTATTTTAACAACCACAGTGAGGTTGATAAACTGTGGTGGGAATTATTAGTATTGCGTAAATGTATCACTACAACTGAAGGGATGATGGTCAAGGGATACAAAAATATGGTGACTCAAGCTTGTAGTAGCTCAGGGGCTAAGCCCCTCGCTGTAAATTTGTAGTGCGTAAGCAACCTGAGTTCAATACCTGCCGGCACCAATGAAATTGCAAAGCTAAGTGCTGATTTACTATCTGCTTGGCAGTGAAAGAAAACACTTGAAGTAACCTGAGTAACGCTATCGCAATGCAGGTGGGATTTTAGTCAAACACTGGCATATAATAAGTAAAACATGTCCTAGATTGACGAGAAAATCTTAGTATTGTGATAACAAAAAATCTTTTTCCAATTCTTATAAATAGATTAGCTAAACATACATATAGCTTACCAATAATAGAACCACATCATAAATACATGCGAAGGTAAAAAACATGCCGCGAAGACCAATACAAAGGCTAGAACAGTTAGGGCAACCTTTCTTCTTGCTCGCATCTGAAATTATATTTTTTTTAGATATTCAATAAAATAACATCTGTGTAGCTCCATTACTTTTTAACTAAGTCATTTTGCATCGTATCAGGAACGAAAGCGCATTGTAAAGGCGACGGTACACATGTCAACACTGCACCTATTCATGCTCGTTAATTTTTTTAACATAACATAACATAAACACTCACGCCTGTCACCCAGAGGGGTAGACAGAGACTACGGACTTCCATTTGGCACGATCCTGACATACCTCTTTCGCCTCTTTTACATCCATGTATCTACGCATACATGCTCGTCGGTTAAGGGTACTTCTAACGTGGCCCATTTTCAAAATATCGCCAATTTGGTCGATAAACTTTTTCCTAGGACGTCCCTTCCCGACTCGGCCGTTCACATCTGCCATATAAATTTGCTTTGTCACTCTTTCCTCATTCATTCTTTCCACATGACCAAACCACCGAAGCATTCCTTTCTTAATCCTGGTCACAACATCATCTTGCATACCACATTTATCTCTTATCACGCAATTTCTCACCCTGTCATTCAGATTCAACCCTAGCATATTCCTTAAAGACCGCATTTCTACAGCATTTATTCCACTTTCGTGCTTCTTCTGCCACACCCATCTTTCACTACCATACATTAAAGTAGGGACTAACACAGCATTATGAATTACCATACGTGCCTGTTTTGACACATTCTGGTTCTTCATAATAGAGTGTAGTGCCCCATTCACTCTATTCCCTGCATTTACTCGTCGTTCTATATCCCTATCATATCTACCATCCCTGCTAAATACACATCCCAAATATACAAACTCATCCACTTGCTTAATTAACTCTCCTTCTATTCTTATTTCACATACCGTTTTGCTTTCTTCTCTTTCAAAAACCATCACTTTCGTCTTACTTGCGTTCACTTTCATTCCCCTTTCTTTTAATTCCCAGTTCATTAATGTAACCATCATTTGCAACTCAGCCGCCGATGACGCAAATATGACTTGATCATTGGCATACAAAAGGCATTTGACGGTTAACTCGCCCATTATTAACCCACATTCTTCATCTTTCAAAGTTTGCAAACACCGGTCCATAAATAGGTTGAACAGCCAAGGGGAAGCTACACAGCCCTGACTGACACCTTTTTGGATGCCAAACCAGTCCGAGTAGACCCCATCGATCCTGAAACAAGCACTAGAGTCCCTATAAAGAGACCTTAATGCCTGTATCAAACCATCGCTCAACCCATATGAGTTCAGTGTTTGCCATAACACATTCCTGTCCACTCTGTCATAAGCCTTTTCCAAGTCTATGAATGCACAAAAAACTTTCTGGTTTTTGGCCAAAAACTTCTCCGCAATCATGCGCATAGAAAAAACTTGATCTGTACACCCCATTCCCTCTCTAAAACCCGCTTGCACATCCCAAATTTTTCCATCAGTTTCTTTCATAACTCTTTCAATTAACACCTTAGCATACAGTTTACCCACAATACTAAGCAAGCTGATACCACGGTAGTTTTTGCAGTCCTGCTGTGACCCTTTTCCTTTATATATTGGTACTATAACTGCTTTACACCAGTCATCCGGTACCCGTTTTAATTCCCAACATAAATTAAACAAGGTGTACAGCAGGCCTGCCACCACTCCCTCTCCAGCCCTTAGCATCTCGAGTGATACTCTATCATAACCAGCTGCCTTACCTGCTTTCATGCTTTTCATTGCTCTCATTATTTCATCTACACTTATCTCCATACCCCTTTCCATTTCTTTCGGAATTTCTAGTTTATTTAATTCAGACGACTCTTCACTCATAAATACGCTTTCAAAGTATTTATGAGTGAACAGTCCGCCTTCAGGCCACGCTTGGTACTATTGCATATAGCTGCCACGCTTGGTAGACGGGTGTTGTATTTCAGTTTTTTTAAATAATTGTCAGTTGTTATCAGTACGATGATGCTGACGTCAGCTGTTTTAGTTTCCCTCAGTCATTTCTTACGATACTCACTGGTTATTATAGGGTAGTGTGTATGCCGCCACTACACAGCAATCTAACTAAAACTGTGTTTTCATCATTACTTATATTTTTAAACAAAGATAACATGTAAGAATTATTTGAAAAAAAAAATACCTGTCGCTGTGTCCCTTGCAGCTCACCGGGCATGTTTTGGGTACTCAGCACCAAATGTCGTGCCATCAAGATGTAGAAAAGTGCAATGACAGCCAACGGCAACGAGTAGTAAACGAGAAATCGCACCAAAACCATTGTTCTTGGGTAATTCTCCCCCCATTCTGGTGGATATGGATAACATACTAGGAACTGCGAAATAAAAAATAAGATGTAGTGTACAACTTTAAAGTTATATAAAAAGCAACCATATACGGTATTCATACGTTCGTAATGTCAGGACTAATATTATATTGTGCTATTTATTAAAAACTAGCGACTTGCCTCGGCTTCGTCTGGATATGATACAATTATTAATGTCGCGTTTTTATAGGATAGGGTGACAAACGAGCACGAAGTCCATCCACCTGATGGTAAGTGGTTGCTGTGGCCCATAGACAACTACATATATTCTCGATCAAAACGCAGATGCGTTTTCGCCCGTGAAGACTAAGATGGAATGCCTCGTTTCCAGTAAAAAGGGTCTCCGGTTCTCTACACTCACCATACGAAACACAGCAGCATTATGCTACTATTTTACGCTGGTATTCTGTGAGAGCGTTGTCCTTCCCCGGTCGAGCCGACCCATTCGTGCTTCAACTATACTACTAATATAACTGCAGCATGGCTCTACCACGTGTGAGTATTATATATGCACGTACGAGTATTTAGAAATTAGATAATCATTCTAGATAATTTATTTTATCAATTCTTCGAATTCTCAAAAATCTTTAAGTCTGTCGGATAAAATATAACATAAATCACATCTGCTTGGTATTGCTCTCTACTGTACAAGAGAGACTAATGAAGAGATGTCGTAGCTTTATCGACGTTCAAAAAGTGTAAAAATCAAATTTAAATAAAAATATTAAAAATTTTAGTTTAAATCTATTAAATTAAATGAAGTGCAAAAGTAAAACGTAAGAAAAGTTACGGTTTTGATACAATATACATCAAACTGCTAAGCACGTGCCACAGCAAACAATAGGGCACGTACCTCCTCTTATTTCCAAGAGGGCTTTTTAGGGCAAGGATGCATTCGCCGCGCTGCCTCAATGTGTTGGTGGACTTTATATGGGATTTTTTATTTCACATAATGCAAGCTTTCTCACAATGTTTTCTTTCATCACCGCGCCACAGTACACCGGCCACAGTGGTGACCCGACGTGATCTGAACACGCAACCAACAACCTTCGGAAACTTCAAGCTTCATCATCAGAGAGTACCCCACCCATTTGCTCCCGAGCAGATATCGTCTGTAGTCTTCATATTCTGCAAAGCCTCACAAAGTTCACAAAGTTCATCGCAGCACTGGAATAATAATGCTTCCTGTTCATTGTAGCTACTCTCTGCGCTATACAGTGTTCGGCACGGCTCTGAGCCTTACTGCTCGCCTCTGCTTCGCGGCACTCTCGCAGATTACTTGCCTTCTTCTCAAATCACCGCAGACTACAAGGCAATCCACTGGCACATGCATATTCGTCGGCAACAAGGCTGCACTATCGACCTTCCGGTCTGAGCAGGGGGGTTATGTGGCTGCGCTATCGTCGCTCCACTAACGAAACTCACCGAAGCCTAAATTGCGCTATCAAAATTCCGAATCATAAACAGTATATATAGAACATCTCCGAACTATCACACGGAGTGTCGGCCGCTCCCCGGGTAGCACACCTTCCCCGGCGGGAGATCTCCCCTTTTCCTACCTCACCCGCTACACTACCCGTCCCATGTTTGATCCCAGCCTCGCTCTGCTGAACTCGCGTACTGTGAAATTTACTGCGAGCACTCACCCCTTCCATATTTCAGAACTTACGTGTGGATAGAAGAACAATAACTTTCGTTTTGAGTTACACGCGAATGAATAAATGAATTAAATATACTTTATTGTACAACAAAACAATAAGAGAAAAAAAATATATTTAAAGGTACCCACAATTGACGGCCTTATCGCTTAGAACCGATTTCTAATAGGCAACCCTATTGCAGAGGATATAACGATCTGTGTTAGGGTGTACGCAAGTTGTTAAAATACATATTATTAATAAAAAAACATAAGATAATGAATAAATAAATTTAAAATCCACAAATATAGAAATATGTATACAATAACATTAAGGAGTAAAAAAGTAACGAAAAATAGGTAGAAATTTTAAATAAACGATAATGAAATATAAGGGATTGATTATTTAGGAGTAAAGAAGTACGCTTTGACAACCTAAGTAGCTCATAAGCGCTATAACAAAGCGCTACAATAGACGCTTCACAGGTATATGTAATGGCTTTACCTTCATAAGAAAGTGCTACAGTAGTTATAGAGAACTTCTCAATCACTTCTCTACCATTGTAAAAAACTCACATTATAACAGTTACAATAGCGCTACGATAGCGAGATGATCGGTTTGTAAAGCGATACAAAGATGCAAGGAAATGTGTTTTTTTGGAGCTAAAAGATATACAAAAAGTTCCTGTGGCACCTTTATAGAACTTGTACATGATTGCGATGCGACTGTAACTCGTCACCAAATCTTAAAGCATCTTAAAGGTATTTTTATATAGTATACCTATATAAGAATTAAATCTTTCATGTACCCGCAAAACCTATGAATTTTAATGTAATGTAAAAGAAAAGAAAAAAAGAAAAGAAATTTATCTTACTCAAATGATCTAATTTTAAGGTTAATTTTCCGTTTGTTTTCGATTGAGTTATTGAAACTTGTGATCAATTTATTAGGGCACGAAATGCCCTCCGCCTCTCTACGGACCTCGGATAATCTTATAATTTGCCACCGCAACTTGTCTATCTCTTATTTCAGCTCCGAGATTCGCTCGTCAGTTCTCAGGGTGTGTGCGTTATATATTGCCAGGTCAAGTCGTCTTACGTCGCAACCGAATCTCCACCGGAGATTCTTAGCACACCTACCCCGCTGTTACCGTGCTCGCCATCGAAGCCATGAATAGCGGGGCCGCCTGGGACTGGCGGATATTCTTTTGTATCGTTGCTTAACGGGGGGATGTTTACCATAGTTGTCACGCTCGGCGAGCAGGTTGGCAACCGCAGTTTTTATTGTATAATTGCCGTTGTCACGAAAATGCTGTTGCCCATCTCCTGCCTCTCTCCCTCTGTCACCTCTTACGACACTCACGGGAAGATATGGGCTAGTGGATATTTTTAATCCCCACTACACGGTTACTATAATAGTGTGTATTTATATATTTGAACCTAAATATAAAACTTGGATAATCTTTGAAACCCTGTAATCTTGTACAATTTTATCAGCCTTGAACATACTGAAAGTGTAGCTAGCCTCTCCGTAATCTATAAAATACATCAAGGAGAGTGCGCAGTAATTACATGCCTTAATATCCTTTTTTCCGCTCAATCGGGCAACCAGGTGATTAGCAGGACGTCACCCCTTTGTTATTGATATTTTACGCATTTGACCTAAACGGTTTAATCGAAGTAGCAATACCGTCTGTCATTCCGTCCTATTAATATCTGAGTGCCTGCAAGGCGAGATATTCTAATAAACTTTTCTTACGGTAAGACAGTGCAATATATCATCTAGAGCTTCAACACTACTTACTTTCAGTACAAGCACAAGCAATAAGTAAGAAAAATATCATTTACTGACTTATTCACATATAAAAAATCTAAACATTTAAGGTTACAAAGAAACACGATATTTGGCATCATGGTAAGAAAAATATGTTCGTTACAAATATTTTATTTCGGGCGAAACATAATATATAATATAACATACATAAATAAATATTTGTAGGGTCTAACGTAACACCACTAAGGCCCACTACAATATTGTTATGGGGGATTTTAATGCCTAAGTGGGTAAGCACACGGGTGTTGAATTGATTTTGGAACTCAAAAGAGGCAAATGATGGTCAAGTTCGTCGAGAATGGGGGGCTATTTCTGATGAATTAATTTTTCGAGAAGAAGCCTCAAAGGAAGTAGACCCGGCGCAGTCCCGATAACATTACTAAAAACGACATTAACTTAATCATAACGGATAAAAGGTACACATTCAGGGATGTCTCAATGATCAACAAATTTATTTTAGGCACTTTGAATATCGATTTTACGAAGACTTTATGAAGATTTTATGAAGACTATGGTTCGAACAAATCTGCTTCAAACCGTAACTGGCTCCCAACGCTTCCAGTTAGAACATAAAAACCGATTCGATGCCCTGAGACTCGCGTTGGATATTGACGAGGACCTTATCAGAGTGATAAAGATCTTAAGGGATGAAGGCAAAAGGTTTTGTGGCAAGCAACATATAGGCTGATACTCAAAGTTCTCTCATGAGAAACTTCACGAAAAGGAGGCGTAAGTTAACAACAGTAACACCATCGGAACAGGTAACACTAACCAAGCTTGTGAGGAAAGCTGTGAGGTGGGACCACTGTCGCTCTTAATTCGATTGCTATACAAGAGGCAATAGAGTGAAACAAGGTACCAAAAATTGCTTTCTTGAGCTTGTAGGAAGTCACAGTCGCAAAACTCGAGATGGCAAAGTTCTCATGTCAATGTCTGAGGTTCTCTCTGAGATCGAACACTATTATGGCAAACTATATGTCTCACATAAGCCACAACCTGACCCTAAATGTGATGATCCCAGAGCTACGCTGAAAAATGGGAAATCTCCTGGAGAAGATGGAGTTACAACAGAACTCTTAAAGCCTGGGAATCAACCCTTGCTGTAAGAGCTCTGTTGAGTTTTAACTGCATCTTACGAAATTGTTTTCGAGAGTCATCACAAATCGACTCGCACGAAGACTTGACGATTTTCGGCATGCGAAACAGGCAGGGTTTCGAGGAGAATTCCGCATAATAGACAACGTTTAGACTATGCGGTAAAAATTATAGAAGACAACGGAGTAAAATCCGCCCATGTGTCTCGTTTTTGTGGACTATGGGAGAGCCTATGACTCCATTATAATTTGGGCTGTTCAAGATTCTTTGCAGTGGTGCCAAATTGACTGGTGGTACATTGAAGTGCTAAGATGCCTTTACAACACCAGTATGATGTCCGCTCAAGTACAATACAGTCAAACACAATCAATCCAATTGCATCGCGGAGCGAGACAGGGGGATGTTATATCCCCTAAACTGTTCACAAGTGGAACGCACGTGGCATTAACGTAAACGGTGAGTACATCTCATACTTACGCTTTGCTGATGATATCGTCGTCACGGTAGAATAGCTGCAATAACATGCTGAACAAACTGAATGAATCGTGTTGATCTGTGCATGAATCTGAACAAGACGAAAGTTATGTTCAATGATCACGTCATGCCGGTTCCAATTACTATTGATGGTGAAATTTTCGAATTTGTCCAGGAATACTCCTACCTCAGATATTTCAACTAGGTAAGAATAACTTCGAGAAGGAAGCTGGCTGATAATTATTGAAATTAATGATATTATAACCAAATACATAAATATGAAACAAAAACATAAATGTGATTTTTTACTTTCACGACATGTGAATGTGAAAACATGTGATCCGTCAACACGCATTTGATATGAGGCATGTGCTCAGCTGTGGAACTTATATGTTACATATAAGTTCTACATTCATATAAGTTCTTTATTCAAATCTTAAAAATCGAAATACTTATGTCACAAATATTATACTATTTAAATTTTAAAAATGTAGTCACTAAATGGTACCTAATATTACATAATATTCGCGAACAATTGAGAATTTCTTTTTACCTGTGTTGTAGGATTGACCACGAAAGCGCGCAGATAAGATCCGATGTAAGCAGGCGTTGCAAGAATCGCTGCTAGTATCCAAATACCAATCGCTGTAGCCACTGTTATTCGTGTAGCACGCCTGCTTCCTCCTGTTTAAAAAATTAAGTATCAGTACTACGGTAAAATTTGTCATCTTAAATGTACAATGTCCTTGCGTTTTTTTATGTTTCCAAAAAACATTATTTCGTATTTTTGTGAACTAGGCTTTTGTCGAGGACAGTGTGTTGGAGGCGTAAGAGAATCCATCACCTCGTATCGCTCAGTGCGCGTCGAGAAGGGCGACTATGAGTAATGCCAGAAAATAATACAGGTGGGGTGATAAAACTATCTCCTTAACGTAAAGTACTTAGACCGGTGATGGGTAGAAGCATCGTATGAAATGCCTAACAGTTAAGGCAAATCCATCTCTATCAGTTAACTTTTAAGGGCTTTGAAAAGTATACGTAGACCAAAGGCCAAAACTATCATAGTCAGTCGGCAACCAACATAAATGTCAGTTACAGGATTGTAAAATCGAACTGATTCCATTCCTTCTATTTCGATCAAGCTTACTTTAAATAAATTTGGCTATACCAAGAACCAAAACCTTAAAATAAACAGAAACAGAAATAGAAACTTTTTATTCAATGTAGATTATAACAAATACTTATTGAAAGTCACTTTTCTTTCTTTTACCACTGGTTCGCAAGAAAAACCTCTGTCCTGGGAAGAACCAGCAAGAAACCCAGCGGGACTATTTTTTTTCCAATAATAGCTTACAATCATGTTAACAGATTACAATCAATTAGCAACACAAGACAAATTAGAAGAAAGAAAACGTAAGTGATTTGGATGAATTATGTATGAATGAGTTAGACTTGGAGAATGTATGGCAAAATGTTAAGAAAGGTTTAGTAGATGCAGCTACCGAAGTATGTGGTGTTAGTAAAAGAAAGAACGAAAGGAAAAATAATACGTTATGGTGGGATGATGAGATGTCATGTATGGAAGTGAATGCTGGGCCGTCAAGAAGAAGGGTGAAAATAGATTGCATGCGAATGAAATGAGAATGTTACGATGGATGTGTGGTGTGACAAGGATGGATAAGATAAGGAATGAGTATATAAGAGGAAGCCTGAAAGTAGCGCCAGTGGTAGAAAAGGTGAGAGGAAGCAGATTGGCATGGTTTGGGCATGTGATGCGGAGGGATGAAAGTCATGTCACAAAATGAGTGTTGAATATGAATATGGAGGGACACACGGGCAGAAGAAGGCCGAATAAAAGATGGATCGATTGTGTGAAGAGTGATATGAGAATGAAAGGAGTAAGTATGGAAATGACGGCTGATAGAGAGGAATGGAACAAGAAGATTTACTGCACCGACCCCAGATAATGGGAAATGGTCTAGAGAATGATGATGATGATGGTGGGATGATGAGATACGTACGGAAGTTGAAGCAGAGAAGAGAGCATGGCTAGATTTACTAGCAACTAAGGCTGGTAATTCTAGCGGTACGAATGATGATTTTGAAAGAAAAAAGGCAGTCTTTAGACATCTAAATAAAAGAGTAAAGGAAGTAGTTGAAAGGAAAAAGCAAGAAAGAACGGATAAAAATGATAGAAGAATATCGGATAACTTCCAGGCAAATATTAAAATGTTCTGGAAACTCGTAAGAACTGCCAGGGGACGTTCAAAACAGCCTGTAATGAATGCTACAAGAGATGAGAATGTCTATATTCTGAATGATGAAGTTTTGAGTTTAAAGAGATGGAAGGAATATTTTGAAAGCATGTTTATGAGTGAGGAGACAACGTATGAACTGAATGAAATAGGAACTCCGAAAGAAGAGGAAGGAGGTAGCGAGATAAGTATAGATGAAATAATGAAAGCAATGAAAAGCATGAAAGCAGGTAAGGCTGCCGGATATGATAGAGTTTCCCTCGAAATGCTAAGGGCTGGAGAGGATGTTGTGGCAGGCCTGCTGCACACCTTGTTTAATTTATGCTGGGAACTGAAGCGGGTACCGGGAGACTGGTGCAAAGCCGTGATAGTCCCAGTATATAAGGGAAAAGGGTCGCAGCAGGACTGTAAAAACTACCGCGGTATCAGCCTTCTTAGCATCGTGGGAAAACTGTATGCCAAGGTAATAATTGAAAGGGTCATGAAAGAAACCGATGGGAAAATTTGGGATGTGCAAGTGGGATTTAGAAAGGGAATGGGATGTACAGATCAAGTCTTCTCCATGCGCATGATCGTGGAGAAGTTTTTGGCCAAAAACCAAAAGGTTTTTTGTGCGTTCATGGACTTGGAGGAGGCCTATGACAGAGTGGATAGGAATGTGCTATGGCAAACACTGAACTCATTTGGGTTGAGCGCTGGCTTGATATAGGCATTGGAGTCTCTTTAGAGGGACTCTAGTGCTTGTGTTAGGATCAATGGGGTCTACTCGGACTGGTTTGGCATCTATAAAGGTGTCAGACAGGGCTGTGTGGCTTCCCCGTGGTTGTTCAACCTATTTATGGACAGTTGTTTGCAAAATTTGTATGTTGAAGAATGCGGATTAAGAATGGGTGAGTTAACCATCAAATGCCTTTTGTACGCCGGTGATCAAGTTATTCTTGCGTCGTCGGCGGCATAGTTGCAAATGATGGTTACATTAATGAACAGATCATTAAAAGAAAGGGGTATGAAAATGGACGCAAGTAAGACGAAAATTATGGTTTTTGAAAGAGATGAAAGTAAAACGATATGTGA
This sequence comes from Parnassius smintheus behrii, assembly GCA_036936625.1. Classification (NCBI taxonomy): domain Eukaryota; kingdom Metazoa; phylum Arthropoda; class Insecta; order Lepidoptera; family Papilionidae; genus Parnassius; species Parnassius smintheus. The sequence continues at coordinate 27,057,985 of JAUPFT010000020.1, forward strand.
AATAAGAATAGATGGGGAGTTGATCGAGCAAGTAAATGAGTTTGTATATTTGGTTTGCGTATTTAGCAGGGATGGGAGATATGATAAGGATATAGAACGACGAGTGAACGCAGGAAACAGAGTAAATGGGGCCCTACACTCTATTGTGAAAAGTAAAAACGTGTCAAAAAAGGCACGTATGGCAATTCACAATGCTGTGTTGGTCCCTACTTTAACGTATGGCAGTGAAAGTTGGGTGTGGCAGAAGAAGCACGAGAGTAGAATAAATGCAGTAGAAATGCGGTCGTTAAGGAGTATGTTAGGGCTGAATCTGAATGACAGGGTGAAAAATTGTGTGATAAGAGAAGAGTGTGGTTTGCAAGATGATGTTGTGACCAGGATTAAGAAAGGAATGCTTCGGTGGTTTGGTCATGTGGAAAGAATAGATGAGGAAAGAGTGACAAAGAAAATTTTTGTGGCAGAAGTGAATGACGGAGTCGGAAAGGGACGTCCTAGGCGAAAATTTATCGACCAAATTGGCGATTTATTGAAAATGGGCCAAATTAGTAGTACAAATTAGTTTTTAACAGTGGTAGAGCCATGCGGCAGCTTTGCTGTTGCACGTATGGGCCGGCTCAAACCGGGGTGGTACCACGACCTCACAGAATACCGGCGTGAAGTGGAAGTTCTGCTTCCACGTTTCGTCTGGTGAGTGCAGGTGGCCGGAGGCCCAAATCCCCCCCCCCCCCCATCAACATGGTAGCGGAATTAAATAAAGATAGACTACCCCAGGAGGGTACCAGCACCCCTGGAGAATCCCTCGCTGAGCATCCACGACCATGTTTCTCCACTTCTGAGCGTGGGTGCTCAGGCTGCCCCGCGTATTCTGGGGGGGGGGGGGGGGGGGGGCGAAATTCCGCTCAAGACTACAACTGCTCGGGGCAACCGGAGCAACAAGACCAAGGCGATCCCTGCCACGCTGTCCGTGAATTTCTGCAATATCAGGGGACTTCACTCTAACCTATACGCCGTCCACTACCATCTCGAGACGGCGAGGCCGGCTCTGCTCTTTCTGACCGAGACGCAGGTGTCCTCTCCGGCTGATGTTTCGTATCTCTCCTACCCGGGGTACAAACTGGAACACTCCTTTGTGCCTCGGGCTGGAGTTTGCGTTTACGTCAGAGAGGACATCTGTTCTCGACGCCTCGGCAGACTTGAAGGTTCGGACCTGTCCATCCTTTGGCTACGCGTAGACAGCGACGACCATCCGCATGTCTACGGGTGCCTCTATAGGTCCCACAGCGGTAATGCCGAAACAGACCGACTCTTCGACCACGTCCAAATGGCTGCAGATTCGTTGCTACAGCAGATCCCCTCCGCAGAGATCGTGATCCTCGGCGACTTTAACGCCCATCACGCCGAATGGCTCGGTTCACGTTTAACCGATCATGCGGGGAGATCTGTTCATGATTTTGCCTTGGCATATGGTCTGACACAACTGGTTACTTCGCCTACGCGGATTCCAGATGTGGAGGATCATGCACCTTCCCTGTTGACCTTCTGCTGACCTCTCACCCGGACGGATATCAGATTTCCGTCGACGCCCCTTTAGGCTCCTCGGACCATTGTCTGGTCCGGAGTGTTGTGCCACTCACGCTGAAATCGCGGTTGCATTCTGCAGGCTGCCGCCGTGTTTGGCACTATAGGTCAGCCGATTGGGATGGGATGCGGTCTTTCTTTGCATCCTACCCTTGGGGGCGGGTTTGCTTCTCGCCGGATGATCCCAACGTTGTTGCGGATTCTGTTACTGATGTGTTACTTCAGGGTATGGAACTTTTTATTCCTTCCTCTGTGGTGCCCATTGGAGGCAAATCTCAGCCATGGTTTGGTCGCTCCTGTAAAATAGCATCATGCTATAAGCAGGAGTGCTACCAAGCCTGGGTTGATGCATCAGCGTCCCGGGATGTAAACACCAGCGCTCTAAAAAAGAAGTATTATTCCGCCTCTAGGTCCTTCAAAAGAGTCATTGCCAAGGCAAAGTCAGAGCACATAGGCAGAATTGGCGAGAAACTAGTTCGCCTTCCTTCTGGAACCCGTGCATTCTGGTCTCTCGCCAAGGCTGTCCAGGGGAATTTCTGTCAGCCATCTCTTCCATCTCTGCACAGGGAGGACGACTCACTGGCCCATACTGCAAAGGAGAAAGCCGATCTTCTAGGCTCCTTCTTTGCGTCTAACTCGACTCTCGATGACAGGGGGAGTACGCCGCCGACCATCCCGCGGTGTGAGTGCTCCATGCCGGAAGTGCAGTTCACACAGCGCTCGGTTCGCAAAGCACTCCTCTCCCTGGACATCCACAAGTCGAGTGGGCCTGACGGAATCCCCCCAATTGTGCTGAGGACGTGTGCTCCAGAGTTGGCACCGGTTTTAACGCGTCTTTTCCGGTACTCCTACTCCCTAGGCGTAGTCCCAAAATCATGGAAGACGGCTTTCGTCCACCCGATCCCTAAAAAAGGCGACCGCTCAGACCCGTCCAACTACCGGCCAATCGCCATCACCTCCTTGTTCTCCAAAACAATGGAGTCCATTGTAAACTGCCAGCTCATGAGGTACCTTGAGGATCACCAGCTGATTAGTGACCGCCAATACGGTTTTCGCCGTGGTCGGTCAGCTGGTGATCTTCTGGTCTACCTCACTCACAGATGGGCGGAGGCAGTAGAGTTCAAGGGGGAGGCATTGGCCGTTAGTTTGGACATTGCGAAGGCCTTCGATCGGGTTTGGCACAAAGCGCTTCTTTCGAAGCTCCCTTCCTATGGGCTTCCCGAGAAATTGTGCGATTGGGTCACCAGCTTTCTTGCAGATCGGAGCATCAAGGTCGTTGTAGACGGTGCAAGCTCCGATTGCAAGCCTATTAATGCTGGTGTTCCACAGGGCTGCGTGCTATCGCCAACGCTGTTTCTTCTGCATATCAATGATATGTTGCATACCCGTAACATTCATTGCTATGCAGATGACAGCACTGGTGATGCTCTTTACACCGGCCGAGCCAATATTTCTCGGGAAAACGTCTCCGAGTGCCGGGACAAACTTGTGTCTGAAGTCGAGTCTTTGCTGAACAGAGTCTCGGATTGGGGACGACTAAATCTAGTCCAGTTTAACCCCCAGAAGACACACGTTTGCGCGTTAACCGCTAAAAAGAACCCCTTTGTCGTATCCCCTCAGTTTCAAGGCACTCCCCTTGTTGCCTCAGCCAGTATCGGAATCCTCGGCGTCGACATATCGAGTGACTTGCAGTTTCGTGGTCACTTGGAAGGGAAGGCCAAATTGGCCTCTAAAAAGCTTGGCGTGCTCAGCAGAGCGGGACAGTATTTCATGCCGGCACATCGCCTGCAACTTTACAAGGCGCAGGTTCGACCGCACATGGAATACTGTTCCCATCTCTGGGCTGGGGCTCCCCAGTACCAGCTCCTTCCACTTGACCGCATCCAGCGCAGAGCGGCTCGAATCGTCGACGACCGAGTGCTTTCCGATCGGCTCGATTCACTGGCGTTGCGAAGAGATGTTGCATCTCTTTGCGTATTTTATCGCATCTATCACGGGAAGTGCTCTGAGGAATTGTTCGGATTAATCCCTGCCGCCAAATTTCTTGAACGCACGACACGGCAAACGTCCCGATACCATCCACACCATCTGGATGCTTGGCGGTCCACCACTGTACGTTTCACAAGGAGTTTTCTTCCACGTACAACCTCTCTGTGGAACAGTTTATCACCGGCGATTTTTCCGGACCGATGCGACCTGGGGACCTTCAAGAAAAGAGCTTACTCCTTTCTAAAGGGCCGGCAACGCACCCGCAATTCTCCTGGTGTTGCGGTTGATCATGGGCGGCGGTAGTCACTTAACATCAGGTGCGCCGCATGCTCGTTTGCCCCCTCTTCTATAAAAAAAAAACCCTTAACCGACGAGCATGCATACGTAGGTGTATGGATGTGAAGGAGGCGAGAGAGGTGTGCCTACCCCTCTGGGTGACAGGCGTGAGTGTTTATGATTGATTGATGACAAATTAAAAATAGCTTGGTAGCGATCACCCTTCGCAGGGGTTATTATCATCCATAAATTCCTTAATATTATAATAACCCTTTTTATACAAATTTAGTTTAATAACATTTTTGAACTTTGTGTATGATAAATTTTGTATATTTTCTGGGATTCTGTTGTAAAAGCGTGTACATCGCCCTAAGAATGAATTACTGACTCGGTGGAGTCGAGTAAGGAAACTACATTTTGTTCCCAAATTTTACCGTATATTATTATATTATTTATTATATATTATATATACAAAATCCACTGCTGAAGATAGGCCTCCCCCATAGATTGCCTCGTGTGTTAGTTGCCACGCCTAGCAGGCAACAACCGCAGATTTTTTAATAAAGTAATCAGGAAGACGCTGCTGCTCCTAGTTTGTTTTTCTCTGTCGCCTCTTACGTCACCAACGAGTTATAGGGTATTTGCGTATTCTTACACCTACTAAGTCAACATAAGCACCCGTGTTTACAACATGTTCAAAAAACTATAATTTTTCGGTTTTAGAAAATGAGCATTGAGTGTGACTTAGAGTTGAAATAAATGTAGCAATTACATTCTATCTTGAATTAATTAACGGTCGCCATTACACGTAGCCAATCTAACGAAACATCGTGTATGCTTACGAAATGCCTGATATAAAAGGTAATTGTACATAATTAGAGATTTTTTATTTAAAAAACTAATTATTTAGAATCGAAAGAAAAATTGTGATTTGCAAAACATTTCCATTTAAAACAATAAAAAATAGTATATTTTAAAGAAGCTACATATACAAACAGTATTCTCGCACGGGAAATAGTTCACAGCTTTGCTATTAATAATTTCTCAGACTAATTTTCCCCACGATGTTTCCGTTCATCGCTAAGTATGCCGTTATCTTACTCTAATTAAATACTATCTTATGGTTGACCAATTTTTGACCGTGGAAGGAAAAGAGGATATCCTACCGGCCTACCGGGCAAGGTGTTGAGCCCGGGGGTATTAGCAAAGCGCTTAGGCGGCTTCGGTGTGCCGCGATGACAGCGCCGCCACAAGTTCTTTTATTTTTTCCTTTTAAAAAAATAATAAAATTTGTCAAGTTGCTTCTCTGCCCAAGTGTCCATTTGGTCTTTACCAATGTGGTTTTACAATCTCTTACCTACTTCAGCCGTTAAGCAGCGTATTACCTTCTTGTGTGTACAAGTTTGAGGAGTAAGAGAGCCAGTACAGGCTACGTAGAATTTCATCTTAGTCCACGAGGGTGACAATGTCAGTGTAGCTCCGATCCATTCATCTACTACAGCCTATAAAAGTCAACTGTTGAACATAGTCCCTCTACTTAGATTGTCTCATAGATTATTAGATAGCTCATGGATAGATTTTGCCACAGTTGCTACGCTTGGCAGGTGGGTTGGCAACCACAGTTTTTTATAATTTTGAGCTGTTATTAGGAAGACACTGCCGCTCAGCTTCTGATTTGTTTCCCTCTATCACCTCTTACGACACCTACGGGCGGATATGGGGTAGTGGATATTCTTGCGTCGCCACTACACGGGATGATAAAACGTGGGAATTAAGTAAATTTTAAGTACTAAGTAAAATATTAAACAAATTTACCTTCGAGTGTGATCTTCTTCAAATGAAGTTAACGTCACTTGTTTAGGGAATGCGGTAGCCACTTGTCATCAGTTGGACTGTTACTCGTAGTTCCAGACAAATGTGTCATACGATGTCTAATCTTTTATCTAATTTTTGTTTTATTTGAAAATTCAGTGACAGGTATATTGTCCTTTGACTAAAGTTATATTAAATATCATACTATTTTGTGACTGATATATTTTTATTTTGTATAATACTGTACGGATTATACGAGTAAATAAATATTAACTTTTTGAAGAATTGTTTCAGGCAGTATTTTAAGGCTTTTGCGTAAGCTACTTTTTCTCGATTAAGATAAATCTTCTCCCTTTTTACTTCAACGCAGCTACATAATAATGGATAGTATTCCAGTATGGCAGTGGATTTATGGGTGTCATAAAGACGTCTATAGAGAATACGAGGGTTTGATAGCTTCCGATATATTATGGCAGTATAATATATCAAAAGCCAGTGATTTCATAAATGTCAGACATAAAATTCCAACGACGATGGTTAATCTAATCCACCTGCATGGCGATTGAAACATATCTTCCGTCCGAAAGGGGGGAGTGGAGCTGTTGAAGAAACGATAGTAACCTTTTCAAGATGGTTTAATAACCTTACTTGTATGACGTATGTTATTAAATAAATCGCTTTTAATCAACCTAACAATTTGTATTTTTTAAATGCATATAATGTTAATGTGGCTGCTATATATGAGTTATAACGTTTAATAAGTATTTTCATATTTTAAACGCTTTGAGTATTTTAATATTCAAAATTTAAACGAGTACAAAGTCCACCAAAGACTTAGATGGAATGCCTTGTTTTCAATAACTACTCCGGTTCTTGACACTCACCATACGAAACACAGCAGCATTAAGCTGCTATTTTATGCTCAATATATATCGTATGTATATTTACCTCCACCACAGGCGACTTTTGGTAAGGTCCTTTCATTTAGTTTGGGTTTGTTTTGCTTATTTGATGAAAGTGATGAATAAATTTACGGGAACACATTATGTATAATAGTAGTTAAACATTTTCTCTCTCTGTGGCGGCATAATTAAATTAACCACTCATTAACATCCCATGGGTGTCGTAAGAGGCTACAGAGACAAATAAATTAGGCGATGGGCAGCAGAGTCTGCCTGGTAACAACTCCAAGCAATAAAAACTGCTTTTGCGCTGCTGAGCGTGATCACTATGGCAAATATCTCGCATAGGTATGAGGGAGACCTACGTTCACTGGCCTTATGATAGGCTATAATGATGATGGTGAATGATATTTTATTGGATATACTAAATATTCGCATTACAATTATCTTGTATCAATTTAGTTATTTTGTAACTATCGCAGCCAAATAGCCCAATTAGCCTATCAACAAAGAGATTTAAATATACACACCAGATTTAAATATTTACACTATAGAGCGGACATTGGTAACATTTGCATACAAAAACTGTGATCTCACGCATGTGTTACGCCCTCTATTGAAACATAGCGATATTACGCTGAATTTTGTATTTGGAAAACGTTTTAGCTATTCCCCATTAGGTGACGCTACTAAATGTAAGGTAAAAATCCGTTATAAGCACGTCGTTAATCATTAACATATTGGTAAATAAATAGTGACTTTATTGGATAACAGAGGACGCTTATTGAAATAATTTATCTTTCTTCTACAATATCGACTAAAAAAATAAAGTTTATTTGGCAAATATACATTACTTTTACAAAAATAAACCGAAATCACGTTCATTTTTTGCTCCATATCATGACTTACAATACCTTAATGCACAAGTGGGCATATTTTCTTTAAATTTTTTTATTAATTTTAGAAACGAATGCGTCTTGACGAAAATCGGAGATATATCCTATAGAACAAGAGTTACAGACGACAATTTTGTTGCTGATGTTCGGTCTATTACTACTACTATTTATATTATACTATTTATATTATATATTATCAACAGCCTAACCTCTTTATTAAACAGTGCCGTTTAACTAGCGGCCTGAATGATATTCAGCCTTAGCATTTGTTGCCACATTTAATAAACTGGCTGGCTAATGCTTGGCCATTCGTAACATAGGGTGAAACTGCGCCGTTCAGTGGCGCGAAAGATATTCAGCTCATGCGTTTCAGCCGATGTGTCTAATAGAACATTTCGTACCTAATTATGCAATATTCACTATATTATATAAATATAAATGGCTTTGGGGTGACTCTTGGGCCACCCTAGCTGTACCCTAATCTATTGTCGCTGATATTACAAGAAAGTTGCAATGTTGTGTTAAATAAAGCGGCTGAATATCATTCAGGTCTCTAGTTAAACATAAAAAGGCTAAGCTTTTTATTGAACCACTAATTAACCTAGTTCGCTGCGACAGCTTGTACTATTTTCATTAAACTTTGGAAAACACCATTAAATTTGTTGTTTGCTGACGACATATTGACAGTTTGGAGAGTTTCAGCGCTAGGTGGCAGAAAGTGCAACTAAATTGAAATGAACAGGTTAGGCAAGTAATGAAACGTCATCGATCCAAGTCATTTGCCTAAAAGGCCTTGCAGGCCGCGAGCCCTCGTCTGATGAAGCTGTAAGAGTCGCATAGACTAACAGCGTAAATATCCCGAAAATAGACGACGTCGTAGTTTTATAGTCTGTCCGTCTGTTTCGAGACTATATATCGATGTGTTATGTCAATTTAATATTCAATTAATTAACGACAATTTTTGGACGTGGTAAAGGCGGTAAAGTTAAGGGAAAGACAAAGTCTCGTTCGAATCGTGCCGGTTTACAATTCCCCGTTGGACATTTTCACAGGCTGCTGCGAAAGGGAATTTACGCAGAACGTGTGGGTGCCGGTGCTCCCGTGTACCTGGCCGCAGTCGTAGAGTACCTCGCCGCTGAAGTTCTCGAGTTGGCCAGTAACGCTGCTCGGGAGAATAACAAGACCAGAGTCATACCGAGGCAACTTCAGCTTGCCATCCGCAACGACGAAGAGTTGAACAAGCTTCTCTCCGGAGTGACGATCGCCCAGGGCGGTGTACGACCCGACATTCAGGCGGTCCTTCTGCCCAAGAAGACTGATAAGAAGGCCTAAGCTAGTGTGTGTACCCCTGTTTACCACACTACTAGACCCAAGGAAAATGGTTGATCATTAGATGTAAGAATGCGTCGACGTTGTTGGTAATGCTCTAATTGTACTATGTACGTATTGCATATATTATATTTTACACACTTAGTATAATGGTGCATTCGCCGTCCATCGACTGTACTCTATTTTACTATTGCTATCTACCATTTGTGGTTGGTACTTGATTAAAAGGCCCTTTTGAGGGCCACAAATACGATCGATAATTCATAAATTCAGTCTCTTAGGATGCCTGCCTTTTTAGCTGTTTTATCAAATGACTGAGTATCATTACGGCCGCTAGTTGAACGGCGTTGTTTAAAAAAGAGGCTAGGCTGTTGATTGAACGGCTAATTAAGCTAGTTGGCTGCGATATAACCATAATTTTGTTATTAAGTAGATACAAGCATAAAACAATCTATGTACACAGTTTCGTGCTACAAATTTGTCGGCAATTTTTTTTGAATATAATCAGAGTTAATGGTCGTATTCGACAAAGATACGATTGCTTCTATTTGCTACCTGTAGAGCTTTAACTCTTGCTCCGCCAGCGGGATTTAACAACGCAGTAAACATCAATACAATAACATCAGCAGTTTGAAAAAGATATGGTTAGATAACTTTTATTGTCTGCTCCTTTATTACTTCTACACGTCGCGCGAAATTAGCTGCACAGACTTTTTATTGCTGTTTTTTAATATGCACTTTAGTTTCTAGGTTAATCAAAACTAACAGTAAACTGTTTTATTTTTTATTGAATAAGGGTGACAAATGATCACACAGTCCACCTGATGGTAAGTGAATACTGTGGCACGTAGATTAGATTAGGTAAGAGGTTACCTATTTCTGCCGCAAAATAGCAGTGCCAGAACTTCTGTGTTTCGAGACAAAAGTTAGAGAGCCGGTATAATTACAGGCTTTAAGGTTCCATCTTAGTCCTCAAAGGTGACAACGCATCTGATCGCTTCCAAATAAGAACATTTTCGTCAGTAATAGTACCCAATATTGTTATAAGCTTCATTCTACGTGAATTTTTTGTGTAAATATAAGAAATCATAATGGAAATATAGCTTGCTTTGTATAGAGCTTAATAACGTAATAAGTGAGTGGACGCAACTATTGAAAACTATGATATTCACACACGTATAATATAGTCTATACTTAACAGGTAGGTTCAGTATGGAGTATCGACTAACGAACAAGTAATTATATAATATCCTCCAGAATGAATTTCAATCAAAGTGGCCAGTCTATATAAATTAATTAATTTTCGATCAACGGAGACAAGCCATCTGTGGAGGACATGATAGTAGTGCAGGAATGTGTGCGCAAACATAGGTGCACTATCTATTGCCTCACACTCATTGTCCGATGGGACGGCAATCACGACAACTACCAGGACAAGAGATCAAGTGCTGAACCGACGCCTTTACGTGCTTTTCAAGGCACGAGGGGTCAAACAGCCAATGACCGTGGGTGGCTGTGGTCGCTTTAAAATATTATATGAAACACTACGCTTATCCAAATTAACACGGCCCTACTTTTTGGTATAGCTTAGAATTGTTTCGAGTCTGGGAGTGCAACGCTACCACGATACAGCATAATAATGTAAGTTTATTTCAGACATTCAAAGAATTATCGAACAAGAGCAAAGCTAATATAAGATTTCTTAGGACTGATGTAGTTTAATGTTGATTCTCCCTTGATGGACGTCAAATTGCAATGGTGCTGATTTAAATTTACATTCCTAATTCAAAATGCATCTGCTCGGTATATATTCATACTTGGCATGAGTTTCTAATGCATTATGCGGATAGATTAATATCATTGTTGAACGAGTAAATAGGACGTAACAATTACTACACAATAGAAGGTTGCATGTGTTTTTTATTTAATTTTCTTGAATTACTTAAATTTTTATTCTCGATTTTTTAATGTCTTAAAACTATATAAATAAATAGATAATCATAGTGTGATACTTAAATTATAAGTATGTTTTTATTTTATGTTTTGTTTATTAAGCGTATTAGGCTTTTTATGAAACAGAAGTATAGTACGAATTTCATATTTACTGTCCACCTGACGGTAAGTGGCTTCTGCAGTCCATAGACGATTGAAGTCAACTTTAAGCAAAAAGCAATGCATACGTCGCTTCTGAGAACTAAACAGAATGCTTTACAATTATTTTGGCTCACTATAGCTTTAAGCCTGTCGAAGTGTAAGAGCACACGGTTCTATGCGTATAATAAAACTAGGTGCAGCCGCACTGCCTACTGGAGTAAATCTAGTTGCGCGGCTGAAACGACGTCCTACAAAATTAGAAAAATTGTACAGTTTTTTGATGCAAAAAGATCAATCAGGCGTTACCTTTTTTATATAAGTAATTTTTAATCACATCGTTTTTATTTAAAAATTACAACTATAACAGTCGTGTTGTATCCGATTTGTTATCAACACAGGCCGTTTGTAGGTCCGAGTCGGTATCTGAGTTGTCGCTGTCACCAAGCTATACCGTTTTAATGTCCCTATAAATGTTTGAAATTGTTAGTTTACTGTTTTAATTGATGTTTGGATTTTGTAGTGACGTACGATTGTATTAGTGTTCGCAGATTACCCCCGCAAAAATGACAGACATATTTGTATCGAGAAAATCACTATGGCTGCTCCTCTCCCGTCCGCCGGTAGAACGTGTTGCTCTAAGGTTATTAAATATAGCTTACTAAATGTTTACAAAAAGTAGCTATATATTATTATTATTGAATACAATTCAATCCAATTAAATTTACATATTTGACACCGAGATGCTGCTCATCCACAATCTGAGTATTTTACATTTGGCGTAAAGGAGATGGTATACCGCCATCTGTAGATTTTTCTGGCACATGAAATGCTATCATAAAAAAAACGGAGTATTAAATAAATATATACGAAGTATTATATAAATAATACTTATACGTGGTAGAGCCATGCTGCAGTTATATTAGTAGTATAGTTGTAGCACGAATGGGTCGGCTCGACCGGGGAAGTACCACGCTCTCACAGAATACCGGTGTAAAATAGTAGCTTAATGCTGCTGTGTTTCGTATGGTGAGTGTAGAGAACCGGAGACCCTTTTTATAAAAACAGGGCATTCCATCTTAGGCCTCACTGGTGACAACGCATCTGAATTTTGATTTATAATCAAGGATACATAGATGTCTATGGGCCGCAGCAACCACTTACCATCAGGTGGACTGTGTGCTAGTTTGTCACCCTATCCTATAAAAATTACCATTTCAAATTTACGAAACATAACATAAGTATGGAATGAACTTTACGGGAGGATAAATTTTGCCTTCCCGTGAGTGTTTAAGAAGCAACTATGGGAAATACCAAAATCGTCTTATACCTTTCAAAAGATGGTGAATGGTGGTGTATAACCATCTCAGTAGCACTAGACGTAAAATGCCCACCAAGGATGGTGGGGGCCAAAATTGCAAGATGTCTGGAACTATGCCAATACACCAGCCTAGCGTGGAAATTAAGTCAAATGATCCCATCAACCATTGTTCAACAGTGGACTAAAAATATGATGAAGAAGGCTCCAATAACAATAATAAATAATAAGATAAAAATTCCGGAAAAATCACGTTTATTATCATGATCATCATTACAGGCCTTCACAAGTCTACTGCTGAACATAGGCCTCCCCCAAGTAATGCCACAAAGCACGGCCCTGAGCCACCTGCATCCATCGACTTCCTGCATATCTTTCCAGGTCGTCACTCCATTTAGTGGGGGGTCGCCCTACACTACGCCTACCGATACGAGGCTGCCACTCCAGAACCTTTATTCCCCATCGGTTATCGGTTCTTCGAGATATATGGCCGGCCCATTGCAACTTCTGCTTACTAATCCGTTGGGCTATGTCGGTCACTCTGGTTTTACTGCGGATATCCTCATTTCTGAGTCTGTCACCCAGAAAAACTCCGAGCATAGCCCTCTCCATAGCTCGCTGAGCAACCTTGAGCGTCTTCATACGGCCAGCAGTGAACGTCTCAGTTCCGTAAGTCATCACTAGCAACACGCACTGGTTGTACAATCTAGTTTTAAGAGATTGAGGTATACCTGACGAGAAGATGTGTCGTAATTTCCCGAACGCTGCCCAGCCGAGTTGAATCCGTCGATTGACCTCTCGGTCAAAGTTGGACTTACCAAGTCGGACGATTTGTCCCAGGTAAACGTACTCGTCAGCAACTTCGAGCATAGTGCTCCCAACAACATGATATTGGTTTTGTCCATGTTCATCTTAAGACCTATTCGTTGGGAGACACCATTGAGGTCATTGAGCATAGTGCTTAGGTCCTTCAGCGATTCTGCCATAAGGACTATATCGTCGGAAAATCGAAGGTGAATGATGTACACGCGATTGATGTTAATATATGCAGGATATGTATGTGGTATATGGTACTGAAGCCTTTTCGTAAACTGGCTTGTTCGGGAGGCTGAAAGTTGTCGAGTCTGTGTGCGAAACGATTCGAAATGACTCTCGAAAACAGCACGTAGACGCGGATCAGAAGGGATATCGGTCTGTATTTCTTCAAGAGGGCATTGTCACCTTTCTTGAAGAACAAAACCACCGCACTTCTGCTCCACGCCTCCAGAGTAGTGCCACCATAGAGGACGGAATTGAAAAGCTTCTGAAGGACTTCAAGTACCGGTGTTTCACCCGCTTCTGAAAGCTCTGCTGTAATTCCAACCTCACCTGGGGCCCCGCCGTTTTTAAGGTGATTGGGAGCCATTCTAATCTCGCTCAAACTGACGTCCGGGATATCATCGCAATAGTGTTGAATAAGACTTGCTCTTGGATTGTAACTCACATTTGCGTGTGGGTCAAACAATGATGTGTAAAGTTGCCCATATTTTCTAAATCTCACTCATATTCTTAAGTGTCCAAGAAACGATGCTGCCACACTCAGTCTTCAGGTTTGTCAGTTGGCTCTTTCTGACAGACAGATCATTGAAAAAGCTTTGGAGCTCTGGTTCCCCTCGATCGCTTCTTTAATACGAGCAGTATTAAAGTTGCGTAAGTCTCGCCGCGTACATTTGCAGATCTGTCTGTTCAGTTGCCTGTATGCTGTCAAATCTGTTGACGATTGCAGCCTCATCTCCCGTCTAACAGCCATGAGATTAAGAGTGTGATCGGAGAGTTTTTGTGTTCTTCTGCGGTGGATCTTGCAGAACTTAGCTCCGACGGCATGAACAGTTTCCACTAGCTTGTCACTCGTATCGTCCACTGCATTGCAATCTTCTAGGCACTGAAAGTGGTTACGTAACTGGAGCTGAAAGGTTTCGGGATTCTGGACTAGAGCACGAGGGGGACGGAGCGTTGACTTCATTAGACGAGACCTCTCCAACTTAACGATTAGGTTCAGTGTGCCTCTAACCATTCGGTGATCGCTGCCAGTTTTCACCCTTACGATCACTGAGACATCACTGAACAGTTGGCGTCTGGTCGTCATAATGAAGACAATCTCGTTTTTTGTCGAACCGTCGGGGCTCGACCCGGTCCACCTTCTGTGGGGCTTCTGGAAGAAAGAGTTCATCATAAAAATCCCTCTTTCTCCATGAAGTCGGCCAGGTGCTGGCACCTTGGGTTTCGTTGCCCTACTCAAATTTCCCTACCATCAGCTCACAGTTCTTTCTTGTACCCGGTTTTGCGTTGAAGTCTCCCATTAACACCGTATAGTGAGTTTTGGAGGAATGCATGGCTTTAGAAATGTCCTCATACATTTCCTCCACCTCCTCATCGGGATGTTTCGACGTTGGCGCGTAAACCTATATGACCTTCAGCGAATACCGTTTGGTGATTCTGAGTATAAGATACGCAACCCTCGTCAATACACTCCCAATCTTTAAAACGTTGTTAACGAGAGACTTGTGCACGATAAATCCAACACTTCCTTGGGACATATGGTCGTCCTCCCGGTGATAGAACAAGTTGCCGGATTCGAGAATCACCATGTCCTCCCCCTCTCTTCGGACCTCAGATAATCCTATAATATTCCAGCGCAACCTGTCTATCTCTTCTTCCAGCTCCAGGATCTTCTCGTCAGTCCTCAGGGCACGTGCGTTAAATGTTGCCAGGTCGAGTCGTCGTTGGTGGCAACCGAACCTCCACCGGAGATTCTTAGCACCCCCTGCCACGCCATTACCATGGTCGCCACCGTAGCCAGGAATAGCGGAGCCGCCAGGGACTGGGGGCCGTCTTTTTGTGTAATTCTTCATGGGGTGTATATTGCCATAGTTGCCACGCTTGGCGAGCGGGTTGGCAACCGCAGTTTTTTGTTGTACAGTTGCTGTTATCAGGAAGATGCTGCTGGCCTTCTCCTGCCTGTTTCCCTCTGTCGCCTTTTTCGACACCCACGGGAAGATATGGGGTAGTGGATATTCTTAACCGTCACTACACGGTACGGAAAAATCACGTTTAGATAGTATATAAATAAAAGGGCACATATTTAATATGGGTAATGTGTTGTTTACACACAAATGTTAGACATCCCGTGGTTAGAAATTAAAAATATCGATTCCATCAACACACCAGTAAAATGAGCGGAAATTATATCGTAAATTGAAAGGGAAATCTGTAACCGTAAGGTAAACATTCATTTCTATTTAAAGCAAATTAGGTCGTCAAATTGGTTGTATTAGGTATAATAATATCTTCTTTATACATTTAACAACTAAATAAAAAGCTTCTTACACTTTTTGGTCTTAGTATAATTTTAGTATAAATATAGACATTTGTTATATTTCAGCAGTTATGGATATAACTCCTACCCTCCTACTCAATATGCCAACTGACCGATTACATAGATATTTTACCATTTACTCACGCTGTGCAGGTGGCTGGCACTTTTTATAGAATTAATGTGACAAATGAACACACAATCCACCTAACATCGATGGTATGGGATATGGCCCAAAAACATCTACATCTACCCTCGATTAAGAATCAAAATGCAAAATGCGTTGTCACCAGTGAACTATGAATGTCACGTTTCTAGTAAAAAGGGTCCAAGGGTACACTCTCCATACAAAACACAGCAATATTTCACGCTGGTATTATGAGTTGTTAGAATCTTAGCTGCTTTATTGCTCTACCGTGTAAACTACACTAGTGCAGTTTCTACCTTTTACTAGTTCAGCATACTTACCTCAGCTTCAGAATTTTTAAATGGATTTTCCGCCAATTTTTAGTCATAATATTTTGTTGTCTTTTGTTTTTTATTTGTTACTAGCAACCCGCCTCAGCTTTATCTTGCTTGGATCTATTAATGAGGCGTCATTTAAGTTAATATTTGTATCTTACCACATGCTAATGTTACTATATAAAGCAGTACCTTACCACATGCTAATGTTACTATATAAAGCACTCGGCGAATCAATAGTTTCGTATGGGTTAAGCAGTTATGGACGCACGTATAAAACCCACCTTGAAAAAATATACGAGCTACAATTGCGCATTCTTAAATGTATCATCCCTCTCAAAATCAAAGATAAATTTAAAAAAAATCCTTATGGTCTCTTTCATCATTGCAATATACTACCAGTACACGACAGGGTGAAATACCAACTATTGCTTGAAAATTATAGCAAGGAAGAACTAAAAATTAGCCTTATCTATACAAAGCTTACACGACAAGCCCTTAATCCATATATGACGATACCAAAATATAAAAATATGTATGGAAAATATAAAAAGGTTACAATATCAAGTTCCTGCTCTTTTAAACCAAATTCCAAAAGCAATAAAAAATGAACTAACTAAGAAAAATATTAAATATAAGCTTAAACAGTATTATATAGACAAATTGATAACGACACCTACTAATAATTTATACTAAAAAAAAACTATACTGTTAGTATAGTTTTTTTAACTATACTAACAGTATAGTTTCACATAATATACATAAATACAAATCTAATAATAAATATATACATAGGTACACATAATCGTAACATTAATATCTCGATTACTAATATTATTTATCAAACTCACTAACTGTCCTTTCCTGTGATACACATATAGTTAAAAAAAATATTGTCATAATATTGTCACACCATGTATTATGTAAGTTGTCGCTACGCGAACCGATTGAACATGGTCGAAGTTACGAATCGGCGGTACATGGAAAAACTTTTGTAAGTTTATTTGTACTGTCGGATGTTATTTAAAAAAAAATAAAAAAAATAAGTTTTATTTTATATATTTTTTTGATTTCACATTAAACATTCTGGAATTGCTCTCTATCTGTTTGTACAGTTTCATCACAATAAGTTCAGCCATTCCGGAAATTAAATAAGCCCATATAGCCTAAAAACTAAAAATGGTTATTCGTGTCTTAATAAAAATTTGAAAATAGCCCCCTGACCAACAAAAGACTGACAAAAGACATTATAATATCACAGACAGATAATAATTTTACATATATGATGTATAGATGTATAACAATGGTTATATTCTTAAAAATGCCGTGACTTTTGTCTATAACTTACATACTTGCACCTCTTTTCTTATATTTAAAAGCTATTTATTAAAATCATTTTGCTCATCGCGTACAAGCTTTTGTAATGTAACGCAATTTCTCGAGGTGCTGAGAAGTAAACGAAATATTTGGTATATATATATATATATATATATATATCACTTCAAATGTGTATTATTTCAAAATTATTTATATAATCAATAGATTTTCCGGCAGGAATTTCCTGCCCCCTTTCATGGTTTCTCAATCATGATCTTCAAGGATATGAAACATCAGTCGAGAACTACATTGTAGAACATTTGTACATCGAACAAAATATCAAAACACTGATCATCTGCCAATGAAAACAGACTTGTTTATAGTTCTTTGTTTATTGGCAGTTTTATTTTCTAGATAAAAGACAACGCACTTATCGAGTATATGTTTATGCCAGAAGTCAAGCGCGGACATCTGGTACCGTTGCTTCCAGAGTACGTTTATTTTTGGATTAATTGCAATAACAAGGCAGCCATTGTTATCGACCGGCTCAGTTTTATCTTTTTAATCTCAACAACTTCATTCTTGTTTTGTTCTAAGGAAATATTTACGCTAAATAATTCAATAAATTAATATTGCTTTAACTATTTATTCTAAGGTAACATGTATTAAGGACTAAATATGTACTAAACCTCATATATAAAATATCAACTAGTATTAACAAAAGACCTAAATATCATAGTAACACGCTACTATGACGCCAGTGGACAAAACTCCACGTATCATAGCGCTAATGCACTAAGACAAGAAGGTGAGTATGCTTGCTGTACTTAAAAGTAATACCAAAACACACTCACCCAATTTGAAAGATAGCCGACGTATCATTACGCCATGAGCTAAGACGCCACCTACAAATGGTATGAGTGTGTGATGTACACGGGCACGGCCCTATTGCTACAACAAACCCGCTTACCACACGCGGCACTAAGATGATATGCCTACGACATATCGGTTAGCGAGTCCAAGTTTACCTCGGTTTCGGATACCGTGATGCAGTTTACACGTCACTATAATAATCCTTTTCAAGTCCCCTTTCTATTAATATAATGCTTTAACGTATCTGAGACCTTTAAAATATTTGATTTATTTCATAGACTCTACTTTTAATTTATGTGTCTTTAATATATAGAAGTTCAATCCACAACTCTACTTTTGTTTGTGGATAATCTTCTATAACATTGCTTTTGCGTCAAAGACTATATAAGTAATAATAGGATATTATTGTTATTATTATTATTACCTTGTTGCCTCAGCTAGCACCGGAATCCTCAGCGTCAACATATCGAATGATGTGAAGTTACATGATCACTTGGAAGGAATGGCTAGATTGACCTTAAAAGGCTAGGCGTGCTCAGTAGAGCTAGACAGTATTTCATGCCGACACACTGCTTGCAACTTTATAAGGCGCAAGTTATCTCTAATAATAGTACCTACTATCATAAGTCACTAGAAAATTTGACCAATTTTCCAATTATAAGAGTTATTTATCTTTATTATTATAATATGTTCGAATTGTATTTCTTATATTTAATACATTTTGAAAAATTAAAAATAATTTTAATAAAATTAATACAATATTAAACCTTTACTATATATATGTATATATATATATATATATATATATATATATATATATTGTATATATATATATATATATATATATATATATATATATATATATATATATATATATATATATATGTATATATATATATATATATGTATGATAATAGTTATCAGATTTTTGTTAAGCTAAGTCAGTGCGCTTAACCACGTTCGTCTACGTCACCACTTACCTACCAACGGTTGGAAACGTAGTCTAACACTAGCTCAAACAGTAGCTGCGATAAGTTAAAAAGATTTTTTTTATAAGAGAGGGGGCAAACAAGCCTTACGGCTCACCTGATTATAAGCGATTATCGCCGCCCATGAACAACTGCAACGCCAGGGGAATTGCAGATGTGATGTAGTGTTGCAGTCGATTGCACAAGGAAGTTGTTCGAGGTAGGAAACTTGAAGAAAACTGCTTTTCAAGACTTTTTTACTCCAAGGAATCCATTAGTACACTTGTGCACTTAGTAAAGTAAAAGTAAAGTTACAGCCTATATAGGTCCCACTGCTGAGCACAGGCCTCATTAGTCCGCCGCGCTGCCCCAATGCGTGTTGGCGAACTTCATATGTCTTCGAAATATTTTTTTTCTTATTTCTTTGCAGGCATGCAGGTTTCCTTCACCGCCGAACACGTGGTAAATCAGCACTTAAAATTGCAATTAACAATTTCATTGGTGCTGGCGGGCTTCGAACCGGCTGGGAGCAAATAAATCGAGCCACTTCCCTTTTCACGTATAATGATGAATATTTTTGACATTTAAATAACCTTTAAAATGAGGGAAAATTATTGAATAATGACCTTGTCAAATGATAAATTATTTGCTCTGAAAGAATAATTGTAATTGTGATAGAAAATTTAGTAGCAATAAAAACAATAATCCAGAAAAACGTTAATGACTGGTACCCCCCCCCCCCCTCCTAACCCGTGCTCTGAAGTATTCTTGTACTCTTTTAGTCATCGATCTGATCAGCGTTACGATGACATATTTTGGCGTAATTTCCCACTCTTCAAACAATGCGAAGCTAAAAGCTAAGCTGCTAAGCTCAGGCATTATACTAAGTGATATTACGCCATCCGCAGCGCACGGCCACCCGTCGCGTCTTATGTACATAACCGCAAACCGCGCAGGATGAACATTGAGTTCTCCTGTTTATGTTTAATATTCACCGCATCAGATATTGTGTCTTTGTAACTCATAAAAGTGTGAGACGCCCCCGTAAGGGCAAAGGTGGAGAGTGTGGGACTTCACGAGACTGTTCCGAGAGTGCGTGTGCGCCGAACCACGTGGCGAGCTAGCTGTATAGCAGACACTCCAGGAGGAAGGCGCGGCAGCCCTCATCAGGTCAGTGCGTGCTATCCCACCTATTTATTTTCCCCTTTGCCGTATGCACCAAAATTACAGTCCACTAAATCTTTATCGAAGATACCTTAAGTTGCTGGCGTCTCCATTTTTAATGGTTGAATCCATTTTTAATGGATAAAACAGCCAACCCTGACTCGAAATCTCCGTATTGACTCGTCCCATAGGTGTTCGATCGGGTTCAAATCCGAGTCTCGTGCTGACCATACCATTGGTTGAATCCCGATCGCTGATAAGTACTTCGTAACGATCCACGATACGCGGTAAGAGGTATCGCATTGTCATGATAAACAAGAAATTCTCTCCGATAAAACCAGCATATGTCATTACGCATAATACGGCATTTTGTACATAAATGTATATTATTCCGACAAGCAACACTTACTTCTGTGTTTTGGTTTGGAAGATAAGAAGACAGTATAGTTTTGGGCTATGTGGCATTTCATCACTATGTTCACGGGTGAAAATATTACAACTAATGTCCTCATGAACAAATTTTGGACATGGCATCTAGCCTCAAAAGAGGCTAGTCATATGCACAAGACAGAATTATAGTACCTGAGTGTATGTGCAAGCACAAATGCACTTTTTATTCCCTTACTCTCATAGTCCGATGGGACTGTAAACCGGACAGACAAGACAAGGTTTTATGTGCTTTTCGAGGCACGGGGCCAAAACACTGGCAACATCTAGGCAGCTACTGATAATTATTGACAGAAAACTTCAATAACTTATTATTTTCGGCCCAACTCGGGATTCGAACCCCAACTGACAGTTTACGATAAACAGACCAACGAGGTACTTAGTCGGTGACAATAATTGTCAAAACAATATATCGGTAAGTAATCACTATGTTTTCTAAAATATATTACATTCCAGAGGAAGGTAGATCACTTCATCACTACATATTGTTGTGTGAATAAGTCAACTAGCGCCATCTAGTGTCAGGAGCGAGAGCGGGGGGGGCTTTGCAGAGAATGACATCGCGGATCTCTCGACCGACAGCGCCGCCCGAAGAACTAAGTTTCTAGAAAATCTATACTCGATTTCTCGGTACCTTGCGCGTGTTTACTTGAACATTCCGGATGTTTTGCTGATTTGAATAAATAGGTGGCGCAAGATGCGATCGGGACAGAGTTTAACTCGGCGACACAAGCGAAGCTTCGGAGCGAAATTAAGTGAATTAGTGTGTTTAATTATTAGTGTTTTTTAACTTTAATTCGTATAAAGTAAATTAAAGTGTTAATTTAGGTAATTTTATCGGCAATTTTTATTGTCACGAACCTCAAGCTCGTAACAATTGGTGTCAGAAGTGGGATAAAATAATGCCGATTTTACCTAAGGAGGAAACGGAGGGTGTCCGTACCCGAAGTCAACGCCAGCAGGAGACGGACCAGAGGAGATTTGGTGGTGCAACGCCGCAGATGTCTGAGGGCCAGCCGCCGGCCACGGAAGCCGGTCCGTCAGCAGCTTCTACGTCTGTGGCACCTGACTTAGGTGCTCTGATGGTGATGCTGCAGGAGCAGGCTCGCCGACAGGAGGAACAGGTCCGTCGGTTAGAAGAGCAGCTGCGGGGTGGACAGGATGAACAGGTTCGTCGGTTGGAAGAGCAGCTGCGGGGTGGACAGGATGAACAGGCCCGCCGACAGGAAGACCAGGTTCGTCGTTTGGAGGAGCAGCTGCGGGGTGGACAAGAGGAACAGGCCCGTCGGTTGGAAGAGCAGATGCTCCTCATGAAGGACCTTCACGCTACCTTCGGGAAGGAGATAAAGGAGGTGAAGGATAGGGTTGCTCAGCATGACAACCGCCTGTCGGAAGCTGAAACCCAAATCGCGAAAGCTGAAAACCGAATCGAGAAAGCTGAAACCCGAATCGACCAAGTAAGCAATCGGGTTGACAACGTAATGGCTGACATGAAGAAATCACTGGACGAACTCAAACTTGGGGATGGAATTACAGCTCCCGTAGTAGCTGCAGCACCTTCGCTACGTGGATTCAAAGTGCCGCCGTTCGACGGGACCTCTTCCTGGTCGGCCTACAAAATCCAGTTCGAGGCCGTCATGGAGGCGAACGGCTGGAATAAAAGCCAAGCCATGACTGCACTCACCCTAGGCCTGCGCGACCAAGCCTTAACTGTGTTGGAAGCTCTCGGTAAGAAAGTGACCTATGAGCAGCTTCTTGAGGCCTTGGAGGCGAGATATGGTGACGCTCACCTGGAACACGTCTTTCGCGCGCAGCTTAAAGATCGCGTGCAACGCAGCAACGAAAACCTGCAGCAGTGGGCCCTTGAGGTGGAGAAGATGGTTCGTAAAGCATACCAGTCTGTACCTGCGCTCATTGGAGAGAACCTGGTGCAAACATTCATCGACGGCATCCGCGACCTGGAAGTCAGAGCTGCTGTGAGGCTCGGGTACCACGAGACGCTTAAGGACGCCTTGGCCCATGCACTGGAGGTAGAAGCCGTGCGGCAGGATCATCGTTCCCATCGCGTCAGGGAGGTTGCAGCAGCTACAGGTCGCGACCGCAACAAAGGATACAGCCCTAGGTGCTATGGCTGTGGGGAAAAGGGCCATCTTCGATCCAGCTGCCCTAAGCGAACCCTAGAAAGGGAAGGTGAACGATCCCAGGAGGGTAGTGCGGCCAACAGCACCGCCCAGCAGCAGCAGGGAAACGAGTAAAAGCCAGAACCGCGGGGCGGGTGCTGGCTGATGTTAAAAGAGCCCCAAGGATCTCGATCTCACAAACCCATGATGGGAACAGTCTAATCATCAAGGGCGAGGTCAACGGAATGCCGTGTAAACTGACCATAGACACTGGAGCCTCTCGTACGGTTGTTAGTTCCCAACTTATAAGTCAGTTCCTTGGGGACTCCACATACAACCGAGAACGCATTAATTTGGTAACAGCCACCGGTCAGCGTATACCCGTCCGTAGAGAGAAGGAGATGGAGTTGAAGCTTGGCAACGTGATCTACCTGCATAATGTCATCGTGGCTGATATAATGGACGACTGCATCCTAGGCCTAGACTTTATGAGGAATAATTGTTGTGAGATCGACGTTAAGCAAGGTGTTTTGAAATGTGGACAGGAGGCACTTTTTATGGAAGGTGCGTTACCAGGGAACGTGTACAGCATTAAGAAGATTGTTCTTCCGCCGAGATCGGAAACGATTGTACCGATTAGTCTTCCCCAAAACGCTAGGCAAGCTCACCGTTGTGTACTTGTGGAAAGGGTAAACAATGACCTTCCATGGAAAGTAGCTCGAACCTTGGTCAGGACCACGGACATCTCAGGAGTACGTGTGCTGAACCTTTGCGACCGGGACCAGATTATAGACAAAGGCACATTAATTGGTACTTGTGAGGAAGTGGATTGGTTACGTCGGTGCCAATATATATCGAGTGGGACCCCCAGCAAGGATGCAGAAACGAAAGTGACCACACTTTTGGAAGACTGTCGCATTGTTCTGTCCCCGAAAGAATTGGTCAAGGCGAAGAAGTTGTTACTCGAGTACGCCGATGTATTCTCGTCAAACGATGCTGACATAGGAAAGACTGGTTTAGTTCAACACAAAATAAACACAGGTGAAGAGTTGCCTATCCGTCAGCGGCCAAGACGATTGCCGGTAGCACGTGAAAAGGAAGTGGAAACCATGATTGAAGGAATGGTGAAGGATGGTGTTATTGAACCTTCCTCTAGTCCATGGTGTTCGCCAGTGGTGCTGGTGAAAAAGAAGGATGGCAGCATGCGGTTCTGTGTTGATTACCGCCGTCTGAACGACGTTACAAAGAAGGACAGCTATCCCTTGCCAAGAATTGATGACACGCTGGACATGCTTACAGGAGTAAAATGGTTTAGCACGCTGGATCTAAAAAGTGGCTACTGGCAAGTTGAAATTGACCCTAAGGACAAGGAGAAAACTGCGTTCTCGACGGGAAAGGGTCTGTGGCAATTCAAAGTAATGCCGTTTAGGTTGTGCAATGCTCCAGCAACGTTTGAAAGGCTGATGGAACTTGTACTTACCGGGCTAAATGGCGATGCCTGTCTGGTCTACTTGGATGACATCATCATCGTGGGCCGTACGTTTGAGGAACACCTTGAAAACCTAGGACGCGTGCTCATGAAGATTCAGAGTGCCAATCTCAAGCTGAGTCCGAAGAAATGTTCACTGTTCAAACGGCAAGTCAAGTTTTTGGGGTATGTAGTGTCGGAAAAAGGTATCCGCACGGACCCAGAGAAAATTGCAGCTGTAAAGGATTGGCCGGTTCCAAAAGACAAGACGCAGGTTAGAGCATTTTTGGGTTTGTGCTCCTATTACCGGCGATTTGTGAAGAACTTTGCAGATATAGCCAAACCTCTGCATAAGCTAACCGAGGAGAAGCGACATTTCTGCTGGGATGAAAGTTGTAATATCGCATTCCAGGAGCTCAAGGACCGTCTGTGCAAAACACCTATTTTGGGATACCCTGATGCAAGCAAAGAATTTGTAGTTGACACAGACGCAAGTGATATAGTGTGTAGACAACACACCGCCAAGTCCTATGACTTGGCGGTGTGTTGTCTCAACGGCATGGTGACCAAGAGGTCGTGATAGCGTACTTCAGCAAGTCGCTGTCAAAACCGGAAAGGAACTATTGTGTCACAAGACGCGAATTGCTAGCTGTGGTAAAGTCGTTGCAGCATTTTAGCAAATATCTTCTGAGGCGAAAATTTCACTTACGAACTGACCATGCTGCACTAAAATGGCTATTGCAGTTTAAAAATCCAGAAGGACAAGTTGCGAGGTGGATTGAACTACTGCAGGAATACGACTTTGAGATCGAACATCGCAGCGGGAAATCTCATGGCAACGCAGATGCATTATCACGAAGACCTTGTCCTGAAGATTGCAAACATTGTACTAGGCAAGAGAGTAAGGGAGTGGTATCCGTGAGGATGCTCAGGGCAGACCACCTCAGCAACGAGTGGAAGGACAGCTTACAACGTGCACAGCAGGAAGATCCGGATATCAAGCCGATCCTGGAATGGATGAAGGCCAGTGCTCCCAAGCCCAAGTGGAGCGACGTCTCAGCGATGAGTTCGATCACTAAAAGCTATTGGGCCCAGTGGGATAGCTTGCTGCTTCAGGATGGAGTTCTGTGCCGTAAATGGGAAAATGTTCGGGGAGACAGCTGTCATTTACAAATGGTTGTCCCTAAAGCTAAAGTACCGGATGTTCTACAGCTGTACCATAATGATTATTCAGGAGGCCATCTGGGAGTTAAACGAACTCTACTGAAGATCCGAGAACGGTTTTACTGGGTCCACTGTCGAAACGATGTCGAGGACTGGCATCGCAAATGTACAAGTTGTGCGGCTGTAAAGGGACCTCAGACTCGTAGTAGAGGTGCATTGAAGTTGTACAATGTTGGTGCACCATGGGAGAGAATAGCCATTGACGTGGCGGGGCCGTTTCCAGAGAGTGAAAGCGGTAACAAGTATTTCATGGTTGTGATGGATTACTTCACTAAGTGGCCAGAAGTTTTCGCCATTCCAAATCAAGAAGCTTCAACAGTTGCAGATAAACTAGTTCATGAAGTCTTCTGTCGTTTTGGAGTACCTTTAGAGATTCACAGCGATCAAGGAAGGAATTTTGAGTCTCAAATAATCCAGGAAACTTGCCGAGTTATGGGTACTCATAAAACAAGAACGACTTCTTATCACCCGCAATCTGATGGAATGGTGGAACGATTTAATCAGACATTGGAGAGGTACCTAGCAAAAGTTTTAGACAATCGGCAACGAGATTGGGACAAGCACATACAACCGTTTTTGTTGTCATATCGAAGTTCTGTTCACGAAAGTACATCAGTGACACCAGCTTTCGCAAACTTTGGAAGAGAATTACGGCTGCCTTCAGACCTGATCACTGGGATACCACCTGATGCCCCACGCAGTATAACCGATTATGCATATGACTTGCGGAACAAAATGAATGACATTTATGAGCACGTCAGACAATCGGGCCAGCAAATGTCTGAGAAAATGAAAACCCGGTATGATCGCAAAATGAACAATAAAGGGTTCAACGAAGGTTCATTAGTGTGGTTGCACAATCCAGTCCGCAGCAAAGGGAAATCTCCTAAGCTTCAAGCTAAATGGGACGGCCCGTACCGGATTGTAACCAGGATCAATGATGTGACCTACCGGATACAGA
Source organism: Parnassius smintheus behrii (assembly GCA_036936625.1). NCBI lineage: Eukaryota > Metazoa > Arthropoda > Insecta > Lepidoptera > Papilionidae > Parnassius > Parnassius smintheus. Next base: position 27,084,532 of record JAUPFT010000020.1, read on the forward strand.
AAGGCGCAAGAGGGACTCCTAAGATCGTCCATGTGGATCGCTTGGCGCGTTATTATGGGACCGATAATGCTCGGGACGAGCATGTCTTAGGAGGGGGCAGTGTTGTGTGAATAAGTCAACTAGCGCCATCTAGTGTCAGGAGCGAGAGCGGGGGGGCTTTGCAGAGAATGACATCGCGGATCTCTCGACCGACAGCGCCGCCCGAAGAACTAAGTTTCTAGAAAATCTATACTCGATTTCTCGGTACCTTGCGCGTGTTTACTTGAACATTCCGGATGTTTTGCTGATTTGAATAAATAGGTGGCGCAAGATGCGATCGGGACAGAGTTTAACTCGGCGACACAAGCGAAGCTTCGGAGCGAAATTAAGTGAATTAGTGTGTTTAATTATTAGTGTTTTTTAACTTTAATTCGTATAAAGTAAATTAAAGTGTTAATTTAGGTAATTTTATCGGCAATTTTTATTGTCACGAACCTCAAGCTCGTAACAATATTGTGGTTTTTTTATTATTGGAAAATATTTTGAATTGATTTGAAAACCAATATTAAATAAGACATCCAAACATATCTCAGACATTCCGTTTATTTTTCTAATTTCAATACATCGACACGAGTAAGAATCTGAGAATTTCATTCATGCATTGGTTCAGTTTATGTAAAACATATTTGTTCGAATTCTCCTCCTCAGAGTCATGAGTACTGAAGCACGTCTAAAAATATCAACTGAAAGCTTGGGTTCGAGTGCTTTATTACGCCGAAGTATATAATAAATAATACAATCTGTCTTTTTACAGCGTAATACAATATTCATCAATAACTCGACCACATACCTATAGAGTTAAAATTGTTAAAATTTGTTAAAATCTTGACTATAGCGACACTTATCGGAATCTAGCATAGTATAGCATAGTATGGCTGTACTATGCTAGTATATACAATACCACGTGGTATTGTAGTGCACTGGTTTATGTGTTACATGGGTGTGTAAAAAATAATTATCCTGCACCAACGAGCACGAGCCTATTTCGTTTTATAACTTAAGTTTAAATTTTTTGTATCACATGTTAGTCTGTGATTTATAAATTCCATATTTATATAGTTCTTATAACAAAGAAAAAATAAGCCGGTTTTTGCCGAATCTATAATAGCAAAACAAACAAACGGCTTTATATCAGTCAAGTGTGAAATCCACATTAGTATGTTTTGACGTAAATATAATTTTTTATTGAATCGTATTAACATTACTCAAGGAAAGAAGTGACGTAGTTACTTTGTATACAAATTGAAATCAGTTTTCTTATAATTAAATTTTGTTTATTCATCCGGTACAGCTTATCAAAAGTCCGCTGACAAACATGTTAATAATTCACGACTTTTTCTGCCACCAAAAATGAGTTGTAATATTTGACAAATTTTTATAGCTGGGAAGTTAAATTGTTCGAAAAATGTACAGCTTAATGTTTATTTCTTTACTATTAGTGATATTTTACATTTATTAGATTAAAAATAAATATCCAAACCAAAACCATAAAAGTAGAAATATAAAAAGGAGTTAAAAATGTGAAAAAAGAGCAAACCAGTGAGGTATTGCTTTGTGCATTAGTATAATACTCTAGAAACTGATAAACTTTAATTGAAAACGAACTACTCAATTAAATGACTTCGTGTAACAAAAACCTTCACCTCATTGTCAACTAGTGACATCTGGTGTGCGGAAGATTATTATTAGTCCTCATTACATACACCTAAATATAAGATCACCATGTGAAGTCAGTCTATGCAAAACCATCATTCCATTTCGTTGCGTGAGTGTCGTAAAATGCAATTAAAGCATATGCCAGAAAAGTTAATGGCTTTCGGTAGAGGTGGTATAACCATGACTTAATAGCTTTAAAGCTTGAAATTTCCGTCGAGTGGAAGCATTTTTATAGAATAGAATAGAATAGGACCATTTTTTATTCAATATATGTAGATTATATGTAATACTTAATGAAAGCCTTTTTTTACTTTTACCACTAATTTGGAAAAAAACCTCTGTCCTGGGAAGAACCAGTAAGAAAACCATTGGGACTTCTTTAAGGCACAATTTACAATATAATATTTTATACAATTGTTACGAAAACATTAAGAAACTGCATGGTAGCGACCACCACACATTCCTAGGGGTTAATATTAATCATGTACCCTTTATTATTATAATAACCCTTACTAAACAATTTTCACTTAATAAATAATTTAAACCTTTTGGTAGATAAGGTTTGCATATTTTCTTGGAATTTGTTGTAAAAGTGTATACATTTCCCCATGAAGGAATTACTGACTATTTGAAGTCGAGTAACTACTATAACTGACTTGTGCTTGTTCCTAGTATTTACAGAATGTATATCACTGTTTTAATAAAACTATTTATGTTTTTGTGTACTTTTATTAAATTATTGTAAATTTATTGGGAAGCCAAATTTAATATACTGAGCAATCTTTTATATCGTCTGGAAAAAAATAGGTGTAACATGTGAACGGAATAGAAGCCTATGTTAGTGATATTCCACAATTTTTTCTGTTACATTAACATATTACGAAATTGATCTAACATTAGATACTGCTAATTTGACATGAAAGTTCGGTAGTATTTACTCCTTTCAATTTTTCTCCAAGACATTCTTTCGGACCTAGGTTATGATAGTTTTAATATCAGTCGTATTACCCCATAGCAAGATTCCATATGATAATATGCTATGGAAATAAATAAAATAAACTAATCTAGTTGTTTCAATACATTTAAGGTATCTCATCTTTTTACAGCATATGCTGCAAAATTAAGTTTGCTAGCTAGTTTAGATATTATATGAGAGCCCCATCAAAGCTTCGCGTCAATTGTTATTCCGAGAAAAACAGTAGATTCATTAAGGCCCAGCTTCTACCCATTTAAAAGTACACTGGTTTTCTCCTGTTTCACATAAGGTGTGATAAAATTAATACATTTCATTTTATTACCGTTCAAATGCAAATTATTAACGTTAAACCAGTGTATAACTTTTAATATAGTGTTATCATCTTCGTCATGTTTCAGTAATTGCCTTTTAAGTCGAAAACTCAAAGAAGTATCATCAGCAAATTAAACTATATTATGGTTATTCGCTACCAAGTGAAGAAAGTCATTAATATAAATTAAGAACTGAAAGGGGCCAAGAATTGAGCCCTGTGGAACACCCATAGATACTACCAATTCGGAAAAACTGTTCTATTATTTAGATATGACGTAATAAGTTAAAACGCTTGGTACTTTATACTATAATGTTGTAGCTTCCCGATTAATGTCTTATGGTGAACATAGTCGTAAACCTTGGAAATATCACAAAATATACCCAAAGCATATTCTGGATTCTCCCGCTGAAAACTTACCACTAGCATCAGTTGTCGAGCGACCCTTGGTAAAACTAAACTGATTTTTAAAGAGCAATTTATTTACCTTATAAAAACTTAACAATTGATCTAGAATAATATTTCAAAATTTTTACTGAGCGTTGGTAGTACAGAAATAGGTTAAAAATTAGTTGGTTCCAACGTAATGCCAGATTTAAATAAAGGTATAACTTAACTATGTTTCATTTAATCAGGAAACACACCTAATTCCATATTAGCATTGAAAATAATGGCAAGTGTGGGTGCGATGGCATCTATTTTAGATGCAACAACATTGACGGAAATCCACCATAGATCTGCTGTTTTCTTAATTTTAATAGTTTTAAAATATTTTGAAATATTGCCTGATAATATTTTGTGAAATGAAAATTCTTTTTACATACATTTACATTTTGTTTGAGTAGCGACTCGGCGACAGTAGGGGAGCAATTCAGTGCCTTTGTAGTCAAAATCGGAATGTTGGTAAAATATTGTTCAAAATCCCTTGCAACATCTTTATCTGATTTGGTTAAAATATTATTAAAATTTAATTGAACGTTTCGGTTGTGTATACTTCATGTCATTTCTATTTTATTTGAATTATTGTTAATTTTGTTTCATAAATATCGAGTGAATTTTGTTTTTGAATATTTAAATATTGATTGAAGCTTGACTGTGTAATACACTTTATTAAATATCTTTTTCAAATACATTTATTTTGTAGTATTATTTTTTTATACAAGTTGCGAGGTGGATTGAACTACTGCAGGAATATGACTTTGAGATCGAACATCGGAGCGCGAAATCTCATGGCAACGCAGATGCATTGTCAAGAAGACCTTGTCCTGAAGATTGCAAACAGTACTAGGCAAGAGAGTAAGGAACTGGTATCCGTGAGGATGCTCAGGGCAGACCACCTCAGCAACGAGTGGAAGGACAGCTTACAATGTGCACAGCAGGAAGATCCGGACATCAAGCCGATTCTGAAATGTATGAAGGCCAGTGCTCCCAAGCCCAAGTGGAGTGACGTCTCAGCGATGAGTTTGACCACTAAAAGCTATTGGGCCCAGTGGGACAGCTTGCTGCTTCAGGATGGAGTTCTGTGTCGTAAATGGGAAAACGTTCGGGGAGACAGCTGTCATTTGCAAATGGTTGTCCCTAAAGCTAAAGTACCGAATGTTCTACAGCTGTACCATAATGATTGTTCAGGAGGCCATCTGGGAGTTAAACGAACCCTACTGAAGATCCGAGAACGGTTTTACTGGGTCCACTGTCGAAACGATGTCGAGGACTGGTGTCGCAAATGTACAAGTTGTGCGGCTGTAAAGGGACCTCAGACTCGTAGTAGAGGTGCATTGAAGTTGTACAATGTGGGTGCACCATGGGAGAGAATAGCCATTGACGTGGCGGGGCCGTTTCCGGAGAGTGAAAGCGGTAACAAGTATTTCATGGTTGTGATGGATTACTTCACTAAGTGGCCAGAAGTCTTCGCCATTCCAAATCAAGAAGCTTCAACAGTTGCAGATAAACTAGTTCATGAAGTCTTCTGTCGTTTTGGAGTACCTTTAGAGATTCACAGCGATCAAGGAAGGAATTTTGAGTCTCAAATATTCCCGGAAACTTGCCGAGTTATGGGTACTCATAAAACAAGAACGACTTCTTATCACCCGCAATCTGATGGAATGGTAGAACGATTTAATCAGACATTGGAGAAGTACCTAGCAAAAGTTGTAGACAATCGGCAACGAGATTGGGACAAGCACATACAACCGTTTTTGTTGTCATATCGAAGCGCTGTTCACGAAAGTACATCAGTGACACTAGCTTTTGCAAACTTTGGGAGAGAATTACGGCTGCCTGCGGACCTGATCACCGGGATGCCACCTGATGCTCCACGCAGTATAACCGATTATGCAAATGGCTTGCGGAACAAAATGAATGACGTTTATGAGCACGTCAGACAATCGGGCAAGCAAATGTCTGAAAAGATGAAAACCCGGTACGACCGCAAGATGAACAACAAAGGGTTCGACGAAGGTTCACTTGTGTGGTTACACAATCCAATCCGCAGCAAAGAGAAATCTCCTAAGTTTCAAGCTAAATGGGACGGCCCGTACCGGATTGTGACCAAGATCAACGATGTAACCTACCGGATAAAAAAAGCGCAAGAGGGACTCCTAAGATCGTCCATGTGGATCGCCTGGCGCGTTATTATGGGGCCGATAATGCTCGGGACGAGCATTTCTTAGGAGGGGGCAGTGTTACGCGCTCAAGTCGACGGCACTAGCGCCATCTAGTCTCGAACCGAAGAACTAAACTTCTTGAAGTCGAAACGCGAACTCTCGGTACCTTGCGCATGTTTACTTCAATATTCTGGATATTTCGCTGCTAATTTATATAAATAGGCACTGCAAGGTGCGATCGAGGAAGTATTGGAGTTGGCGACACAAGCGAAGCTTCGGAGCGGAATAAAGTGAATCAGTGTGATTATTTATTAATGTTTTTAACTTTAATTAGTGTAAAGTGAATTAAAGTGTTAATTAAGGTAATTCTATCGGCAATTTTTGTTGTCACGAACCTCAAGCTCGTAACAATATCGTTGAACTCATGAATTATACGTTTAAATAATGAGCCATATGAATAGTTAGTACTGTTTTTATACGGAGAAAATGATAGCTTTTTTACTATACTACTTCTAAATCTCTCTAAGCTATGTTAATTTCTTGGAAAAGCGCAACTTTATTATCGTTCTGTTTTTTGTGCATGTAAGGTAGTGTGACCAACAGTCCACAGTAATGAAAACTTACATTTTGAAAAATTAATTTTTACAAGGGTTCAACAGTAAAAATGTTATCTATACAAATTTCACTATGTCCTGCAATACGTGTTGGCTCTAAGAACAAATTAATATAATATAATAATAAAATATAATAATATATAATAATTAATATATATATATATATATATATATATATATATATATATATATATATATATATATATATATATATATATATATATATATAATTCAATATAATAATTTTGGAAATGATCTAAACTTAATTCTCATGGAAGAAGTACCATTGAGATTGATAATAAAATCCCCACATACGATGACGTTTATTAAGCTTAACAAAACCCTCCTTTTTTTCAAAACAATTATTCATAGAATGTTGGGGTTTGTAAACACTGACAACAATGAGGTGCTCGATAGCACGATATCTTTACGTTCTTTACTTATTAATAATTTATTAGCAAATATTTAGATGCCACTGCGAATTTTTTTTCTCTTGCGAACCAACAAAAAAATTTAACATATTATAGTTGTATAGTTATAATTTTTTGACCAATGTTCAGTTATACAAAATAATTTATGTTGTTACTATGTAAAAACAATTCAATTTCTAAGTCTTTGCCCAACGCCTTGCCAACATGCCTTGTATATTTTGATAAACCAGGTGTATACAATTTTTGTGATTGTTTTTTATATGAACAAATTACTATTTGCAGGGTACATTCTGTATAATGTAAATTTTAATTATGATTATGATTGCTATATATTATATCAACTGTTTCGTTTACTAATTTAAACTACTTGGAACTGATTCCAAATTCAATTTAAAGTCATTATACTGCTCAATAGAAGTAGATGTCTGGTTAGCCAAATCATTGGCTGACTTAAAATGTTAAAAATAAGATAGCACATTTGCTATCAGTCTTATACTATACTTGGATAGTTAATAGCTATCTCCAGCCAAAAAATTTTTATTAAATTATTTATATCAATCACATGAAATGTATCGTTATAATTCTTACAATTCAATGTCAGTTAATTATTAATGAATAACTTGACATTTAATAAAATTGTTATTAAATGTCAAGTTATTTAATTAATTTAAATCATATCTTAGAATATTAACTCTGTGTATAAAGCAATGTAAACAAGATATTTTTGTATAAATTTAGGTTATCAAGATATTCAATATGGTTAAATAATTGATTTTTGTTTGAATTACCTCTTCTTCCAACAAGAGTGATTAATATACTATTATGGCAAAATTTATTTATTAAAATTATATTTATCATTAGACTTATTGATGCTCCAGGCATGCAATAATTATTTTTATTCTTCTATCTCTTTATATACTAGCTTTTGCCCTTTTAAAACAATTGAATTTATAGGTGCGAGACGCAGTACTATCAACAATTCGCTTGCCTAGCGTGACGGTTTATGCAATCATCCTTACAATGAAAGTTGCTCAAGTCAGACAGTGGGCTTTTACGATCGAACAAAAAATAAAACAGGATAAGATATTGTTTAAATGATGTGACAAAAGCGTTTACTTGATGGTAAGTGGATTTAAGAACATGGACACTTGTAGCCAACATCAAACAAAGAAGGTCACAGATGCGTTGCCACCTCTGACTACTAAGATGGAATGCTTTACAGCCTGTAGTTATAATGATTTCTTAAATTTACGCGAACACTACACATTAAATAAAACTAAATTTATGGATTATATCGCGTTTATTTAACTGATTTTACTTATTTTTAATTCCCGACGTTTCGGGTGCTTTACAGCAACCATGGTCACGGGGGGGACTGAGATGTTTGACGTCCCAATGTCATTGTTAGCCCAGCTACCTTCAGTTTTTGAATATTAATTTTTGGTCCGATTTACGCAAAACAAACTTACAGTATCTTGAAATCTTGCAGTGGTATGCTTGGGTTTGGGTAAACCCAAGCTTCCATTAAAACATACTACAAGCCGCCGAAGAAGATTAGTCAATTTTTACCATCCGTCAAGTGTAATATCCCTCTACAAGATGCAGGAGTGTACAAGTTAGATTGTGAATGTGGTCTCTCTTACATAGGTCAAACAAAAAGATCCATAAAAACCCGCGTGAAAGAACATATAGCTGACGTGAAGCCCCGACGCTCCGGGAAGTCTGCAGTCTGTGAACATGTTCAAGATCGTCCCCACCATTACATCAGATTTGATAAACCACAAATCTTCGCAAAAGAACACCGATTCCTACCAAGGATGATACGCGAGGCTATTGAAATTAAAAAACATCCTAATTCAATAGAGAAGATTGTTGGGTGCTGCCATCTGCTTGGGATCCTATAATTAACAAAATCAAACCCAAACCCAAGTATACCACTGCAAGACTTCAAGATACTGTAAGTTCGTTTTGCGTAAATCGGACAAAAAATTAATATTCAATAACTGAAGGTAGCCGGGCTAACAATGACATTGGGACGTCAAACATCTCAGTCCCCCCCGTGACCATGGTTGCTGTAAAGCACCCGAAACGTCGGGAATTAAAAATATGTAAAATCAGTTAAATAAACGCGATAGAATCCGTAAATTTAGTTTTATTCAAAGCTTGTAGTTATACTGACTCCCTATACCCTTCAGACCGAAACACAGTAATGCTGGCACTGCTATTTGGTGGCAGAAATAAATAAGGATTTGGTACATACCCAGATGAAATCCTCGATTGTCGCCAAAGAATTAATAAAAATGTTGCCCACAATATACCAACTTAAAGTTTGGAGGTAAATTGAAGACCATTTAAATTACAAACTTAAATTTTTTATTTATTATGGTCAAATTTCGGCCACTAGGCGAACACTAGTATTTTTTTAAAGTCTATTCTTCACCGCCAAATAGGTGGTAAATCAGCACATAAAACTGAGAAATGTAATATGTAAGAGCCGTATATTGCGTACGGTGAATGCGTCAAATCTTCCCAACCAAACTTTAATTGTTTATTTATTGGTGACATATTAAGTGTCTAATATTATGCGACATTTTAATTTCTTTTTGTTTTGCGGTAAAAGTTAAATATATGAACGTATGTATCGATGGTGATACTAGGCTTTCTAGAGCTACATAGTTGCTTGCAAAATTATATAGAACGTAATTGTTAAGTATTTTATTGAGACATTTATTCATACTTTTCCAATAAGTAAAGGTCAAGTAGTCTCGCGCTTTTAAGACTCTCCACCAATCGGACTGGTGGGTGGATATATAATCTACTTATTATACAATGTTTCAGATGAGTTACGTTACGTTATGTTTAGCCGACTTTTAAAATATATGTGACTGCAGTGATAGTTTCTCTAACACCACTTCTACCTTGCAGTTATATTACCAAACACATCATGTAGTTTTTGCAATTAAATTAAAAATTATAGACGGTTAGAATGTACTTACCTGTAGCATGAAGCTTCCTAAGAGGATCGACGATAGCAAAGTAACGGTCGGCTGACAGAGCTGTTAAGGTAAACACGGATACCCCAATGCTAACATCCTTTGCAGCTTCCGACACCCGACACACTGTAGAACCCCAGGGCCAGGACTCCAGCGTGTAAACAATCGAAGTGAATGGAACGCATGTAATGATGACTAGAAGATCTGCCAACGCTAAAGATAAAATGTACCTGTAAATAAAAGAAAATTTTAAAAATTTGTGAAGTTACGGGTTAATAGAATAGAATAGAAATACTTTGAGGATATGGAAAATTCACCAACCAACTTTTAATGAGCATTGGATTTGATAAGACGATGAATAAAGAAGTCTTCTATTTTTTTGGGATTTTGCTTATAATTTAAAATATGACTAGCTTCCGTTACTTACTTATCGTATTTAAAATCTAAGAAATTTTGTACGTTTTTCATCCAGGAAGGGACCACGCTTTCACAGAATACTAACGTAAACTATCGGCTTAATTCTATTTTTTTCTTATGCTAAGTGTGGAAAACAGGAACAAAATAAACTGGAAACTGAACTAACAGGGGTGATAACACATCTGCATTTCGATTCCTAATCGGGAACAGATGTAGATATCAATACCGCTAAGTGGGATATGGGCTCGTTTGTTGCCATGTTATTTATTCTTCGGAAGTGATAGCGCATCCTAACCTTTATCTTCTGCTTACTGCTACTTAATACTCGATTCCTCGAACCCTCATCGATAATTAATGTAGGTATGTATGAGCCACTAATTAAACATCCTTTACTTGCATGATACAATGGGGTACAATGGTCATATTCCACGACGACTTTTTAAACTTACACATTTTTCACTCACATAAAATATTTAAACTCTTTATTTCCCTCAGCACGCACAGGAATCTTTGACAACCTACTTCTTTTTAGAATATGGGCGACAAACGTGCAATCAATTTACTTGATAGTTAATGAACCATCAGGTGGACTATAGATTGTTTTGTTTGACACTTCAGTGTTTAATTTTTTAAATTATTATGTGTACTAAACTGTAACTAAAATGTATGTGGAATCTCTTTTGGGTAATATAATTTATCTCACCGGCAGTGCAAAGCATTTCAGAGCGAATACTATGCTTCGTCCATAGTCTCCCGGTACTAAATGTTAAAGAAGCAGCACAGGGCGATCTACAGAGCGTAAAATAAGCCACTTTTCCACATAGTTTCCTTCTTTTTAACAAAATTCAAAAAGGAGGAGGCACTCAATTCGGCTCTATATTTTTTTGATGTAGTTTTTGGGTTAGGCTTAATAAGGCGTATTCAATTGACAGACTACATTGATGATATTCTCATTTTATTTACGTAGAAGTGGGTTGTACAACATTTTTAATTTTACCACTTTTACTGGTTACGTTTTGAAACCGTCTTATCTGTGCAATACAGGACCAGAGTGTAAAGATCAAAAATTATCAGAGGTATATCCTAAAAACTGGTAAAGTTAACAACTCAAAAATTCCCAAAAAGCCCCAAATTCAAACTTAGTATGAATTTGGGTAGGTACACCTCTATCTTCCAGGCAGAAATTTTCATTATACTTCAGTGTGTGGAAATCAATCTGTTAAAACACTACGTCAACTATATAATTTTTATAAACTCTGATAGTCAAGCAGCACTGCTAGCGCTGAGGTCAAACTTAGTGAACTCGAAGCTAGTTGGAGACTGCGTGGACCGTTTAAATTCCCTGGGATGTAACAACAGGGTAGTTTTAAGATAGGTTCCGGGTCACGAGGGTATTGTAGGCAACGAATTTGCCGACAAACTTGCAAGGGAGGGCTCAAAGTGCACACAATTTGGACCAAAGCCATTTTGTGGAATCCCAGAAACCTAGCCCGATTGACCCTTGAAACTCTTTATCACAATAAATCGCTTGAGATCTGGTCGGACACACCAGGCTTAAAACAATATAAAACCTTAACTCGGGCTTTTTGGCTAAAACTTTGATCGTAAATTCGCTTCAGAAGCCCTGGGATTAAGTAAAAAAAATTACGCATTCTGGCATGAGCCCTAACTGGACACTGTTGTCCTAAAAAGCACATGTCCATCCTGGAAGTAAGCAACTCAAGGGTGTGTCGATTCTGTTCCATAACGGAAGAAACGCCTCTACACATACTAACTGGTTGCGGACCCTTAATGCGCAAACGTAACACTCATCTGGGAAACTATGTACTCCGCCAAGAAGAAGTGAAATTGCTCACGGCTAAGCAACTCCTTCTATTCATTGAAGATATAGGGCTTAGCCATGAACTATAGCCATAGCAGTAATCACAATAGATCTTATAGGTCGCAGTGATATAGGTCTTTTTCTCTAAACCTGCATAGCTGCTCGCATATAAAACGTTAACAACTGTTGAGCGGTCGCAATCCTCGTGGTCCGAAGAAAGGTTTCATGGACCAAACCTGCTTTATTTAATGTAGTCATCGGAAGCCGAGCTCATAAAAGAATTCGCCAGACTCTATTCAAATCTGGTTACTATCACAGACACAGGGACTATTTTTGCAAATAAGCATCCTACATCGGGTACAGAGGAGGATATTTTAGTTCAACATTACCGCTCCATATGACAATAACATCGAGAAAGAGGGACTTTTTATGATGAACTGTTTCTTCCAGAAGCGGCCTTTAATTGTACCAAAAAGGGTCTATTTCGCTTAATGCAATTATACGACTCATATTATTCAGTTCTTAGTGGATGAGAGGGGCTTGGTTGGAGCGTTGGAAGGCCTGCTACGCAAAACACGACCTTGTTGAACAAAAAAACTCACGTTTTTGTTACCGCAGCAAAACCTGGTACAAGAAAGAATGCAGAAAGCCGAGCCTGCTTTATATTGTGTTGGTTATACGAGTAGGGCATTGTTACTTGTAAGTTTGTGCACATTAAATGCGACTTAGTCGCCGTTAAGAAACTTTTTGGAAACCTTACGAATTTTTAAGGGTGCAAGTTTTACTTGCTTGTATGTTTTAAAAAAGTTTTGTGCAGGATTTTTGTTATATGTATTTACTATGGTGTATAGTAATAGTGAGTTTTCCGTGTGGTAACTATTGCAAATATCCCCTTTATGAGTAACCTATAGGGGAGAGGCCTATGTTCAGCTGTAACGGAGCAATAACACAAGCACGGGACAAAGTGATAACTACGTCTATATTACTTTAAAAAATCCGTCCCCTATATGAAATTGTAATGAAAGCGCTATCGATTGTTTTCTAAAAGTTTGAATGTTACCAAACTTGACTATTATTATTATGTGTGTATCTATATAGTTTTCTCATCTGGTTGGGATGTATAAATATATAATTATAAACGAAAATGAAAAGATAAATATATCGCAGCATCGTTTCCGGGACACCTGAGATTTTGAGTGAGATTGAGAGGTTCTATGGGCAGCTGTACACATCATCGTTGGAACCACACGCAAGTGTGAGTAACGATTCAAGAACAAGTCTTACCCGACACTATTCCGATGATATCCCGGACGTCGGTCTGAGCGAGATAAGAATTGCTCTCCAGCCCTTTAAAACGGCAGGGCCCCAGGCGAGGATGGAATCACAGCGGAGCTTCTAAAAGTGGGTGGAACACTGGTACTTAAAGTCCTTCAGAAGCTCTTCAATTCTGTCCTCCATGGTGGCACTACTCTGGAGGCGTGGAGCAGAAGTACGGTGGTCGTGTTCTTTAAGAAAGGTGACAACGCTCTTTGAAGAACTACAGACCGATTTCCCTTCTGAGCCGCGTCTACGTGCTGTTTTCGAGTGTCATTTCGTCGTCGTCATCGTCTCGCACGCAGACTTGACGACTCGCAGCCTCCCGAACAAGCCGGTTTCCGAAAAGGCTTCAGTACCATAGACCACATACATACCCTGCGGCGGATTGTATAGTCGACCGAAGAGTACAATCTGCCACTTTGCCTGGCGTATGTGGACTATGAGAAAGCCTTTGATTCCGTCGAAATTTGGGCGGTGCTACAGTCCCTTCAGCGGTGCCAAGTTGACTTTCGTTATATCGAAGTGCTGAAGTGTTTGAGCAGTAGGGCTACGATGGCTATCCCAGTGCAGAACGAGAGTTCGAAAACTATCCAACTACAGAGAGGTGTAAGACAGGGTTTTTTTTATAGAAGAGGGGGCAAACGAGCATGCGGCTCACCTGATGTTAAGTGACTACCGCCGCCCATGATCAACCGCAATACCAGGAGAATTGCGGGTGCGTTGCCGGCCCTTTAGAAAGGAGTAAGCTCTTTTCTTGAAGGTCCCCAGGTCGTATCAGTCCGGAAAAATCGCCGGTGGTAAACTATTCCACAGAGAGGTTGTACGTGGAAGAAAACTCCTTGTGAAACGTACAGTGGTGGACCGCCAAGCATCCAGATGGTGTGGATGGTATCGGGACGTTTGCCGTGTAGTGCGTCCACGAAATTTGGCGGCTGGGATTAATCCGAACAATTCCTCAGAGCACTCCCCGTGATAGATGCGATAAAATACGCAAAGAGATGCAACATCTCTTCGCAGCGCCAGTGAATCGAGCCGATCGGAAAGCACTCGGTCGTCGACGATTCGAGCCGCTCTGCGCTGGATGCGGTCAAGTGGAAGGAGCTGGTACTGGGGAGCCCCAGCCCAGAGATGGGAACAGTATTCCATGTGCGGCCGGCGGTGTGCCGGCATGAAATACTGTCCCGCTCTGCTGAGCACGCCAAGCTTTTTAGAGGCCAATTTGGCCTTCCCTTCCAAGTGACCACGAAACTACACGTCACTCGATATGTCGACGCCGAGGATTCCGATACTGGCTGAGGCAACAAGGGGAGTGCCTTGAAACTGAGGGGATACGACAAAGGGGTTCTTTTTAGCGGTTAACGCGCAAACTTGTGTCTTCTGGGGGTTAAACTGGACTAGATTTAGTCGTCCCCAATCCGAGACTCTGTTCAGCAAAGACTCGACTTCAGACACAAGTTTGTCCCGGCACTCGGAGACGTTTTCCCGAGAAGTATTGGCTCGGCCGGTGTAAAGAGCATCACCAGTGCTGTCATCTGCATAGCAATGAATGTTACGGGTATGCAACATATCATTGATATGCAGAAGAAACAGCGTTGGCGATAGCACGCAGCCCTGTGGAACACCAGCATTAATAGGCTTGCAATCGGAGCTTGCACCGTCTACAACGACCTTGATGCTCCGATCTGCAAGAAAGCTGGTGATCCAATCGCATAATTTCTCGGAAAGCCCATAGGAAGGGAGCTTCGAAAGAAGCGCTTTGTGCCAAACCCGATCGAAGGCCTTCGCAATGTCCAAACTAACGGCCAATGCCTCCCCCTTGAACTCTACTGCCTCCGCCCATCTGTGAGTGAGGTAGACCAGAAGATCACCAGCTGACCGACCACGGCGAAAACCGTATTGGCGGTCACTAATCAGCTGGTGATCCTCAAGATACCTCATGAGCTGGCAGTTTACAATGGACTCCATTGTTTTGGAGAACAAGGAGGTGATGGCGATTGGCCGGTAGTTGGACGGGTCTGAGCGGTCGCCTTTTTTAGGGATCGGGTGGACGAAAGCCGTCTTCCATGATTTTGGGACTACGCCTAGGGAGTAGGAGTACCGGAAAAGACGCGTTAAAACCGGTGCCAACTCTGGAGCACACGTCCTCAGCACAATTTGGGGGATTCCGTCAGGCCCACTCGACTTGTGGATGTCCAGGGAGAGGAGTGCTTTGCGAACCGAGCGCTGTGTGAACTGCACTTCCGGCATGGAGCACTCACACCGCGGGATGGTCGGCGGCGTACTCCCCCTGTCATCGAGAGTCGAGTTAGACGCAAAGAAGGAGCCTAGAAGATCGGCTTTCTCCTTTGCAGTATGGGCCAGTGAGTCGTCCTCCCTGTGCAGAGATGGAAGAGATGGCTGACAGAAATTCCCCTGGACAGCCTTGGCGAGAGACCAGAATGCACGGGTTCCAGAAGGAAGGCGAACTAGTTTCTCGCCAATTCTGCCTATGTGCTCTGACTTTGCCTTGGCAATGACTCTTTTGAAGGACCTAGAGGCGGAATTATACTTCTTTTTTAGAGCGCTGGTGTTTACATCCCGGGACGCTGATGCATCAACCCAGGCTTGGTAGCACTCCTGCTTATAGCATGATGCTATTTTACAGGAGCGACCAAACCATGGCTGAGATTTGCCTCCAATGGGCACCACAGAGGAAGGAATAAAAAGTTCCATACCCTGAAGTACCACATCAGTAACAGAATCCGCAACAACGTTGGGAGCATCCGGCGAGAAGCAAACCCGCCCCCAAGGGTAGGATGCAAAGAAAGACCGCATCCCATCCCAATCGGCTGACCTATAGTGCCAAACACGGCGGCAGCCTGCAGAATGCAACCACGATTTCAGCGTGAGTGGCACAACACTCCGGACCAGACAATGGTCCGAGGAGCCTAAAGGGGCGTCGACGGAAATCTGATATCCGTCCGGGTGAGAGGTCAGCAGAAGGTCCAACAGGGAAGGTGCATGATCCTCCACATCTGGAATCCGCGTAGGCGAAGTAACCAGTTGTGTCAGACCATATGCCAAGGCAAAATCATGAACAGATCTCCCCGCATGATCGGTTAAACGTGAACCAAGCCATTCGGCGTGATGGGCGTTAAAGTCGCCGAGGATCACGATCTCTGCGGAGGGGATCTGCTGTAGCAACGAATCTGCAGCCATTTGGACGTGGTCGAAGAGTCGGTCTGTTTCGGCATTACCGCTATGGGACCTATAGAGGCACCCATAGACGCGCGGATGGTCGTCGCTGTCTACGCGTAGCCAAAGGATGGACTGGTCCGAACCTTCAAGTCTGCCGAGGCGTCGAGAACAGATGTCCTCTCTGACGTAAACGCAAACTCCAGCCCGAGGCACAAAGGAGTGTTCCAGTTTGTACCCCGGGTAGGAGAGATACGAGACATCAGCCGGAGAGGACACCTGCGTCTCGGTCAGAAAGAGCAGAGCCGGCCTCGCCATCTCGTGATGGTAGTGGACGGCGTTTAGGTTAGAGTGAAGTCCCCTGATATTGCAGAAATTCACGGACAGCGTGGCAGGGGTCGCCTTGGTTTTGTTGCTCCGTTTGCCCCGAGCAGTTGTGGTCTTGAGCGGAATTTTGCCCCCCCCCCAGAATACGCGGGGCAGCCTGAGCACCCACGCTCAGAAGTGGAGAAACATGGTCGTGGATGCTCAGCGAGGGATTCTCCAGGGGTGCTGGTACCCTCCTGGGGTAGTGTATCATTATTTAATTCCGCTACCATGTTGATGGGGGGGGGGGGGGTTTGGGCCTCCGGCCACCTGCACTCACCAGACGAAACGCGGAAGCAGAGCTTCCACTTCACGCCGGTATTCTGTGAGGTCGTGGTACCACCCCGGTTTGAGCCGGCCCATACGTGCAACAGCAAAGCTGCCGCGTGGCTCTACCACTGTTACGTTATATACCCGAAACTCTTCATCGCTGCATTAGAAGACGTTTTCAAGCTACTGGACTGGAAAGGATACGGTATTAACATCAATGGCGAGTACATCACTCACCATCGATTTGCCGACGATATAGTGCTTATGGCAGAATCGCTGGAGGACTTAAGCACTATGCTCTATGACTTCAATGGTGTCTCCCAACAGATAGGTCTTAAGATGAACATGGACAAAACAAAGATGACGTTTAATGCCCATGACACACCTATGCCGGTAGTTGTTGGGAGCACTATGCTCGAAGTTGTTGATGAGTACGTTTACCTGGGACAAATAGTCTGACTAGATAAGTCCAACTTCGACCGAGAGGTCAATTAATGAATTCAACTCGGCTGGGCAGCGTTTGCGAAATTCTTCTCGTCAGGTATACCTCACACTTTGAAAACTAGATTGTACAACCAGTGCGTGTTACCAGTGATGACTTACGGATTTGAGACGTAGTCCTTCACTGCTGGCCGTATAAGGACGCTCAAGGTCGCTCAGCGAGCTATGGAGAGAGCTGTTCTCGGAGTCTGCGTGATAGACTCAGAAATGAGAATATCCGCATTAAAACCAGAGTGACCAACATAGTCCAACGGATTAGTAAGCTGAAGTGGCAGTGGGCCGGCCATACAGCTCGAAGAACCGATAACCATTGGGGAAGAAAGGTTCTCGAGTGGCAGCCTAGTACCGGTAGGCCTAGTGTAGGGCGAACCCCACTAGATGGAGTGACGACCTGGTAAGACATGCAGGAAGTCGATGGATGCAGGTGGCTCAGGACCGTGCTTTGTGGCATTACTGTGGGGTGGCATTTGTTCAGCAGTGGACTTGTGAAGGGCTGTAATGATAATGATGATGATGATGATGACAAGAACCTGTTGAAATCCGAAACTGATAAGAGAACAAAACATCTGGACTGGGCTTACATAGTGACTGACCGGTATAACACCCATAATATTACCAAAATTGTTCCTATATTTGTCACTGCGAGAATGCAGAAGGCCGTGCTCCACGATACAGATACAATCGGCCGTTTAGTTTCCCCTGCAGAGGGCTTCCATATAGTTGGGTGTTATTTATTTAAATATATTTTATTATTTAACATCTCAAGTATATAATTTACGCTTATAGAATAATATTATTCTAATCTCAAACAGACGACAACACCATATATATATACTCTCTAGTCAAATAAAATATAATAAATATTTATGAAACTATAAATAATATAACTTACGTGTTAGGTACATTCCTCATGGCCTTGTGCCTTATAAAAACAGCTACGAGGGTTCCATTGCCGACTACACCGATGACAAAAATTAGCGCGAATATGAGTGGGACTATGTATGTTTCTGGCCTTTCATAATATGGCTGATAGGGCTCGGAATGGTTTAACTCTAGAGTTTCGTTGTAATCTTCCATAGTTCATAATATCTGTAACGACAGAAAAAATAATCGTTACTACAATTTGTTATTTTTTATAAAATAAGAGTGACAAACGAGCACACAGTCGACCTGAAGTGTGTAAGTGGATGCTGTGGCCTATAGAAATCTACATTTATATTAACAAAAATGCAGATGATAACGTCACCCTTGAGGACTAAGATGGAATGCCTCAGTTCCAGTAAAAAGGGTCTCGAGTTCTCTACCTTCACTGTAAGAAACACAGAAGCATTTGGCTGCTATTTTACGATGCTATTGTGTGACAGACCCTGGTAGATCAGACCCATTCGTGCTACAACCATAATATAGTTTCTAGGCAGTAGGACTCCACTTCTGTAAATTGGTCCATCTGGGTAGGTTCCACTCTGTTGTTTGTTCATGCCACCAAATTGCAGTGCTCGCAAGGTTGTGTACCGGGTACAGAAAGCCACTATAACTGAGGGCTGTGAGATATTCCATCTAAAATCTCAAAAGTTACTAAAAGTCTGTAGCCGTCTTCATTTGGAGTTGGTTGTAGGTGTCGATGAGCTGCAGTAGCCACTTACCAATACATGGACTGTGAGTTCGTTTGCCACTTCAACTTAAAAAAATAAAATCTTTCACTTCACTAACTAGTATCCCATCGCTAGACGTGGGGTGTGTTTTTGGATAACTTGCTGTAGACGTCTATAGACGGATGAGTTACGTGATTTAGGTTTGCGTTAGTAGACAGCTTGGAACCCAAAAGCCCGTACGAGACTCAAGGTTGGATATTTTATTAATATGTGTGGTCAAGCACTGGCTTATAGTAACTTAAAACATAATTATACAGTTGATTTTGTGGCCCATATCATAATATTTAATTTTAATAATAAAAATCAAAATGCAGATTCGTTATCACTCCCGAACACTAAGACTGAATGTACCAGTAAAATAGCTCTGTGCGTATATACTGTGTGTATACTATGTTATAATTCGAAGTAGCATTATACTAACTAGTATATCAAGCCACGAAGTCAGCTTACCATTTTTCATGGTTGCCTCATTTGGATTTGATTGTCTAACACCTTACAAATTGAAAATCAATAAATAACATATATTACTTAAATTTTATGCACCAAAAATCGTACATATGGCGGACTTAATGCCTTAAGGCATTCTCTTCCAGTTAATCAGTTCTCCCAGTCAACCATTATGTAATAATAAAAATTAGTTTAATTATTTGGGGCAAAATGTATTGCCTCACTTATAAAAATCGATGTCACTATAAGATGTGCTTGAAAATACTCACTCTCTTTTCACTAAAGACAATAGAAAGAGACATTTATAAAAATTGAACTTAAATTTAGTAAACGATATTCAACAATTATAAGTAACGTCGTATATTCTTGTACCCAATTATCCAATATCAAATAAGATTAATATGACGAATTTACTGTCATTGTGAATTCCCGTACCCTTATTGACGACAATTTCTTTCGCAATTATTTACGGCGCTAGGAGCAATTTTATTACGAATTTTTATGGTCACCCTCCTTTGTGCTATAAATACCTACGTGAGCAAAGCAACGATTAAGCTATAAAAGGAACATTTTATCCTCTTACACAAGCGACTTAATGAGAAAATTTCCTCGCTTAGCTCATCCACTGTAATCGGGATTTCTGAGGCAGAATACTAAGTGTTATTATTAAGCTTTTTTTCTTGATAACTCTTCGTGCCTCTTAAGCTTTATCGACTTTTACTGTAACGAAGTATGTTTCAGCGTTAATATTTTCCTGATTATTGATATCAAAAAAGTAATAGTATTAGATCTGTGGGGGATTGGGAGATAAGTAGTCGCCTTGAATTTTTTTGTTGTACGTTAGAAAACTTATGGTAGCCATGAAATTGTTCGATGAATTGTTTGAAATTGAACTATTATTGAATCATTTAATTTTCTGCAAATACATTATTTAGTAAGTTAGTTACTTAATTATAATTTAAAAAACTTCGTATTTTAGTTTGTTTAGTGTAGTATTAATTTTGTTTTTATAATATTATAGATATTTGATATATATGATACGTTATTACTAATTTCTTATTTACTTGGTACTCAGAGGCGAAGGTAAACATCATGAGGAAACTTGCATTTTTGAGGAATAAAAATAGAGAAGATACATGAAATTTGCCAATATGCATTATATCCTAGGGCTGAAGTCATTCCTGCTCTATTCTTTCACAAATAAAATTAGCCATATTCCTAACAGTGGGGAGAATGTAGATTATTAGTAGCTCTTGAATGAAACTGTTTATACGGATTTGATCGCGTTTAATTAACTTATTTACTAATAAAATAATTATTAGTAGCTCTGTTTATAGTCATCCTATATAAGATAAATGAATGCATCAACTGGCATGCGTTTATGAGAAGATCTGTCCACACTCACAATCCATAGTATTGATGCTTGATTGCCACACACAGGTGGATATTTGATATCTGGGATTATTTGTCATCGCCATTTTCAAAAGACAATTTTTTATTATACTTTATGTTGTTATTAGGAAGATGCTGCTGCTCCCATTACACTTTCATTTCCTTCTGTAGCCCACAAGAAGATATTGAGTAGTAGATATTCTTACGCCGCTACGACACCCCCAAAACTTGTTTTTAAAGTTTTATTATATTTATGATTAATTTTTATTGTATAAAGCACACGAGCACACATTACACCTGATAGTAAGTGTATGCTATGGCCCAAAGACAATTAAGGACCAAAATGTAGATGCGTTGTCACACGGTTTTCTACACTCATGATACGAAACACAGCAGCATCAAGCTGCTATTTTACGCTGGTATTCTGTGAGTTAGATTACTTTAATTATTTAACGGCGCAGTATAATTTTAAGTTATATTGAAGTTATTAAGCGCAGTCAAATAATCAAAGTAACTTTCAGATCTCGATACGTACTTTTTCACAAAATTATATAATTTGTTTTCAAAATTTTGTTTCAGAATTTCCTTTCAATAAATTTGACTGAGAAAAAAAAAAGGAAAAAAGCTGTAAAATTTCTCGATTCTGCAACTTAAGTAGCTTCTTACGTTTATAAATGACATATTAAATAAAAACTTATTCTAAAAGGGATATATAATTATATTATCCTTAATAATATAATAAAATAAAAATGCCATATTACATAAATTATAACAAGTTTATTAACCAAAAATGAAATTTGGATTTCAATAGCTTCTTGAATCATCCTAGCCTACATTTGTGACAAGACTCGCGACCGCGAGGTAGGAATTGGTTTTTCTTTACGAATGTTTGTGCTCTGTCAAATCTGATGTATTTGTCTTTGACGCTCCTGAATCTTTAAAGGCTGTTGTTGAGTTCCCGAAGCGTCGATGCTTTACTTTAGCTATATGTTTTTGCGGGTTTGAATTTATCCACTTCCTATAATTAATAAAATTAAATCTAAGCATACCAATACAAGACTTCAAGATACTCAAAGATCGTTTTAGGTAGATCGAAACAAAAATTAAAATTCAATATTTGTAAGAATTTATGTGTGTTACCCAATAATGCGAGTATAAACAGCTGATCGAATTCTGATGAATTTTTTGATAAGGATAGACCTTGGCATAGTTATATATACGGCTTTTACGACGAAAAATAAAAAAAAGGAAAATTTGTTTCCGTTTACACGTGGAAGGAGCCGCGGGCAGCAGTTAACTGTTAATAAACTTTAAGACGTTGTTAAAAATTAGTACCAAAGTTTTGACTTCCTTAAACTTATTTAACAAAGAAAACAAAAAGAAAATAAAATTATTAAGCCATTTTCTTTAAAAGTAAACAAAACTTTATTTCAGTCAGTTAATACTGTCATTACACCCTTCAAGTGGCCGCATTCATATGGAGACTAAGGTTGCGAAAACGATATGTGCGAGTAAGCACCGCCTCATAAGTAATAAATAAATTAGTAGATGTTTGATCGTTCGTCTTCTGTACATTTCTATAACACTCATCCGAATTTGAATTTTGATTCGAAACTTTACTGAGTTGTGCACACGTCTACGAAAATTTCCATCAAGGGGCATTGCAACGCATGGTGGGTATGACTAGTAATCTATAAAAGTTCTGTATTCATCTACAAACAATTTCACTGTAAAACATTGGATGCCTTTCCCAAGGGATGCTACAAAGTACAGTCAACTTAGGTACTCGTTAAGGTTATCAAACGTATTAAAATTAAATCCATAAAGCCAGTAAAATAGACTTTATTGGTCAACTTCTCACAAAGCTTCCGATCCAATTTTTATTTCTGATAGGGTTTAGCATCACTTACTGAGCATAAAATCACGAAATGCTGACAGATCCAGGTGGCACTACAAGCGCCATCTTGAAAAAACGTTTTCAGCCCATACTACTATACTATACTCGGAAACTATGCACTTTGGGAAAAAGTTATAGAAACCATTATTGTAGAAAATAAAATTTGGCATCTTTTGTTGCTTTTAAAATTTTTTGTAAAACTTACCGTTTACGGTTTATGGCCCATTTAATAAACCAATTTTTCTATCGCGGCCAATAACTCTTGAAATATTAGATTAATAAATAAAATGCATTAATCAATTTTTAAAGATCAGTTTATCCATTTCCCATATTATCAAATTACTTTTTGTGTTATAGGACGTTTAATGTTGCGCAAAGTTGAAAATTTCTACGGCCGAGCTCGACCGATGCTCGGCGGATGACACGGCAGCTATTCTACGCGTATCTTTAAATTTTCAACTTTACGCCCGGTAGTCCAACATTAAACGTCCTATAACTCAAAAAGTAATGACATTAGAAAAAAAAATCTGGAACAAAAGTTGTAGAAAATAAACTGACCTTTAAAAATGGATAAATGCATTTTATTTGTTAATCTAATATTTCAAGAGTTATTGGTCGCGATAGAAAAACTGGTTCATTAAATGGGCCATAAATCGTAAACAGTAAGTTAAACAAAAACTTTACTGAAAAAAAAGATGCGAAATTTTATTTTCTACAATAATGGTCTCCCTGTGACTTTTGCCTTAAAGTTCATAGTTTCAGATATATCGATATAACGTTTTTTCAAGATGGCGCTTGAAGCAATACCTGGATCTGTCGGCATTTTATGATTTTATGTTCAGTAGGTGATCCTAAACCTTATAAAAATAAAAATTGGATCGGAAATTTAGCGCAAAACTAAAATATATTTTTACTGTACAATAAATCATAATCTGTATTTATCAATTATCGTAATAGTCCTGAGTCTGAGCGCCCAACTCAATTTCATAATACGTGAAAGTCAATATTAATGACGTGAGCTACTTAGACGATTAGTTTTTCGTGACTAAGGACTTGATGTCATTGACAAACTGTAGGCTCATTCTGTTACCGGGTAGTAGGGGTCCTATTTCGTCTAAGAGTTCATCTAGGTATGTACTTATGTAACACTCATACCTGTTTCGTGTGTGTTCTGCGCGAGCATTGTTGTGTCCCGGTCTAAGGGATATAGCTGCTTAATCCTCTAAATCTCACAAAATCCCTAGCAGTCTCACGAAACCGCACCCACCCATAGCACTATAACCCATGAAAACTTACATTTAAAAACTACTTTTCAATAAAGAAGTTTGGCATTATAGAATCAATATGAATTTTTCTATCTTTTAGTTGAATAAAAATTCAGTTAGTCTATAGATATTCATTTATAATCTACATTCAAAGTGCGTCATTGTCGAGTGTTCGTTGTTGTACATTGTTGCGTTAATTTTTGGATTTTTCTATGTTAAGAACAGTTTTTTATATCATAAAATTGTTATGAAAGTTTTTGTGTGAATATAATTTATCTTTTTACGTAAATAATTTTGGTAATATATAGAATTAATCGTAATTTTCACGCTACCGACATCCGCTTGGTATGTTGTTATCAAAATACAATAAAGTATTTATGTAATTATTAATCCTTTGAATAACCGACTTTTGTTTAAACTATAGAATAGAAAAATTTGTATAGATTCTATAACGACATTTGCCGACCATACGAAAATGGCGCAATTTTACGGTAGATTAAAAATTAAAATTCATAAAGGAACTGACTTTTGTTAAGATTATAGAATAGAGAATTTTCTATAATGCCAAATTTTTTGAGAAAAGTAGTCTATAAATATAAGTTTTAATGGTTTAAAGTGCTGTGCGTGGGTGCGACCACAAGCGACCGCTCGGGATTTGACGGACGCATGCCATAGAAACATATTTATTGTCTACTTTTCTATAAATACAAAAGCTGAAAAATAGCTGTTTGGGTGTGAAATTGGGGGACATTAAAGTTAATTGTCTGCTGTATGCTGATGATGCAGTGCTTATTGCACCATCAGAAGCAGAACTGCAGTCATTAGTCACGTGTATGAAAAAGGAATGTAAAATTAAAGGTCTCCGTTTGAATGCTAATAAAACTAAGGTTCTGGTATTTGAAAAGGACGAAGAGAGAACGAAATGTGAAATATGGGTAAATCAGGAATGTCTAGAACAGGTAAATGAAATTGTATACTTGCGGAGTGCTTTCAGCCGGGATGGAAGATGTGATATAGATTTTACGTGGTAGAGCCATGCTGCAGTTATATTAGTAGTATAGTTGTAGCACGAATGGGTCGGCTCGACCGGGGAGGACCACGCTCTCACAGAATACCAGCGTGAAATAGTAGCTTAATGCTGCTGTATTTCGTATGGTGAGTGTAGAGAACCGGAGACCCTTTTTACTGGAAATGAGGCATTCCATCTCAGTCCTCACGGGTGACAACGCATCTGCATTTTGATTTGTAATGGAAGATAGATGTAGATGTCTATGGGCCGCAGCAACCACTTACCATCAAGTGGACTGTGTGTTCGTTTGTCAGCCTATTCTATAAAAAAAAGATGTGGACAGGCGTGTCGCTACCGGGAACAAAGTCAATGGTGCCCTGAATGCGTTAGTCAAAAGGCAGGGCGTAGTGAAGCGTGCACGCCTTGCAATACATAACGCAGTGTTGGTGCCGACTTTGTTATATGGCAGCGAAACCTGGGTATGCCAGAAGAAGCATAAAAGCAAGTTGAATTGCTTTGCTTTGTTGAATTTCAGGAATGCAGTGGAGATGCGATCTCTTCGTAAAATGTGCGGCGTTACCATAGCCGACGGAAAGCGAAACGAAGAAATTCGCAATATGGCAGGATTGAAAGATGACCTTATCACAAAAATTGATAGGGGTGTACTCCGATGGTTTGGGCACGTTGAGCAAATGAGTGAAGACCGAATGGTGAAGAAAATATATAGCGCGAAAGTAAATATTAAAAGGTGTCGTGGTAGACCGAGACTAACTTTCGAAGACCATGTGTGCAAATTACTCGAAGAGGGGAAAGTCAAGAGTACTCGGATACCTAGACGTGCATGTATGAAGAAGTTAATGAACATGAAAGAAGCGAAAGAGGTATGTAAGGATCGTGACACCTGGCGATCTGTTCTCTCTGGCTACCCCGTTAGGGATTGTGCGTGAAGATAAGTAAAAAATCATATAGCTACCGAGCGGTCGCACCCACGCATACATATACATACATATATATATATATATATATATATATATATATATATATATATATATATATATATATATATATATATATATATATATATATATATATATATAATCGGAATCTCGGAAACGGCTCAAACGATTTTCATAAAATTTAGTGTCCAGGGAGTTTCGCTGGCAATAAATCGATCTAGCTGGGATTTATTTTTAAAAAAATGTCTTTTTGTCCGTGTTTTCAGGCAATGAAAAACTGCTATAATATAAGAAGGTAAATTTTGATACTTTGACAATGACCATAATAGCTCAAATGGATACCGAACGGTCGCAAAATCGTAATGCCTTGGTTCGCGTCCCGTCTTCGGTCCCATTTTTTTCCTTTATTTTTTCAAGTTCCCTTCCTTTGTGAGAAAATCTTTTATTTCTAGCCCTTTTTTTAGTACTTTTTAAAAATACGAAAATTTTAATTAAACTAATCGCACTCATAATTTTTTGTCCTATTTGGATACCGGTTCAGTTTTTTCTAATATGTCAATAAGATCAAAAAATATAAAAATATTATATTCATCAGTATGTAATTTGTTATCTAAATGTAATTTCAATGTCATCCGGGTACTATATATTTATATACATATACTTTATGACATATATATATATATATATATATATATATATATATATATATATATATATATATATATATATATATATATATGTCATAAAGTGTGCTCCGAAAATATAAACAAATAACGTTTTGAAAACCGAATAAACCATTATAATGTGCAAGTGAATTGAAAAATAAGGACTAAAGGTGCAAATAAAACAATAAAAATCGTGTGTGTTTTGCCTAGAACAAAACAAGTGCAAATAATATTGTGTTATTCTTACCCAAAAACAATAATTATAATCTTGACATATAGCAGTGCTACCAACATCAAAGAAACGGAACATCGTTTCGTCTCGCCACAGACAAAGTGTCGCCATATTAAATTATATAACTACCAAATTACACTGATTCTGCCATACCTAAAAACAAATTACTACGAAAATAAAGAAGAGTTGCTAATATTTAAAAAACAAATACATAAATTTGAAATGGACGAGCAAATGCAATTTCCATTTTCTAAAATAAAACTAGAAATGGATAAACGAACAGTGACTAACAGATTCAGTCACAAAATGATACTAAAAAAATGGATGATAAATTAAAACCAATTATTAAAGAAAATCTGTATCTAAAAAATGAAGTTGAGATATTGAATGAGAAAGTAAAGCGTCTGGAACTTGACTGGAAAAAATGAGAACAATTTGATATTCTACGGCTTCACGGAGTCGACTGAAAATATTAACATAGCAGAAATGGTATCAAAAACTTTAAGTGATTCGGGTATTGAAATTTGTAAATCAGATATTAATAAAGCATTTAGAATTGGCAAGGTAAAAGGAGAAGCACGCCCGATTTTAGTTAATATACTAAATGCATGAAAGAGAAACGAAATTTTGCAAAATAAGAAAAAGCTACCAAAAAAATATTTACGTAAATGAAGATTTCAGCATAGAAATTTTAGAAAAGAGGAGAGAACTCATACCTCAGCTGAAGGAAAAACGAAGAAAGGGAAGTATAGCATTTATAAAATATGAAAAACTGGTTATGAAGGGCGAAGCAGGTGGGATGCGAGATAAAAGGAAGAGAGAACAATCTGCTTCACCAAAAACAATGAATGAGACTGGAAATGGCCGACCAAAAATTAATAAAATAAACGCCTTTGAAAGAATATATAGGAACAGACCACACTCAACATCAGATATGAATAAAGAGTAGCAATTAACACATATCGGGAACCGGAAGATCAGAACAAACGAACTAAAAATATTTAACAAAACAACCAAAGCTATGACACCTCCCCCAAGCCGGCTGGTCTCCGTGGGGGATATCGACTAATCCCTTCCAGCTCCAATGAGAAAATAACGTGAACACCAAAACATAACAAAATAGGAAACTGTATATTTCTACTTTGAACTGCCTAACACTGAAAACACAAGAGAGGCTCACCGACTTAGAGCTAGCACTCCCAAAAATAAAGTGGGACATATAAGGTTTAAGTGAAGTAAGAAGATTAGGTGAAAGTATTGAAGATCGAAAGGAATACATTCTGTACTATAAAGATGAAACAAAAGGAAGTTATGGTGTCGGCTTTATGGTTAAAAACATTTAGAAAAAACATTGATGAATTCAAGGGTATATTAGAAAGAATAGCTGTACTTAATATGCATCTGCCAGGCTACAGGCATAAGTGGTCATTTATTCAAGTATATACTCCCACTGAACAACAGGATGAATTGGTTGAAGACCTATTCTATGACCAACTATCATCAGTTTTACAAGAATCACACAAAAATGTTTTAGTTATAGGAGATTTTAATGGGAGAATAGGCTCTCAACGAACTGGCAAAGGACATGTAGTAGGAAAATTCGGTTTTGGAATAAGAAGTAAAAATGAAGAAAGGATGATTAAAATGGCGTTGGAAAACAATCTTGCGTTTATGAACAGTTTTTTCAAAAAAGATCCAAGAAAAAAGTGGACCTGGTTATATCCAGATGAGTGATACAGAAATGAAATAGATTACTTAGCAACTAACAACAGAAAAATTTTCCAAGATATAAGTAACGCATGGTGAGAGTAGTAATAAATAGTATAGAACCGAAAAAAAGTAGAAACAAATTTAATGTAAAAACTAACATTACAAAAACTCAATATTAAGTAAGTAAACAAAAAAATGAAGTGGAAGAAAAATATAATAATGTAATAAACGAAATATATGGTCCGTCGATAAAGAAATTCCCAAAACCCAAGACTACTCATACCGAAAATAAAACTGAAAGATTAATAAAAGAAAGAAAACTGCTCCTAAAACTAGGAAGACAAACAAAATCTAATGGCGATATCAATATTAAGCAAAAAAAAAATAAGTAATAGCATCAAAAAGAACAGAATTAAAAAAAGAGCCAACGTACTCAATTACCATATAAAAAAGACAGGAGGAATCAAAAAAGCTTTAAGAGAACTAAAAGAGACCAAAACTTGGGTACCAAATATTAAAAATAAAGCATGAAAACAGGAAACGACAAGAAGAGCTATAATACAGACAGCAACTGATTTCTTTAGAAAACTTTATGCAGCAGAACAAAGTACCCAAGATCTAACTATAAATCTCGATGACGATGATGACTTAGAGGATATACCAGTTTTTCTACAATCAGAAATAGAAAAAGCTGTCAACAGTCTTAAGAATAATAAGGTATCCGGAGCAGATCAGATTACAGATGAAATGATCAAAACCTCAGTTATGTCACCGGAAAAGCTAAGAAAACTCACAGAAATATATAACTTCATTTTAAGCACGGAATGTATACCATCTCAATGGACGAAGAGCACAATCATACTATTACACAAAAAAGGAGATAGAAACGTAATTCAAAATTACAGGCCTATAAGCCTCATGTCGAATATTTACAAAGTTTTCTCTAAACTGATTGTAAATAGAATAACATAGATAACAGAATGGCAACCACGTGATGGCAAAGAAAAAGAGGTAGACAAGCAAAAAGATGGACAGACGATATCAAGATTACTGAAGGGACGATCTAGACTAGAAAAGCCAACAACAGAGAAGAGTGGAAAGAACTGGAAGAGGCCTATGTGTCACAGGACACGCTGATCACTAAACTTGGAAAACCGTTATGCGAGATTATAATTAAGTTAAAACAATCATGTACTATGTAAAACAAAATGTTTAGAGTCAGCAATAAAGGCTTAATATATATATATATATGTGTGTGTGTGTGTGTGTGTGTGTGTGTGTGTGAGTGTGTGTAACTATTTTCAAATTTCTTGTCTCTCTGTCTGGACTAATCTTAAGTAAAACTAAACCGATTGTAATTTAACTTCACGGAACACTATCAAATAGAAAAATTGATCACATAAATGGACTTTAATGATAATTCTTAATCTTAAAAACGCCACATTAATAGATATTACCCAGACAAAGCTGCCCGGCCCCGTGCCGCTAGTTTAAAATAAAAATCAGAATGCAAAATAAAGCATTGATAAGGTTTCCAAAATGAAATGTGAATTCAATTTTGGTAGTTATGTGTGTGTTTTGTTTAACACATCGTATATCACACGGTTTAGAAAATGTTTCTTTCTAACAAAGGTTAAGAAAACAAGACACACGGTTTCCCGTTTTATAAAAGTTTTATTGCCCAGTTTACTTTTCGTCAATGCGTGGAAATAAACATCTGTAAACATAAGGACTTGACTTACGTTTCTTTTGTTGAGTTACATAGATCGCAGCATCGTAATTTTTATCGCACTAAAATTAATTAAGTAGTAATAAAAGTATATATATACATATTATTCACTTCATGATAAGTATCAGTGAAGTGATGATGATAAAGAATTAAAATGCAAATGAGTTGTCACCGCTGTTAACAGAACGTTAACAGAAAAAGTCTCCCGTTATCTATTCCACTCTATTCAGCGATAGCGTGGTCCTAGCCCGGATAAACGAAACACCGATTTAAAACCAAATTATGTTAATTTTGTGTTTTTGAAGTGGTTTTTTTTTCTTCAAATTTTGTTGTATTTAAATTTAATTAATACTCCTCATTTTAGAAGTTTGTTAAAATATGTTTTTTAATAATAAGACGTTTTTGGTAATTATGTTTCCTTCTTTTTTTTTGCTTGCTTTAAAAAGCAATCAAATTCGATTGACCTTTTATTAACAAGAATAGGATCTGCTCATAATTCACACATCTCCATCAGAACCCCGTTCTGTTTATGATCGTTTGCATTATAATAAATTAAATTATAAGCCAGTTCATTTTTATTTAATTTTATTCGATGGAGTGCTATATTTCGGAGAAATCCTTACCATTTGGTAGGAATCCCTTTGAACCTATGAGCTCTTATTTATTTAATTAATTCAAAATGTTTGCTTTTATTTTTTGTAAAATATCCATCACCATTTGCCTATATTACTTATTCTGATACTGGGTTATAGAAATCTATTTAGTAATTATAACCCATTTTCTAGTATTAATTAATTTTGAAAAGGTTTTTAAAGCATGCTTTATAAATAAAACATATAAATATGTTTATAGATGAAATGAAAAGATGATAGTTTATTTTAGCCATCTTTTTTCCATTAACTGTTACTTCTTTGTATATTTACGTGACGTAGCAAAGGCTGCTACAATCAAAAACAAAGCTAAAGATCTCAGCAGCTATTTCTAATGACACTCTTTGGATAAGATGAAGTGATTCGATCTTTTTTGTTGCCACAATTATTATTTCCTCTGTGGGAAATATCAATTCAAAAGATTTTTTCGCTTTTCGAAAAGATAACTATGTATTTAATATAAATTGGATACGTGTGTGGTTATCAGCTTATTAAATGTATGACAGGTTTTTTGTAAACCTCAAATTGTTATAGGACCACCTATATTTTTGACATTAGTGGGTGCAAACAAGAATGCAGATCAACCGATGCTAATACACTACCTGTATCGTCACCTATAATACATCGATACGTGTAATACTAGGATAATTGCAGGCGCGTTGCCGACCTTTCAAAAAAGCGTAGGCGGCTCTTTTCGTGAAGGTCCCGAGGACGTATCGGTACGAAAAATTTGCTCCACACACTTCTGGTAAATCGCAAAGAAGTGGACTGCTAATCATCCAGATGAAAAATGTATGACATCGCGACATTTGTCGCGATTTATGATGGTGAAATTCAGCGTCAGAAATTACCTAGTCCGTTAAATTTCGCTGAGCACTAATTATTACTAATTATAACTACGATTTATCGCATGTTGCATATTCTAATAGACTAATAAATGCTACGTGCGAAGGACTATGACGCATTTTATCTAAGTGCTCAGAGGTGATTATGCATATGTATATTTCTGTTTTGAAGCTTTGAATAAAGAAACTTTCATAGGTTGCAATCTATCTAGTTACCATCACACTCTTTCATTGGTCTAGTGGTCGTAAACCCGATTGCTGTTCATGAGGTCCAGGATTCCCAAGTCGGGACAAAATCAGTTTATGATATTTTCTGTCAATAAATTCTCAGCCGTAGCCCGGAATCAGGAAGTTAGCGGTGTTTCACTGCTTCGGAAAGCACGTAAAGCCGTTAGTTCTGCGCCTCAATTCTCTTCAGTCGTGTCGGATTACCGTTCCATCGGACTATGATAGTAAGGAAATAGACAGTTCACTTGCGCTTGCGCATACACTCCGGTACTTTAATCCTGTCCTGCGCAGGTGGCTAGTCTCGGTTGAGACTGACCACCGTGACCGCAATTCAGTCTGGTTTACATTATCATTTACAACTCCACCAAACCGGTAATGAATTTTGTCATTTTATCATTATAATAAATATCGAGAATGAAGTAAAAACCAAGGGAAATATTAGTTTTATTAGCTTAAGAGGGTAGATTTATTTACCTTTAAAAATAGTGAAACGTGTACGCAACCATTTCAATCCATTTAGATAATGAATAAAACATATCTGATAGTCACGTGAGTAAACAGTAGTTGGAGTTTATTTGGTTAGTTAAAATAGATAGTAGCATTTCTCTTTTATGGGCCCAATTTACACATGCAACTGGATATTTTTCAAATTTATATATTAAAAATATCTTCAACTTTTTTAACAATAACCACTTCTAGTCAAATATTTGCAACATTTTATCATAACTGTTGTACTATAAAAATGTAACGATAATTCGACTTATTACCATATATAATATACGATTGACGACCTCATCTAATTAAGTTCGAGGTCAAAATCATTTATTAGGGTTTTCTGTGAAGTAATTCTCAGTAGCAGCCCGGAGTCAAAAAGTAAGCGGTCTCACTGCGTGCCTCGGAATGCATGTAAAAGCCGTTGGCCCTGCGTCTGATCTTTTTCCAATCGTGACCTTTGCTTGCACATACACTCGTGCAATATAATCCTGTCCTGAGCAGATGGCAAGTTTCCTTTGAGACTCGTGACTGAATTTCGGCCTGGAAGATATAATCCTGATATCATTATAAAATGGAAATGTTGCGATGACCTTAATAATCATATACATAAAAATCCCAAAGATTATTGTGTTTATGATGGTTAAGTAGGTTTCTTGTATTTTTTTATCATTTAATTATAGTAATTTTCAATGTTTGTTTTAACATGACTCGTATTTTTCTGTATAAAATTTAATAACATAAAACATATAAACTAACGACTGTTACTCAGAGGGGTAGGCAGAGACTACAGACTTCCATTTGGCACAATCCTCACACTCCTCTCGCGCCTCCTCCATTGTAAATATACCTACGCATACGTACTCGTCGGTTAAGGTTACTCTAAATTTGGCCCATTTTCAATATATCGCCAACTTGGTCAATAAACTTTCGCCTAGGATGTCCCTTTCTGATTCTGTCCTCCACTTCTTCAATCTTTCCTCATTCATTTTTTCTACATGACTAAACTACCGAAGCATTCTTTTCTTAATCGTGGTCACAACATCATCTTGCAAACTACACTCTTCTCTTATCACACAGTTTCTCACCATGCCACTCAACTTTAGCCTTAACATACTCCTTAACAACCACGTTTCTACTGCGTTTATTCCACTCTTATGCTTCGACTGCCACACCCAACTTTCACTACCATACATTAAAATGGGACTAACACAGCATCGTGAATTGCCATACGGGCCTTTTTTGACATATTCTGACTTTCCACAGTAGAGTGTAGAGCACCATTTAGATATAGATTAGGAAATAGATTTCATGAATTCACGCGTCGTTCTATATCCTTATCACATCTACTATTCCTGCTAAATACACATCACAAACGTCTCCCAGAGCAACTTCCCTACTTTTTTCTTTCTTTTTTTTCTTATTTCACATATTGTTTTAGTTTGCTCTCCTTCAAAAACCATGACCTTAGTCTTTCTTACGTTCATTTTCAATCCCCTTTCTCTTAATAAACTTTCCATTAATTTAACCATCATTTGCAACTCGACCGCCGACGCAAATATGACTTGATCGTCGGCGTACAAAAGGCACTTTCTCTCCAGCCTTTAGTATTTCGGGTAATACTCAATTATATCCAGCTGCTTCACCTGCATTCATGATTTTCATTGCTTTCGTT
This sequence comes from Parnassius smintheus behrii, assembly GCA_036936625.1. Taxonomy (NCBI): domain Eukaryota; kingdom Metazoa; phylum Arthropoda; class Insecta; order Lepidoptera; family Papilionidae; genus Parnassius; species Parnassius smintheus. The sequence continues at coordinate 27,118,865 of JAUPFT010000020.1, forward strand.
ATTTCATCTATACTTTTTTATAGAAGAATTTCATTGCAAATGAGCATACGGTTCACCTGATGTTAATTGATTACCACGGCCCATCCGCAACACCAGGGGGAATTGCAGGTGTGTTACCGGCCCTTTAGAAAGGAGTATTTATATCCATATCGCTTTCCTCTTCTTTCGGAATTTCTATTTCATTTAATGCAAACATCTCCCCATTCATAAACAAGCTTTCAAAATATTCCTTCCATCTGTGTAAAGTGAAAACTTTATTACTCAGTATACATCCATTCTTGTCTTGTATGGCATTAATTCTAGTATGTTATAATTAATAACATAAAACATTAAAAATGTATATTTAAATTATTTTTCGTGACCCCGGTAATTTTTTTCGTTTAACCCTGCGTTGTGCAGGACACAAGAGATAATTAAACAAATGTATTATACACCAAAGGTTAGTAAACAATTAAACAAGATGTGTTTATTATTTTATGGTATACCTAACACACAATAATTATAGTAAAGCTAACTAGGGCCACATAACAAGTACACTTTTCCACATACATTTTATTCGAAGTAAGTACACTCGTGGTCCTGGGGGACACCAATTTTCCCTAAAAGTCTAATATGTAAATTCGTTTGTCACAATATTTATCTAAACAATTATTTTTATATATTTGCAAACACGTAAATAATGTCTACAGGTTTAATTACTAGCATTAGATATTACTTATTTTACATTTTATGTAAATTTATTTTTGTACGATAAAAGTTTGTGATTATAGATACAGTTTTCATTGCAAATAAAATTGAAATGATCTGGTTCTACAAAAATAACCAGATCGTAGTTAATATTGGATAAATCCGCCAAATTCGCCCGGCGATCGTCAGAGGCCGCAGTAAATCAACACCACATCAAAGGAGTCAACAACTCGCATGAACTGGCCTTCTGGATGTAACATTTCGATGTGTAATTCACCATTTGTTTTCAAGTCCAATCCAATAATATCCAAGTAAGTCTATCTACAAACCTATATCGTACCGTGGGCATCGTCAGAGTTCATAGAGTAAAATTAAACAGCAGATGGACAGCAGGATTTTATTGATTGCAACAGTGATCTTATTGATTTAAACAATACGTTTGCTAACCCGTTTATCATGCGATGCAATAGTGTATTTTAAACTATGAAAAAAATATATATTTGTGACATATTTTGTAAAATATAAACGAAAAATATTGATGTATATTCATAAAATGCATAATAAATTTAAAAATTCAAGTTTAAAATATTTTATCTGTACCTCAAATCCTCAAAACGCTATATAATAATATGGCGGATATTAGAATCCGTCGTGACGTCACTGGTAAGTGAACTAGCGAATGTGCTGTGTGTTATTTAGAATTTTTTAAGTTTTAAGAAAATTTTTAAGTTATATTACGATTGTTGAAAATTATCCGAATTTTATTGAAAAGACATGGAAAACGGATCGTTGAAGCAGCAAGTTCATATCTAATAAGAATAAATACATTGATGGTGACAAAATTTTTTGCATGCTATCTTGATTTTTGTTCTGCCTATTTGAGGAATGTTAAAACATCACTGTAAGTACCTATTTCCAATTTTTGTTTATATAATAACACAATACCAGGTCAGAGTGTATTTCGATGACATAGTTATGTTTATCTATAATTACAATCATTAGCTATCTTTAGTTATAATATCTAAAATAACGTAATCTATTACAAAATTTGACTTGCAATACCTATAATTAAAATATAAGTCATACTTACATCAAAATAATCCTCACAGAAGTATAGACTAGTTTTTGTAAACAATGTGTTCGGGTATCTTCTTGGCAGTTTTAACCTATTTTTAAGTATTTCTCATATTGCATGTCTTGAGCGCAAAGCGCGTAGGTATGTTCTACTAGCGCATAAAAATCAAGAATCCAACGTTTTGCCGCATGAAATCGTAACTAACAATCATATTGAACATATAACAAGTACATTTAGAAGAATAATTCACAAGAAAGATAAATGATTGTTGAACTTATTAGATTTTTTCAAATCTATTAATTGCTATCTTTACATTAAAAAAGTGGTTTAAGTGGCTTATGGTGTCGATTTATCAAGTTCGCATGGCTGGGTAAACATGATAACTTTTGAAAGTATCAATTGTTCAACTCAATCTATTTTTTAATCTCTTCATCTATCACGTTGGAAGCCATGGAATGTAAGTGGCTGTTTAATTTTGTTTTTTTAGTTATAATTATTTTTTTCGGCTGAGAAATTCCGTAATTTTGGGTGTTCCAGCCGCCTTGTAATAAAATATTTTAGTAAAGGCAGATCCACTTTGACTCACTGAAGGCTCGGCGTGGGTCGGAGTGGGTTACTGTATCATTTGTTTACAGCGGCTCGTGATGAAAATATCGATAGCTGTAGAAATACAAAATATTCCAAAACCCAGTTTGATACATACATACTTGACCAAGATAAGATATTATTATTACTTTTATAATCACAGATTTTCGTTGCAATATATTGTATCGCTAAAAGTACGTAGAATTTATATATAAATATACTTAAACGTCTTGGACTTTATGGAGTAAGGTGAAAATTTTTTTTGAAATCGAAGTAAAGTTAATGAGAAAAAGAAATTATTAACGATTCAGGTAAAAAATACTAGTTTTTACGATAATGCCTTATTATTTAAAAAAAAAACGTTTTACTAAGATTTTCTCCTGTATTGTGGAGACAGTTTACATTCATAAATTGCACAAGGACAAGCATCCAGACCCGGAACAATTACTTGTCGGCCATACAAATACTTGTACCGTGCAGGATTCGGACTCGCGGCCCTCAGCGCTACAGCTCATTGCTAAGCTACTGCCGTCAATGCCGTCATGATTGAGTAAAAATACTTAAAAATTAAAGTAATAATAAAGTTGATTTGTGATCGTTTTAAAATAATTCTGTTTATTAAATTAAATTATAAAAAAATATTTGAATATAAGTAATAATAACATAGTAAAGATAAAAAAATATTTTTATTAGATTTTTTTTCTAAATTTTTTCACTATCATATGAGTCGTGCACTTCTAGATTTTCCAAACGTTTTATTGACGTTTAACATAAAATTATCTATAGTCTATAGTATATATCAATTAAATATATATATATATATATATATATATATATATATATATATATATATATATATATATATGTTATTTGTGACAACCTGTGTGTATTCAAAACGTACTTTGAAAATTTGTAAAATTCGTATAACACTTAATGTTATAACACGAAAACTTAAAGCATGCATATTTGGATTTACCAAAAGTTTTTAAATGAGTTGGCACTTGAATCAATAACTTCCCCGGTGTTCTTATGGTCGTATTTTTGCATTCAGGCACAGCACACCAGTGATAAAGTTGATAACTCATTATTAAACATCCAAAAATATCTTATTCCTTCGCAAAATTGGCAAAATCTTAGGATAGTGACGTCACGAGCTTAACAGCATAACGGCTAGTGTTTTTGCGCGAAAATTTAAAACGATAAATTAAAAGTAATGTTTATGGCACTATTCGGTTTTAAAAAATATATAAAAATTAAAGTGGTTTATTATCACTCTAGGAGTCATTTAAAGTGGCAAATATTCAGCAGTGAACTTTTGATGGGCTTTAATGGTATGGTATGATAACTCTGGAGCCATCTTTGGGTACTCTTAGAATATTTATCCATATTCTAGGAGTATTTACTATATTATTTTCTTGAATTGTTTTGTAACGTTACATATTTAAAGTTACACATTTTTCTAAACGATATAGACTATCCATATTTAGACAGTAAACATGCATGTTTCGCTGTATAATATGCTGAATTATGAGCATCAATACGTTTTTTTAAATTATTGTTCATTAACATTTTTTTATACTTATCACTTAGGTGCTAATAGTGTTAATAGCCTCTTGGTTTTTACCTGTTATGCCCGTTCACATAAAATAGCAATTTGCTTTAATTGTTTATTTTACAGAGGTTACGGTATGTTCCGTGTATTATTGACTGCGAATAATTTTTAATCCTTGACATAGAAGGGCAACGGTCACGCGACAGTCGTGGTACTCTATTAAAGAATAATAAAATTTTATTGCTCTGTACTCGTACGTTTTAATTTAAACATAACATACATATTTTTATTCGATGAACATACTCGTAGTGCTAACTTAACCCTCAACAATCAGTACAAAGTATCTATCAAACAAATATCCGTAATATTGTCATATAAGAGAAAGTATTGCTTTCATTTGAAGACATCACTCTTGTTATTTTTAATACAACGTAATATAAAACAATAAACGTAATACAATTTATTAATAGTTATTTGTAGGTCAAATAAACATTTCTCTCCCCCGGAATTCGAACACGTAGCGGCGTAGTCAAACGCTTGCTACTAAAATCGAGATTAGGGGAATCGTATTGTCGTTTAGAATAAAAAGTGGATTCTGTATGATAATCTGAACGTTATTACATTCGCTATTTGATTCAAATAAATCTGTCTGTTTCTTCATATGTTACTCTGAGCTTGTATCATCCATTTCAGCTCCGTGAGATCGGGAGCTACGTGTGAAATTTTTTTTAATCAAAACTTTTACCAACTCAAGAGCACTTAAAATTACTAAGATAGATTAAATTAAATGGCCTCTTGCAGATATATTAAAATCAATAGAGATGAATAAGACTGATTAAAGAACCTCCTCAACGTGTTCGAGGCATGCACAGAGGTGATCATAACATCGTCAATGTTTAAATATGGATGTATTATTTTGTAAACTTCCAAACTTCCTTTATAAAACAAATATAACGGAAGTTATGATAGAGTTCAAAGCAGAGTAAAGTAGGGTAAGGTGATAGATGTTGTAATATATATATATATATATATATATATATATATATATATATATATATATATATATATATATATATATATATATATATATATATATATTAATAATATCATTATCAATATGCAGTGTAGTGGCGGTTGAGAATATCCACTACCCCATATCTTCCCGTGGGTGTCGTAAGAGGCGACAGAGGGAGACAGGCAGGAGATGGGCAGCAGCATCTTCCTGATAACAACAGTGATATAATAAAAAAAAACTGCGGTTGCCAACTCGTTCGCCAAGCGTGGCAATTATGGCAAATATCCCCCATGAATAACGCAAAACTAGGCACACGAGAAAACGGTGAGCTGAAGTTAGGGAAATTTGGAGTAGGGCAACGGAACCGAAGGGGCCAGAAGTAGGCCGACTTTGTGGATAAAGAGGGACTTTTTATGATGAACTCTTTCTTCCAGAAGCGGCCCCAGAGGAAGTGGACCTGGTGGAGCCCCAACGGTTCGACAAAAAATGAGATTGACTTCATTATGACGACCAGACGCCAACTGTTCAGTGATGTCTCAGTGATCGCAAGGGTGAAAACTGGCAGCGATCACCGAATGGTTAGAGGCACACTGAACCTAAACGTTAAGTTGGAAAGGTCTCGTCTAATGAATTTAACGCCTCGTCCCCTTCGTGCTCTAATCCAGAATCCCGAAACCTTTCAGCTCGAGTTACGTAACCGCTTTCAGTGCCTAGAAGATTGCAATGCAGTGGACGATATGAATGACAAGCTAGTGGAAACTGTTCATGCCGTCGGAGCTAAGTTCTGCAAGACCCGCCGCAGAATAACACAAAAACTCTCCGATCACAGTCTTAATCTCATGGCTGTTAGTCGCGAGCTGAGGCTGCAATCGTCAACAGATTTGACAGCGTACAGGCAACTGAACAGACAGATCTCCAAACGCATTCGGCGAGACTTACGCAACTTTAATACTGCTCGTATTAAAGAAGCGATCGAGCGGAACCAGGGCTCCAAAGTCTTTCCTAGAGTTCTGTCTGCCAGAAAGAGCCAACTGTCAAAGCTGAAGACTGAATGTGACAGCATCGTTTCCGGGACACCTGAGATTTTGAGTGAGATTGAGAGGTTCTATGGGCAGCTGTACACATCATCGTTGGAGCCACACGCAAGTGTAATATAACGATCCAAGAGCATGTCTTATCTGATACTATTCCGATGATATCCCGGACGTCAGTTTGAGCGAAATTAGAATGGCTCTCCAGCACCTTAAAAACGGCAGGGCCCCAGGCGAGGATGGAATCACAGCGGAGCTTCTGAAAGCGGGTGGAACACCGGTACTTGAAGTCCTTCAGAAGCTCTTTAATTCCGTCCTCCATGGTGGCACTATTCCGGAGGCGTGGAGAAGAAGTGCGGTGGTCCTGTTCTTTAAGAAAGGTTACAACACTCTCTTGAAAAACTACAGACCGATTTCCCTTCTGAGCCGCGTTTACATGCTGTTTTCGAGAGTCATTACGAATCGTCTCGCATGTAGACTCGACGACTTCCAGCCTCCCGAACAAGCCGGTTTCCGAAAATGCTTCAGTACCAAAGACCACATACATACCCTGCGGCAGATTATACAGAAGACCGAAGAGTACAATCTGCGGTGCCAAGTTTACTGTCGGTATATCGAAGAGCTGAAGTGTTTGTACAGTAGGGCTACGATGTGTATCCAAGTACAGAACCAGATTTCAAAACCAATTCAACTGCAGAGAGGTGTAAGACAGGGTAACGTTATATCCCCGAAACTCTTCACCGCTGCGTTGTAAGACGTTTTCAAGCTACTGGACTGGAAGGGATATGGTATTAACATCAATGGCGACTACATCACTCACCTTTGGTTTGCCGACGATATAGTCCTTATAGAATCGCTGGAGGACCTTAGCATTATGCTCAATAACCTCAATGGTGTCTCCCAACGGATATGTCTTAAGATGAACATGGACAAAACAAAGATCATGTTTAATGTTCATGTCACACCTATGCCGGTAGTTGTTGGGAGCACAATGCTCGAAGTTGTTGACGAGTACGTTTACCTGGGACAAATAGTCTGACTAGGTAAGTCCAACTTCGACCGAGAGGTCAATCGATGAATTCAACTCAGCTGGGCAGCGTTCGCGAAATTACGACACTTTTTCTCGTCAGGTACCTAGATTGTACAACCAGTGCGTGTTGTCAGTGATGACTTACGGATCTGAGACGTGGTCCTTAACTGCTGGCCGTATAAGGATGCTCAAGGTCGCTCAGCGAGCTATCGAAAGTGCTATGCTCGGAGTTTCTCTGCATGATAGACTCAGAAATGAGGATATCCGCAGTAAAACCAGAGTGACCGACATAGCCCATCGGATTAGTAAGCTGAAGTGGCAATGGGCTGGACATATAACTCGAAGAACCGATAACCGATGAGGAAGAAAGGTTTTCGAGGGTCAGCCTCGTACCGGTAGATTTAGTGTAGGGCGACCCCCCAGTACATGGAGTGACGACCTGGTAAGACATGCAGGAAGTCGATGGATGCAGGTGGCATCACCGCATTTAGTGAGAGACCACCCTACATTTTGCGTACTGGTAAGAGGCTGCCACTCGAGAAAAGTTCTTTTCAATTTATTGTCAGTTCTTCGAGCTATATGTTGTGCTACGTCAGTTACTCTGTTTCAACCACGGATATCCTCATTTCTAAGTTTATCATACAGAGAAACCCCGAATATAGATATCTTGTGCCTATCTTGTGCCTATGTTTAGGTTGAAGGCTCCCAATAACACCGTATAGTGGGTTTTGGAGGAATTCATGGCTCTAGAAATATCCTCATTTATTTTCTCCACGTCCTTATCAAGAAGTGCCGAGATTGGTGCTTAAAACTGTATGACTTTCAGTGAATGCAGATTCTAAGTATAAGGTACGCAACCCTCGGTCGACACAGTCCCAAACTTTACAACGTAGTTAATGAGAGACTTGTGAACGATAAATCCGACGTCTCCTTGGGACAGATATTCGCCCACTTGGTAGTAGAATAAGTTGCCCGATTCCAGAATTACCGTGTCCTCCTCCTTTCTTCAGACCTCTGATAATCCTATAATATGCAAGCACAACTTATCTATCTCTTATTCCGGCTCCGGGATCTTCTCATCTGTCCTCAAGGTATGTGCGTTATATGTTGCCAGATCGAGTCGTCTTAGGTGGCAGCCGAACCTTTACCAGAGATTCTTAGCACCCACTGTCTCGCCGTTATCTAGGTCGCCACCGCCAGGAATAGCGGGGCCATCGGGGACTGAGGGTCATTTATTTATGTCTTTATTTATGGAAGGTATATTTTCACAGTTGCCATGCTTGGCAAGCGGGTTGGCAACAGCAGTTCTTATGCCTTTTTCTGTTATCAGAAAGACGCTGCTGCGCATCATTTGCCTCAGTTGTCCTGCGCCTCTATCGCCTCTTGATGACATCCACGGGAAGATATGGGGTAGTGGCTATTCTTACCTACCACTACACGAGGGGAACTTTGTTGAAAAATACGATAGAAAATGAAAAAAATGCAATATCTCTTCACAGAACCAAGGAATCGAGCCGATCGAAGATAGCTCGATTGTCAATGAATCCATCTGCTCTGTGCTGGATGCGATCAAAAGAAAAGAACTGGCACTGGGGAGCCTCAGAACAGAGATGAGCCCTGAACCTGCACCGTGTAAAGTTGCAAGCGGTGTGCCGGCATGAACTACTGTCCCGCTCTGCTGAGCACGCCAAGAAATGCTTTTCATTCAAATTGCACAATTTATAGTTATAAAAATTATACCGAAAATTTAAAAAGAAAAAAATTATATATATTTAAACACACACACACACACACACACACACACACACACACATATATATATACCATAGAAATTGGTTTAAAAGTCACTTTTTTTATATAGGATAGGGTGACAAACGAGCACACAGTCCACCTGATGGTAAGTGGTTTCTGTGGCCCATGGTCATCTACATCAATCCTCAATTACGAATTAAAATGCAGATGCGTTGTCACCCGTGAGGACCAAGACGGAATGCCTCGTTTCCAGTAAAAAGGGTCTCCGGTTCTCTACACCCACCATACGAAATACAGTAGCATTAAGCTACTATTTCACGCTGGTATTCTGTGAGAGCGTGGTCCCTCCCCGGTCGAGCCGACCCATGTGAGCTACAACTATACTTCTAATATAACTGCAGCATGGCTCTACCACGTAGAAAAACGTCACAACTCCATACTTAAAATCAGTAATCACCAGGTGTTCAGTTCTTTCAATAGAGATACTAAGTTACACCGTGGCTCCATAATATTAGTTTTTAAATCCATATTATGTTAAGAACGTAAAGATATTGTAATCCTATCTGTTGAGCGAACTGTAGAAATGTTAAGTGTTAAGATTGAGCAACTCATTTTTGTCAGTCACTCCCATGATTAAGATATGATTAAATCTATCTAGCTTAGTATATGTATGCTTAAGACTGAGGATATCACGTCGAATTATGTGGTAAAATGTTCTGGCTTAGAGAGTGTTTTTTTTTTATAGAAGAGGGGGCAAACGAGCATGCGGCTCACCTGATGTTAAGTGACTACCGCTGCCCATGATCAACCGCAACACCAGGAGAATTGCGGGTGCGTTGCCGGCCCTTTAGAAAGGAGTAAGCTCTTTTCTTGAAGGTCCCCAGGTCGTATCGGTCCGGAAAAATCGCCGGTGGTAAACTATTCCACAGAGAGGTTGTACGTGGAAGAAAACTCCTTGTGAAACGTACAGTGGTGGACCGCTAAGCATCCAGATGGTGTGGATGGTATCGGGACGTTTGCCGTGTAGTGCGTTCACGAAATTTGGCGGCTGGGAATCCGAACAATTCCTCAGAGCACTCCCCTTGATAGATGCGATAAAATACGCAAAGAGATGCAACATCTCTTCGCAGCGCCAGTGAATCGAGCCGATCGGAAAGCACTCGGTCGTCGACGATTCGAGCCGCTCTGCGCTGGATGCGGTCAAGTGGAAGGAGCTGGTACTGGGGAGCCCCAGCCCAGAGATGGGAACAGTATTCCATGTGCGGCCGAACCTGCGCCTTGTAAAGTTGCAGGCGGTGTGCCGGCATGAAATACTGTCCCACTCCGCTGTGCACGCCAAGCTTTTTAGAGGCCAATTTGGCCTTCCCTTCCAAGTGACCACAAAACCGCACGTCACTCGATATGTCGACGCCGAGGATTCCGATACTGGCTGAGGCAACAAGGGGAGTGCCTTGAAACTGAGGGGATACGACAAAGGGGTTCTTTTTAGCGGTTAACGCGCAAACTTGTGTCTTCTGGGGGTTAAACTGGACTTGATTTAGTCGTATACAGACATTTAGTCGTATATATGACAGTGTTACAGTCATACCCTTCATAAAGTATTTTTTTATAGTTAATTGGACTTGTTTGGATTTTTTCTTTTATTAACTTCCCAGTGAGAAGTTATTGTAATGTGTCAGATTGTGCAAATTGGAAATTTTAACGTATAGGATCCACGTTTCAAGGTCTTAAAAGTCGAGTAGTATTGTTTTTAAGACGATGTCCGTGTGTGCGCATGTACGTATGTATGTATGTTCGGATTAAATTGTCAAAAAATTGTATAAAATATTAAAACATACGATATTTTTTTATTCTTTTCACTAAGAAGTTACACGTGTGGACCTTTTGCATCACACCTAGACCACTATTTTTATTAATTGGGTCGACTGGGATATTATTTAAATGTTAGGCAGAATGTGTCCCCATACCCTCCTACCATATTTTTTCTTACACTTTGGCATATTGCACAAAGGTAAGTAAGATAGTTTTCTTATCCATCCGTAGAGTGTAATACCTACACTAGATGATAGATGATATAAATGATATAAAGTTTGCTATGTTTGATATATAAATTATTTGATATGATATTAGAAAATTAATATGATATTAGAAGAAAACCTCTGCTTGATGTGGATGTTTGAAATGCTCTTCAATCTTACTAACTTTTGCCCAATCTGTCAAACTTGAACTTGTTGGTTTTGCGAATCTGCTAGCATGATCATAGCTTAAAATTTAAATCATTATTTTTAAATTCACGATATATGGTAGAAAGTTCATTGAATATATAGGTATATATGAGAAAAGATGATAATTCAACTGCCATACATGTTAAAAATGCAAACACTCTTGACACTCTAAAATAATAGATTTTTTGTTTCTTTCTTATTATTTTAATATAACTTTTAATTTTTATATAGTACTTGATAAATTCTTTATTAATGGATATTTATTACCAAAACGTAAATAGAATCAGGACCAAAGTTACTGATATTTATTTTAATACTATAAGCTGTAATTTTGATGTTATATGTTTTACGGAAACCAATTTAAATGATAGTGTATTTGATTCTGAAATGTTTGATTCCCAATTTACTGTATTCAGAAGGGACCTTTATACAAGTTGTATTTCTAAGCATGATGGCGGTGGCGTATTAATTGCTGTTAAGGATAAGTATCATGTAATTAGACAAACGAGTTGGGAATGTGAAATTGGAGATCTTTGGGTGACTATCCTTCCGAGCAATGTTTGCTGTCGAAAGTTCCACTTATGTTTATGTTATCTCCCTCCCGATATTTCTCGCGACCACTTGCAAGCCTTTTACGACAATGTTCATAAAAACGTATCCCGTGTTGAGGATAAAGACACATTTTTACTTATCGGCGATTTTAACACCCCTCATCTGAGTTGGTCCCCTAGTACTTATAGTAACGTTATGACACCTGGTATTTCATACGACTATAAATCTAATTGTCTTGTTGATATTATGAATCTTTGTAACCTGGTTTAACTTAATTCAGTCTATAATGTGAATAGCCATCTTCTTGATCTCGTCTTGTTGATCACAACTGAGAAAGTGCTTGTAACATCTACTGAACCTTTTACTCGAATAGATTCACATCACCCCCCACTGAAAATTGTACTAATGGAAAATTTTAAATTAAAAAAAATTAAACGTACGCAACCAATAAGATATAACTACCGCAAATGTAATTATCCAGATTTAAAAGAGTATCTTGCAACTGTTGATTGGTTTAACTTATTAAATGAACCAGATATAAACGAGGCTGTTGATAAGTTTTACACTCCCTTGAAAAAGTTAATTGCAAAACACACACCGCTTGTAAGTAAAACCAATAACAAATATCCACCATAGTATACTTCAGCATTAATAAAGTGTCTCAAAGAAAAAGATAAATTTCACCGTCGTTTTAAAAAAATATCAAAATCCTAGACACTTATGCATTGCTACGCACGAGATGTAAAAAACTCACGGAATCGGTGTACGCATCGTTTATTACCTCCATGGAAGAAGGTCTATCGGATAACATAAAGATATTTTGGAATTTTGTTAGCAATAAAGTAGGTAGCTCAGGTATGCCACAGACTATGACTCTTGGTACGGAATCTTCTTCTGACGCACAAGGAATATGCGAACTTTTTTCTCGGTACTTCAGTTCAGTTTTCGAAGTTTCTCAACCAGTCGTTAACCAGGAGTTTGTTACTAATAATATTGTAGACTGTGATAGTTATTGTAATTACAGTCTGTGTAATAAAGAACTAAGTCAGGATACAATATTGGACAAATTAAAGAAATTAGATACTCGCAAAGGTCCAGAGTATGATGGTATTCCCGCTATATTTTTCTCAAATTGTGCAAGGCAACTGTGTGAACCACTAACACTATTGTTTAATAAGTCATTAAAGTCTGGTGCTTTCCCTTCCATTTGGAAACTGGCTCACATCGTACCCATTCACAAGTCAGGAAAGAAGTCTAACTGCGAAAACTATAGACCTATTAGTATTTTGTGCTGTGTTGCTAAGGTTTTTGAATCTGCGTTGTATGTTCATCTTTACTCTCAAAATAATCCGCTTATATCTAGCAAGCAGCATGGTTTCGTGAGAAGCAGATCAACAGTGACTAATTTGTTAGAATACAAAAACTACTTGTGCGAGGTTTTCGCCGTGGGTGGCCAGGTTGACGCCGTCTATACCGATTTTACAAAAGCTTTCGACAAAGTAAGCCATTCTTTACTCTGAAAAAATTAGCTATGTCGGGTATTCATGGAGATCTACTGCGATGGGTCCATTATTACCTCGATGATAGAAGCCAACTTGTTGCTCTCAAAGGTTTCACGTCATCTCCTGTCTCAGTTAAATCCGGTGTTCCTCAGGGTTCACATCTCGGTCCGTTATTTTTTATTGTATTCATAATCTATCTGATTTGTCTACGTGGTAGAGCCGTGCTGCAGTTATATTAATAGTATAGTTGTAGCACGAATGGGTCGGCTCGACCGGGGAAGGACCACGCTCTCACAGAATACCAGCGTGAAATGGTAGCTTAATGCTGCTGTATTTCGTATGGTGAGTGTAGAGAACCGGAGACCTTTTTTGCTGGAAACGAGGCATTCCATCTTAGTCCTCACGGGTGACAACGCATCTGCATTTTGATTCGTAATCGAGGATAGATGTAGATGTCTATGGGCCGCAGCAACCACTTACCATCAGGTGGACTGTGTGCTCGTTTGTCACCCTATCCTATAAATAAATAAATAAATAAATAAAATTTGTAAACTGTCCAGTCCTTGCCTTCTATATGCTGATCACTTGAAAATGTACCGTGTAATACAGGATTTATCTAATTGTGTTAAGCTACAAGATGATATTGATTCAATATCTGAATGGTGCCGGTTTAACGATATGCATCTCAATGTTAAAAAAGAGTTTTATTATAACGTTCACAAATAAGAGATATAAACAGACATATGACTATAAAATTAATGAAGATTAATTAGACAGAAAACGGTAACAAAGGATCTGGGTGTGCTGTTTGACTCTAAATTAACATTTCGTGAACACTATGCCCACATTAAGAACAAAGCATTCCAGTTACTAGGTTTCATAACAAGATGCACTAAGGACTTCAAACAGCCTCAAAGTTTCCTGACCGTTTATAATAGCCTTGTCCGTAGTATTCTTGAGTATGCTTGTGGCATTTGGTCCCCTGCTACACAGTGCATTCGGATAGTATAGAAAGCGTCCAAAAAAGAACCCTTAGAATACTTAGCTACAAATGTGGTCTTGGTCGCCGTCTTTTCGGTTATAGTGAGAGATTCAACAAATTTAAAATGACCTCTTTACTTATTCACCGTAAGGAATATGACCTTATATATTTACATAAAATTCTCCATAATGAGATTGATTCCGGTTACCGCTTAAGTAAATTAAACTTAATTACAAAGCGCAATCCCCGAATTCCTAGCAAGACATTTTACCTGCAGACTTACAAGAATAATACTTCTTTTTACAACCCGATAATAAGAATATTTCGACTTTACAACGAGATATCAATGAAAGACTCCGGCTTGGATATTTTTGACCCAAGATCAAGGATATTCAAAAGACTAGTAAAAGAGCTTACAGTCATAAACACTGATTCCCATATCACATAGATTTTAAATTTGTTGTTTGAAAAATTTGTTCTTTGTATTATGTTTACTACATACGTATATATTATGTTTACTACATACATATATGTACGGCATTAATATTGTTAATATTGTTAAGCGTAGACTTGATCTCCCTTATAATAAAATATGAAAATGATGTGTCAACATACTTAGGAAAACAATATATATATATATATATATATATATATATATATATATATATATATATATATATATATGTAATGAAATGAATGATATTTCATTAATTTGAATTTGCTGCGCTTCGCGTATCTATGTTGTCTGTGGAAGATGGTAGAGGGCGCATCGAAGTGATGTGTAAACTATGATTCAATGGCGGATGACGTTTAGATTATTTTGTGCATTTTATTGTTATAAAAACTTGTAGAGAGATAAACCGAAGGATACGATTGAGGAAGCAATATTAGTAAACTTTAAATGTCGTTTCTTTGTATTTTCAGGTGAGATAGAAGTGTAATTGTCATAACTTGATAATTGTTGTAATATTGGAAAGACGTGTTAAATAAAACAAAACTTTGTATTTTCAGAGAAACAATTTGTGGTTTATTTTGAAGATCCTCAATAATATACCTTATAAAACGACATTTTTGTTAACTAAGAGAAGATGGACCGGCTGCAATTCGAGTTTACGATGATAGCCTCAAATGATGGCAAATCTAATGTACTAGCCATAACCTCAATATCTACAGAAGAAGGAAAATGTTATGTTTTACCCGAGGAGCTGAAGCCGGTGAGTCATCATACATATATTGTTAAAATGAACACTTTCACAAAAGTAAAAAATAGCATAAAGAAAAGACACCAAAGTAGAAAAGTATGGATAAAATTGGATGAAAATCTAAAGAAGACATATGTAGATGAGGAAGGTAATATGCAATTTTTAGATCAATATTTAGAAGAAATGAGCACAAAACAAACAAGAGACAAAGATGACAGTTTGCAACATATCTTGGAACAATTAATAGAAACTACAACTAAGAAAGAAAGTCAACATAACTTAAAACATATTTCAGAAAAATTTATTATTGAAAAATTCACAAGCAAGAATCCTAATGCGATGCAATGGATAGAGATTTTTGAAAAAGAGTGTGCGCGCTTCAATATAACAAAAGATGAAACAAAAATTGATATATTGAGGTTATTTTTAGATAAACCTTGTTTGGATTGGTATAGCTCGATGATTATAAAACTAACAGTAAATTCTGAATGGAGTGAATGGAAAGACAAATTTTTAGAAACTTTTAAAAACCGAGGATGGGACATAGTCACATATGCTCTCGCATTTAGGTATAAAGAAGGACTGTTAATTGATTATGCCATAAAAAAAGAATGGCTTATATTAAATATAAACAAATCTATAGATTCCAAAACAATGATAGATCTTATTGCAACTGGTTTACCTGGATTTTTCTTAAATAAGTTAAACAGGGACGAACTCAACAACACTACTGATTTGTACAACGAGATAAGAAAATATGAAGGTATGGTGTACAAGAAAAACTCAACTAACATAAAGAGTGGTATATTTTATAATAAAAATAAAACTAATGAGAAGAAGCCATGTAAGACTTGTGAATCTTTGGACAAAGGAATTAGATATCATCCGGAGGAGTCATGTTGGTTCAAGAAAAATAAAAATGAACCTGAAAAGGTTCTTAAAACTAAAAATGTAAATAATAACTCCATCATTGAAGTAGACATAAATGCTTGTAAAAAAACTAGTAAGTACACCATTAATCAAAATCAAGCTATTATTAGAAAATAAACTAGAAGTGAGCGGCATTTATGATTCAGGCTCACAGATCTCTTTAATAAATTCAAGATTGATAAAAGTAAAAGAAAAAAAAGATGATGTGAATATAGCATACATGAAAACGGTTAATGGTGTGAAGAAGATGGATGGCTTGATAACAATAAAAATAAAAATATTTGATTTGGAAGAAGAGGTGGATGTATACATAGTAGAAAATGAAGATTTTGAAGATTTCATAATCGGATTGGATATGATAAAGAAATTCAGATTAACCCAAAATGAGAACTTGCAGATAGAACAAAAGAAAATAACAAATAAAATAGACAGAATGTCTAAAGATAACAGAAATGAAGATAAGAATATAGAAACATATACAGTAAATTTCAATGAACACATAGAAACAAAGGAATTTATAAGTATGACAGATCATTTAGATAATAAAAAGAAAATTGAGATAGAGAAAATTATAAAGGAATATACAACAATTTTTGCTAAGGACAAGTATGATATAGGATCAGTTAGAGATTATGAAGCTCACATAGATTTAATAGTAAATAAATATTGTAGTAAAAGACCATACAGATGTACAATAGAAGATAAATTAGAAATTGAAGAGCAAATATCCATGTTACTAAAGAATAATTTAATAGAAGAATCTTACAGTCCTTTCGCTGCTCCAGTGACATTGGCTTTTAAAAAAGGTGAAAATAGAAAATCCCGTTTATGTGTAGATTTCAGAGAATTGAACAAAATTGTTGTACCACAAGCTCAACCTTTTCCTTTGATAGATGATCTAATTATTAAAACAAGAAATTGCAAGTATTTTACTACACTGGATATAAACTCAGCATTTTGGGCAATACCTTTACGGGTGGAAGACAGAAGTAAAACAGGATTTGTCACACAAGATGGCCACTTCCAGTGGACCTGCCTCCCTTATGGCTTGAAAACATCACCAGCAATTTTCCAGAGAATTTTAAGCAATATTTTAAGAAAACACAATCTCACAGGATACTCTGTAAACTATATTGACGATATTTTGATATACTCGTCTACCTTTGAAGAACATATAAAGCACATAAGAAATGTATTAGAGGCAATAATTAAAGAAGGCTTTAGATTGAAGTTTAAGAAGTGTACCTTTGCTTCAGACTCGGTAAAATACCTCGGCCATATAATTCAGAACAACTCAGTAAGACCATTAAAAGACAATTTGATTTCAATAAAGAATTTTCCAACTCCTAAGACGCAAAAAAACATCAGACAATTTTTGGGAAAAATAAACTTCTACCATGAATACATACCAAGAAGTGCAATTATCCTAGATCCATTACATAATTTATTAAGAAAAAACGAGAAGTTTGTATGGTCAGAGAAGTGTGAAGAATCATTTAATCAGATAAAAAGATATTTATGTTCTCAACCGGTCTTGGAAATATTCGACAAAGACTTACCAATCAAAATCTTTACCGATGCATCTTTGGAGGGCATTGGAGCAATATTAAAACAGACACAACTAGATGGTAAAGACAAACCGGTGGCATATTTCTCAAAAAAACTGAACGAACATCAAAAACGGAAAAAGGCTATATATTTAGAATGTCTTGCTATGAAAGAAGCCGTTAAATATTGGCAGCACTGGCTCATTGGAAAACAATTCACTATTTACTCAGACCACAAACCTCTAGAGAACATGAACATTAAATGCAGGACAGATGAAAATTGGGTGATCTAACATATTACCTATCTCAGTATGACTTTACAGTAAAATATATACCTGGTAAAGAAAATGTAGAAGCAGACTGTTTGAGCCGAAATCCGGTATTAGAATCAGAAGATAACAGTGAGGAACTATTGAGAATAGTTAATTTAATACAAATAAAAGATATAGTTGAAGACCAAGAGAAAAATGAAACAATAAAAGAAAAGAAACAAAATTTAATACACAAAAATAAAATCTATTATAAAAAAATAAAGAAACAGGAAAAGATTATCCTCTCAGAAGAATTTAGTAAAAAATTTATAAAAAAGGTGCATGAAAATTTATGCCATATTGGGATCAGACAATTGCAGAAGAAAATAAGTCCTATATATACAGCTATAAACCTAACAAAAAATATTATAAATATTTGTAAAACATGTGAAATATGCATAAAAAATAAATCAAGATGTCAAAAAAAATTGGATTAATGTCACAACTGGGACCAGCTACAAAACCATTTGAGATAATGTCAATGGATACTATTGGTGGCTTTGGAGGATCTAGGTCTACAAAGAAATACCTACATCTTTTAGTAGACCACTACACAAGATATGCATTTATTGCGACTTCAAAAACTCAGAATGCAAGTGACTTTATAAATCTAACAAAGAAAGTACTAGAGACAGATGAGATTGGAATTATCCTGACAGATCAATATCCGAGCATCAATTCAAGAGAATTTAAGCAATATTTGCAGGAGAATAATATTAAACTAATTTTTACAGCTGTGAATACACCATTCTCGAACGGCTTGAATGAAAGATTAAATCAAACAATAGTAAATAAAATAAGGTGTAAAATGAATGAGAAAAATAATAAGAGAACGTGGACAACACTAGCAAGAGAATGTATACAGAAATATAATGAAACAGAACACTCCGTTACAGGTTTTGCACCAAAATATTTACTGGATGGTACAAATGTCAGTATTCTACCAAATGAATTTAAAACAATAGAAAAGGAAGACAAGTGGATGGCTGATAGAAGATTGGCATTAGAGAATACAATAAAATCCCATGAGTACAACAAGAAAATATTTGATAGAATTAGAAAAATGCAAGAGTTTAATGTAGGAGACAGTGTATATTTAGAAAATGGAAATAGACTGAATAGAAAGAAATTAGACGAATTAAAAATAGGTCCTTTCAAGATAATAGAGAAAATATCGAATTCAATTTATAGGCTTGATACAGGCAACAGAAAAGCAGAATCAACATTATTTCACATAACAAAATTACAACCTGTCGTAACAGAAGAAGATGAAGGAGAAGAAAACGAATATGAAGATAACTTATAGGTACATTGTATAGATATATTGCTTAGAATTTTCGCTCTTAGGGGGGGAGATGTAATGAAATGAATGATATTTCATTAATTTGAATTTGCTGCGCTTCGCGTATCTATGTTGTCTGTGGAAGATGGTAGAGGGCGCATCGAAGTGATGTGTAAACTATGATTCAATGGCGGATGACGTTTAGATTATTTTGTGCATTTTATTGTTATAAAAACTTGTAGAGAGATAAACCGAAGGATACGATTGAGGAAGCAATATTAGTAAACTTTAAATGTCGTTTCTTTGTATTTTCAGGTGAGATAGAAGTGTAATTGTCATAACTTGATAATTGTTGTAATATTGGAAAGACGTGTTAAATAAAACAAAACTTTGTATTTTCAGAGAAACAATTTGTGGTTTATTTTGAAGATCCTCAATAATATACCTTATATATATATATATATATATATATATATATATATATATATATATATATATATATATATATATATATATGTATAATTTTTAATGTATTTTGATTGTTATCTGTATATATAATAAATAAATATATAAAAGACGTATAATGAAGCCTTTTAGTAGCTGCCAGCACTAGTAAATGCGAGTTAAATATAATATAATGATAAAAATGAAGTTAAACGAGATAGATACAAAAAAAGTCGTTAAAACTTCTAATAAAATTTCGAAAGTTCAACTTCAAAAGTTCGCTACGGACACCCACTTTAACTTTTCGTACGAACTTGTTTTTAGCTTATTTGACAAGTTTTCACCAATAATGATTTCGTAAATTTACGCGAACACTATACATTGCATAAAACTAAATTTACTAATGCGAAAAATCCCGTACGAAGAAATTATCTGTAGTGTTGAAGATTGTCTGTTTAAGAATAATATCGGTAAGGAAGATTTGGAGGCTATATGTGAAGATATTTTGTCCTTGTTACGTCGTAGTGCAGTGCCGAAACCAAACATTCCTAAAGACGAATTTACAGCTAAGCTAACGATACTCTGCGCGGATAAAGGAAATGCTACGGTAATAACGGAAACGTTAGAGTATAATTTTAAAATACTACAGCTTTTATCGGACGAAAGTACATACAAAAAGGTCAAAACAGACCCCACAACTAACAAGCTTAAAGCAACTAGCTATTTAATAAAGAAATACTCAGAGAAATTAAATCTCGACGTGAATTCGCAAATATCATCATGTACCAAACCACCGAGATTGTATGAGTTACCAAAGATACACAAGATTAAAACTACTTTTACGGATTTTATCGCGTTTATTTTTACTTTTTATTTTTAATTCCCGACGTTTCGGGCACTTTCCAGCACCCATGGTCACGGGGGACTGAGATGACTGACGTCCCGATGTCATTGTTAAACCCGGAGTACCTTCAGCTTTTTTAATTATTGTTTATGGTCCGACCTATGCAAAATGAACTGACTATGTCCTGAGGTCTTGCAGTGGTCGTGCAGTGCAGTGTTATCGCCGATATATTCATGGAAAACTTTGAGGAGAAAGCCCTCCTTATTGCACCTGTTGCACCAAGGATCTACAAGCGGTACGTAGACGATACTTTCACAATTTTACCATCAGACAAAGTAACTGCATTTTTAGAACATCTTAATTCCATAAACTCTAAAATTCAATTTACTATGGAGTTAGAAGCAAATAATTCCTTACCTTTCCTAGATGTGTTAGTCATCCGAAATCCTAATAACACCATTGGTCACACTGTGTATAGGAAAAAGACCCATACAAACCGATATTTAAACGGTGAATCTCACCACCATCCTTCACAGTTAGCTACCGTGGGCAAATCTTTGTTACAGAGAGCACGAGGGATCTGTGACAGCAAACACCTGGCCGCCGAGCTTCAGCACGTCAAGCAAGTTCTGCACAACAACAAGCTTCGGGTCCCGCACCTACGTCACAGTGACCGAGTGAAGCCGGCCACAGTCGAGCGTGTGCCTGCTGTACTACCATATGTCAGAGGTGTCACAGCCAAGATTGGCTATATTTTGAAGCGAGCTTCTATTAGAACATTCTACAAGCCGCCGAAGAAGATTAGTCAATTCCTACCATTCGTCAAGTGTCATATTCTTCTACAAGATTCAGGAGTGTACAAGCTTCATTGTGAATGTCGTCTCTCTTATATAGGACAAACCAAAAGATCAATTAGGTCCCGCGTAAAAGAACATATAGCTGATGTGAAGCATCAACGTTCCGGGAAGTCTGCAGTTTGTGACCATATCCTAGACGGCCCCAACAATTACATCAGATTTGATAGACCACAAATCCTCGCGAAAGAACACCGATTCCTACCAAGGATGATACGTGAGGCTATTGAAATTAAAAAACATCCTAATTTCAATAGAGAAGGAGGCTGGGTACTACCACCTGCTTGGGTTCCTATAATCAATAAAATTAAAACTAAACCCAAGCATACCACTGCAAGACCTCAGGACATAGTCAGTTCATTTTGCATAGATCGGACCATAAAAAATAATTAAAAAAGTTGAAGGTACTCCGGGTTTAACAATGACATCGGGACGTCAGTCATCTCAGTCCCCCGTGACCATGGGTGCTGGAAAGTGCCTGAAACGTCGGGAATTAAAAATAAAAAGTGAAAATAAACGCGATAAAATCCGTAAAAGTAGTTTTAATCATGTGTAGTGTTCGCGTAAATATAAGAAATCATTAAAGATACACAAATCAAACGCTCCACTACGTCCTATAGTGAGCGAACAACACTTGTCAAAAATACTGTCACTACTGAGGGGACACACCAGAGCACACACAAAGGATTCAGACCATTTTGTTAGTGAGATAAAAGACCTACATCTTGCTCACAATGAAACTATGGTCAGTTTTGATGTTCAGTCACTATTCACATGCCTACCTATTGAATACTGCATCTCAATTGTAACTAGGAAGCTAGAAGATAACAACGTGCCTGCTGAATATGCAGTTATTACTCAAACACTGCCTCACATCTGGCTATCTATTGTGGAAGGAAAAGTTCTACAAGCAAGTAGATGGTGTGGCGATGGGCTCATCTCCTTTATCTCCCATAATCTCATAATCCCGAATTAGTTATGGAGGACTTCGAGGAGAAAGCCCTTCTTACTGCTTTTCTAAGTGTAAGTTTCTACAAGCGGTATGTAGACGACACTTTCACAATTTTACCATCTGACCAAGTAACTGCATTTTTAGACCACCTTAACTCTATAAATTCTAAAATACAATTCACAATGGAGTTAGAGGCTAATAATTCTTTAGCTTTCCTAGATGATTTAGTCATTCGAAATCCTGATAACACTATTGGTCACACTGTGTGTAGGAAAAAGACCCATACCAACCGATATTTAAATGGTGAATCTCACCATCATCCTTAACAGTTAGCTACCGTGGGTAAATTTTTGTTTCAGAGAGCACGAGGGATCTGCGACAAAAAACATCTGGCCGCCGAGCTTCGGCACGTCAAGCAAGTAGGTATTGCAAGACAACAGGCTTCGGGTTCCGCGTCTTCGTCACAGTGACCAAGTGAAGCCGGCCACAGTCGAGCGTGTGCCTGCTGTACTACCATATGTCAGAGGAGTCCTCCAACAAGGACAAGGTTGGGTACATCATGAAACGAGCTTCCATTAAAACATACTACAAGCCGCTGAAGAAGATTAGTCAATTTTTACCATCCGTCAAGTGTAATATCCCGCTACAAGATGCAGGAATGTACAAGTTAGATTGCGAATGTGGTCTCTCTTACATAGTTCAAACAAAAAGATCCGTAAAAACCTGCATGAAAGAACATATAGCTGACGTAAAGGACCGAAGCTCCGGGAAGTCTGCAATCTGTTAACACGTTCAAGATTGTCCCCACCATTACATCGGATTTGATAAAACACAAATTCTTTTTATATGATTTTGTTACGTGGTAGAGCAATGCTACAGTTATATTTATTTTGTAGTATAGTTTTAGCACGAACGGGTCGGCTCGACCGGGGAAGGGCCAAGCTCTCACAGAATAGTAAATGTAAAATAGTAGCTTAATGCTGCTGTGTTTCGTATGGTGAGTGTAGGGAATCGGAGACCCTTTTAACTGGAAACGAGGCATTCCATCTTAGTCCTCACTGGTGACAACGCATCTGTGAGTAGGACGGAATGCCTCTTTTCCAGTAAGAAGGGTCTCCGGTTCTCTACAATAAAAAACGAAACAAAGCAGCTTTAAGCTGCCATTTACGGTGATATCCTGTGAGAGCATGGTCCTTCCCCGGTCGAGTAGACCCATTCGTGCTACAACTATACTACTAATGTAGCTAAAGCATGGCTCTTCCACGTAAAAAAAATATTTCATTAATGAAAAATATGAAAAAATAAATAATGCTAGCTTTTATTATTCGTCGTAGCTAGCAATAAAAAGAAATACAGTTATATTTCTTTATATTGCTAGCTCATCTCTCTCATTCTCATTATGCTTCTGTATAATTTACTTATTATAACTTCTCATTTTTTATTTTAGATAAATGTTGTAAGTAATTAATGTGAGTCATTTCTAAATGTTTATGAAATATTTACAGCCACAGATCTTATAAATAAAAAGAAAATAAATACATATTATATAAATTTTTAAAATATTACATTTAAAAATAGTTTTAAATAGTATTAATAGTTTTTGCACAAACATGCTTCTTTTTGACGTTGATTTCTGCCTACTTCTGTTATACAAACCAATCTATTCACTAGTTATGAGAATTTTTTAAACACTAATTCAAGCGGTTAAAATATTGCTTGAAATCTGCTTAAATTTATTGCGTCTAATAAAATTTATTACACATGACGCTTTTGTTAAATCTGGATTTGTCAAAGAACTTCACAACAATTTTTTGCTGAGCAGCAGTAGTTATTCTACGACAATTAATGTGTTCTTTGAGATCTCAATGCCAAGTGAATAAAGTTATTAATTAATGATATAATTAATAGATATAAGAAAAAAAAACTTACGCAATATTTTTTAAATAAAATGTATTTTTTAAATGTTTTACTAAGAAATTTCAATCATAACGAAAATAGTGCTTGACACATGTCTCGTAAACAGCTCATACGGTAACAGGATATCTTAATTGCGTGATTTTGTTTGGTGATCGTAGAGCCAGACTTTTTTCTTTTGTAAAAAGCCCCGTCTGAACTAAGAGGAGTTTCAACAGTGATAGAGCTACGCGGCAGCCTTTGCTGTTGCACGTATGGGCCAGCTCGACCCAAGTTAGTACCACGACCTCACAGAACACCAGCGTGAAATATAAACTCTGCTTCTGGACTTTGTCTGGCGAGTGCAGGTGGCTGGAGGCTCAATTCCCCCCTCCCCTTAACATGGTAGTGGAGTTAACTAAAACACTGCGCCAGGAGGTTACCCCCGGTGACGGAAATTCCCTCGCTGAGCATCCACGCCAAGCTACCCCACACTAACTAAGCGTGGCTGCTCAGGTTGCTCCACATATTCTGGGGGGGGGGGGAGGTTTTGAAATTCTGCTCGAAACTTAACCTGCTCGTGCCAAACGGAACAATAAGTCATCCTCCATCCTAGGTGCTCCTGTCACGTTATTTGTGAATTTCTGCAAAGTCAGGGGACTTTATTCAAACCTTAACGCCGGCGAAACCGATCTTCCTGTTTCTAACCGAGACGTAGTTGTCCTCTCCGGCTGATACTTTGTATCTCTCCTACCCGGGGTACAAATTCGAACATTCCTTTGTGACCCGGGCTGAAGTTTGCATCTACGTTAGAGAGGACATCTGCTTTCGACGCCTCGGTAGCCTTGAAGGTACAGACTAGACTATCCCTGCATCTACGGGTCCCATAGTGGAAATGCTGACGCAGACTGACTCATTGAGCACGTCCAAATGGATGCAAACTCTGTGCTACAACAGGTCCTATCCGCAGAGATACCTGCGGAACGGAACCGTGATGGGAGCTTGAGTGGCACCGTACTCCGGATCAGACAATGGTCCGAGGAGTAAATAGGGGTATCAGTTCTGTCAGTATCATTATTCAGTATCCGTTGATCAGCATAAGGTTAAACAGGGAAGGTACATGATTTTCTACATCTGGGATCTGCGTAGGCGAGGTAGCCAGTTGTGTCAGACCCTATGCCAAAGTAAAGTCATAAACAAATCTACCCGCATCATTGTTTAAACGAGAACCGCCATTCGGCGTGGTGGGCGTTAAAATCGCCATGGATCACGATCTCTGCGGATGGGAATCAGTAGTTATTTGGACGTGGTCATGGAGTCGGTCTGTTTCGGTATTACCGCTATGGGACCTATAGAGGCACCCGTAGACGCGGGGATGGTCGTCGCTGTCCACGCGTAGCCATGGGATGGACAGGTCTATACCTTTAAGACTGTCGAGGCGTCGAAAACAGATGTCCTCTTTGACGTATACCCAAACTCCAGCCCATGGCACAAAGGAATGAAATTTGTACTCTGGGTAGGAGAGATATGAAGTATCAGCCGGAGAAGACACCTGAGTCTCAGTTGAAAAGAGCAAGGCCGGTTTCGCCATCTCCAGATGGTAGTGGAAAGCGTTAAGGTTGGAATGAAGTCCCCTGATGTTGCAAAAATTCACGGATAGCGTAGCACGGGTCGCCTTGGTGTTGTTGCTCCGCTTGCCCCGAGCAGTTTTTGTCACGAGCGGAATTCCTCCCCCCTACCCCCGAATACACCCAGTCAGAGCACCCACATCCAAGAAGAGTAGAATAACATGTGTGTGGATGCTCAGCGAGGGATTCTCCGTCACCAGGGGTGCTAGTAACCTCCTGGAGTAGATCTTCTCTTAATTCCGCTACCATGTTAAGGGGGGCGGGGAATTGGGCCTCCGGCCACCTGCACTCACCAAGCGAAACGCAGAAGCAGCTCTCTAATTTACGCCGGTATTATGTGAGGTCATGGTACCACCCCGGTTTGAGCCGGTCCATCCGTGCAACAGCAAAAGCTGCCACGTGCCTCTACCACTGTTAAAATTGTAAGTATTTTATTAGGTATTCGTTATTTTTCAGGACTATAAAATTTAGCCTCCCAAACCAGAAGGCGGATACTGCTACCCTACTACTATTCATTTTAGACTAGGTTTTTACGACGGTGTGCTTGCGTGGACTTTGGTATAGTCTAGCATAGAAAATGAAAATAGGAAAAATCTTATTTTCTATATTTATAATATTATATAAATGTTTTTGTATATTTATATCTCATAGACATAGAATATATATGTATTAATGTGTGTATTAATAGAATATATATTCATAGTGTGTGTGCATATGTAAATTTATATGTATATAGTATATTACTATATATTTTTCTCTATTTTGTGTACACCCTTACCATAACTTACTGTTGTTGTTCAATTTCGACTCATTTTCATTATATCCCTTATCATTATATGCTTAACAATGTGGTGACCTGGAAGAGATCGCTTATATGCTATAAGGCCGACAGTTATATCTTTGTTTGTATGTACTGTTTATTTTTATATTCACGTTTATTGGTAGGTACAATAAAGTACGTTTCATTTATTAATTGAATATATGAAAAAACTATAAAATGACGTTGGTAACTAACGCTGGTTTTTTAATTAAATTATTTTTATAAAACTAACCCTTAAACAGAAAAGCTTTAAACCATGTTTCTTAATATCCTATGTTCCACTATTTAACGTAGATGCTTTATCCTTGAAATATTACTGACAGGACTATTTAACAAAAATAATAAGTGTAGCGTGTACGGGACTGTATTATCCTCTCAACTGCGGATGTCCAAGACTTGGACACGAAAATATCTCCGTTGACTGCGTGTGTCCAAGTGTTAGACATTTTTTACCCGCTCTTTTAATGAAGAAACAAAGCATTATGCGCTATTTCTAACTCATTCTACCATATGTCAATGTGTACAGGATAAAAAAGGCTAGCATAAAAACCTCACAGCTTTATACACTTTAGTAGTATATTTTATTTAAATCATTCTTAAATGTCGTCCGTTCCTTGAGTCAGCCACGATTGACGCGCGCAAACAACGAAGTTGTTTGTAATTATTTTGTATTAATTTATATTTATTGTGTGGTGAATTGTGTTAAAACAATGGCTGGGTAAGGAACCTTCTTATTTGTAATCTCATTTTGTGTTTTATCTTATTAATTACGTGTACAATCGTTTTTAATATGTATGAAGCAAACTGCTATCTTAGAACTAACATGCTGGTTATATTATATTTAGTTATACTAATTACTTTAAAATTTTATTAAATATATGTACTCGTTTATAGGAAATTTCATAGAGAATTCAGAAAGAAAGATATACCAAAATCAAGATATTTGCGTTTAAACGGATTGGGCCCAATCAACCGTCCATTTTATTAAACAGCTCCGCAGTCAACGGAGTATTACGGTTAGAGTCTCCGCAGCTGAAAGGTTATTATTTTTGATATACATAATATATCTCTCACACTCCTGACTCCACTGAAAATCATCATCATGAATTCATGTCTATCTTCAATTCGTAAATTGAGCGGATAATTAACATTTTGGTGCCCACTATATTATTTTTTATGTTTATTTTTAAGACAAAAGTACCTTTTTTTCTTTGTCTTACCTAACTTTTTTCTCTTTTTATAATATATATGACAAATATACGTATTTTTTACATCCTTTTTTCTTCCTTTCTTATATATTTTTGGTATAAAACTATTTACCAATAAAATAATTATCATTATCATTAGGATTGTACTATATTATACCATGGTAAAAGCAGATATTCTTATACCTTTACTCAGGAGCAAAAGGTATAAGAATATCTGCTACATTATAAAATACCTCACGCCTGCGCGTCTCTGTTATTGTAAACAACACGTGCAACGCACAGCCGCACACCTGCGCATTGCACTTGCAGTGGCGCTCGGGTAGCTACTTGTCTCGATTGTATAAAACGGACAGAGCGGCCGTGGCGCTGGCGTGGCACGGTGTACTTGTATCCCGCTACTAGCTCATCCTCGACTATTCGGATTATTCTCAGCTATTAAATGAGTCTCAGTACAATTTACAGTTGATTACCTGTGGTCCGTGTATTTTGTGATTGTAAATTAATTCTATTTAACTACCTTCATATATATAGCACCCGGTTGACCGAGCTTTTCTCGGTATTTTTCGCTTGTTTTTTTTAATTCGTGTGTTTTGGAAATTATATTTAGATACAAATTACATACTGATGAAATACGAATAATATTTTTTTGATCTTAGCGACATAATAGAAAAAACTGAACTGGTTATTTGAATAAAAAATCATGAGTGCAATTAATTTAATTTAAATTTTTGTGTTTTTAAAAAATAATAAAAAAAGGGCTCGAAAAATAGATTTTCTCAAATAATAAAGGAACTTGAAAAAAAAATTAAAAAAAGTCGGTCGGTCGGTCTGGGCTCGAACCATGGTATTACGATTTTGTGACCGCCCAATATACCAATTCAGCTATTTGTAATCATTAATAAACCGTCAAAATTTACCTTCTTATTCTAACGATATTGTAGCGGTTTTTCATTGCCTAAAAACACGGACAAAGACATTTTCTAAAAATAAATCCTAGCTAGATCGATTTATTGCCCCCAAAACTTCCTGCACAAAAAATTTATGAAAATCGTTGGAGCCGTTTCCAAGATTCCGATTATATATATATATATATATATATATATATAATATACTCATATCCTCGAGAACGCATTGCGGTCACGCGGCCAATTTTAACGGGGACTAGCCATTTGCCGAACACAGAATTATGGTGCCAGAACGTATGCGCAAGCATAGGTTCATTATTTCTTAATACAGCGTTATACGCAGGAAAACGGGCTTGTTTCCAATACTATACTGGATGATTTTATATACGCAAATTTCTTAAGACCTAATATTATGTGGAATCATCTTAAGCTTACTAATGATGTAATATAACTTAGTTTAAAATGAACATGTCGTTTCCTCCAGACCTGTGTAATGCTGAAAAAATCAATGGCTTCTTTTTAAAGGTTACTGGTAAAAGCAGCGTTTCATTGTTGAGCATTACTTTCAGTGAATTTTATCGATATCACTCAGCATCACTATCATTTGAATTTCAGGAGGTAACTGAATCTGAAGTCTCTAAAGTAATAAAAACATAACAATCAAACGTAATAGGAATCGATGAGGTATCGCTTGAAATGTTGCTGTTAACGCTTCCGCATACGATTGGTCTCATAACCTGGTTTCCGGGAACAAACAAGTACTACCACCGCTCCTATGGACGTTGTATATTGTAGTCTTATAGCATAAGATATAGGGGAGAGAACTATCCTTGTTCTTCTCGATTATGTAAGTGCATTTAACTGCATAAATATCCCAATATTACTCTTAAACTTATCTTACTACGGCCTTAGTTCGAATGCAGTAAATTGGTTTAGTAGTGATTTCCGAAATCGGTCCAAGTGTGTAGTCTTAGAACAGGATAGTATTGGTGCAAAGAAGATTCCAGCAAACTACAAAGAGGAATAGCTCAGGGATCTATATTAAGGTCATTGCTTTTTTATCATATATAGTGCGGATATAGCAAAGCATATTAAAAATTGTAAGTACCATATTTACGCTGATAACAATTATACATCCCTTTCAAGTCATCAGAAACAAAAGTAGTCATAGATAGGCTAAATTAAGATTTACAACCCATTTATAATTGGTAATGTAATTACAATATTATGTTAAATTCACAGAAATCAAAATACTTGACAATAGGGTTCAATAAAAAAATTACAAAAATAGTTTGGAGAACGGATTGAAAGAGTATCGGAGGCGTGCAATCTAGGTGTACTAATGCAGCTTAAGATTCAAAAATCATGTTTTAAGCGTAGTGCAAAACTGCTTCTTCAGGCTCAAAATCATGTACAGAATAAGAGATATAATATAGGACCTGATCTCCGTACTAAACTCTTTGAAATATTAGTTCTATCTAAATGAATCTGTGATAGGCCCAAGACTCTTGGTGCGCTTACAGAATCTTGTACAGCGCGCCCTGAATACTATTAGGAAGTACCGCCACGCACACAAATCACAAGCTTTAAAAACGATGCTTGTATTTTAAAAATGAAATATCGTACCCACTTTACTTTGAGTAACTATTAATTGGTATTGTCATAGATAAGTCTCCACTGCGACTGCCTCGTTGGTCTAGTGGTTCTAGTAGTGCGACTGCTAATCATGAGGTCCTGGGTTCGAATCCCGGGTGGGGCCAAAAAATTATTTTATTTATAGAAGAAGGGGCAAACGAGCATGCGGCTCACCTGATGTTAAGTGACTACCGCCGCCCATGATCAACCGCAACACCAGGAGAATTGCGGGTGCGTTGCCGGCCCTTTAGAAAGGAGTAAGCTCTTTTCTTGAAGGTCCCCAGGTCGTATCGGTCCGGAAAAATCGCCGGTGGTAAACTATTTCACAGAAAGGTCGTACGTGGAAGAAAACTCCTTGTGAAACGTACAGTGGTGTACCGCCAAGCATCCAGATGGTGTGGATGGTATCGGGACGTTTGCCGTGTAGTGCGTTCACGAAATTTGGCGGCTAGGATTAATCCGAACAATTCCTCAGAGCACTCCCCGTGACAGATGCGATAAAATACGCAAAGAGATGCAACATCTCTTCGCAGCGCCAGTGAATCGAGCCGATCGGAAAGCATTCGGTCGTCGACGATTCGAGCCGCTCTGCGCTGGATGCGGTCAAGTGGAAGGAGCTGGTACTGGGGAGCCCCAGCCCAGAGATGGGAACAGTATTCCATGTGCGGCCGAACCTGCGCCTTGTAAAGTTGCAGGCGGTGTGCCGGCATGAAATACTGTCCCACTCCGCTGTGCACGCCAAGCTTTTTAGAGGCCAATTTGGCCTTCCCTTCCAAGTGACCACAAAACCGCACGTCACTCGATATGTCGACGCCGAGGATTCCGATACTGGCTGAGGCAACAAGGGGAGTGCCTTGAAACTGAGGGGATACGACAAAGGGGTTCTTTTTAGCGATTAACGCGCAAACTTGTGTCTCTGGGGGTTAAACTGGACTAGATTTAGTCGTCCCCAATCCGAGACTCTGTTCAGCAAAGAC
The DNA here is from genome assembly GCA_036936625.1 of Parnassius smintheus behrii. Lineage (NCBI taxonomy): Eukaryota > Metazoa > Arthropoda > Insecta > Lepidoptera > Papilionidae > Parnassius > Parnassius smintheus. The sequence goes on from JAUPFT010000020.1 coordinate 27,150,285, forward strand.
TCGACTTCAGACACAAGTTTGTCCCGGCACTCGGAGACGTTTTCCCGAGAAATATTGGCTTGGTGTAAAGAGCATCACCAGTGCTGTCATCTGCATAGCAATGAATGTTACGGGTATGCAACATATCATTGATATGCAGAAGAAACAGCGTTGGCGATAACACGCAGCCCTGTGGAACACCAGCATGAATTGGCTTGCAATTGGAGCTTGCACCATCTACAACGACCTTGATGCTCCGATCTGCAAGAAAGCTGGTGATCCAATCGCACAATTTCTCGGGAAGCCCATAGGAAGGGAGCTTCGAAAAAAGCGCTTTCTGCCAAACCCGATCGAAGGCCTTCGCAATGTCCTAACTAACGGCCAATGCCTCCCCCTTGAACTCTACTGCCTCCGCCCATCTGTGAGTTAGGTAGACCAGAAGATCACCAGCGGACCGACCACGGTGAAAACCGTATTGGCGGTCACTAATCAGCTAGTGATCTTCAAGGTACCTCATGAGCTGGCAGTTTACAATGGACTCCATTGTTTTGGAGAACAAAGAGGTGATGGCGATTGGCCGGTAGTTGGACGGGTCAGAGCGGTCGCCTTTTTTAGGGATCGGGTGGACGTAAGCCGTCTTCCATGATTTTGGGACTACGCCTAGGGAGTAGGAGTACCGGAAAATATGCGTTAAAACCGGTGCCAACTCTGGAGCACACGTCCTCAGCACAATTGGGGGCATTCCGTCAGGCCCACTCGACTTGTGGATGTCCAGGGAGAGGAGGGCTGTGCAAACCGAGCGCTGTGTAAAGTGCACTTCCGGCATGAAGCACTCACACCGTGGGATGGTCGGCGGCGTACTTCCCCCGTCATCGAGAGTCGAGTTAGACGCAAAGAAAGAGCCTAGAAGATCGGCTTTCTCCTTTGCGGTATTGGCCAGTGAGTCGTCCTCCCTGTGCAGAGATGGAAGAGATGGCTGACAGAAATTCCCCTGGACAGCCTTGGCGAGGGACCAGAATTCACGGGTTCCAGAAGAAAGGCGATCTAGTTTCTCGCCTATGTGCTCTGACTTTGCCTTGGCAATGACTCTTTTGAAGGACCTAGAGGCGGAATTATACTTCTTTTTCAGAGTGCTGGTGTTTACATCCCGGGACGTTGATGCATCAGCTCAGGCTTGGTAGCACTGCTGCTTATAGCATGATGCTATTTTACAGGAGCGACCAAACCATGACTGAGATCTGCCTCCAATGGGCACCACAGAGGAAGGAATAAAAAGTTACATACCCTGAAGTACCACATCAGCAACAGAATCCGCAACAACATTGGGATCATCCGGCGAGAAGCAAACCCGCCCCCAAGGGTAGGATGCAAAGAAAGACCGCATCCCATCCCAATCGGCTGACCTATAGTGCCAAACAGGGCGGCAGCCTGCAGAATGCAACCGCGATTTCAGCGTGAGTGGCACAACACTCCGGACCAGACAATGGTCCGAGGAGCCTAAAGGGGCGTCGACGGAAATCTGATATCCGTCCGGGTGAGAGGTCAGCAGAAGGTCCAACAGGGAAGGTGCATGATCCTCCACATCTGGAATCCGCGTAGGCGAAGTAACCAGTTGTGTCAGACCATATGCCAAGGCAAAATCATGAACAGATCTCCCCGCATGATCGGTTTAACGTGAACCAAGCCATTCGGCGTGATGGGCGTTAAAGTCGCCGAGGATCACGATCTCTGCGGAGGCGATCTGCTGTAGCAACGAATCAGCAGCCATTTGGACGTGGTCGAAGAGTCGGTCTGTTTCGGCATTACCGCTATGGGACCTATAGAGGCACCTGTAGACGCGCGGATGGTCGTCGCTGTCTACGCGTAGCCAAAGGATGGACAAGTCCGAGCCTTCAAGTCTGCCGAGGCGTCGAGAACAGATGTCCTCTCTGACGTAAACGCAAACTCCAGCCCGAGGCACAAAGGAGTGTTCCAGTTTGTACCCCGGGTAGGAGAGATACGAGACATCAGCCGGAGAGCACACCTGCGTCTCGGTCAGAAAGAGCAGAGCCGGCCTCGCCGTCTCGAGATGGTAGTGGACCGCGTTTAGGTTAGAGTGAAGTCCCCTGATATTATAATGATTTCTTATATTCACGCGAACACTGTACATTGATTAAAACTACTTTTACGGATTTTTTCGCGTTGACACTGACGACCCGAAGTCACCTCAGTCCCCGTGACCATCGGTGCTGGAAAGCACCTGAAACGTCGGGTATTAAAAATAAAATAAATAAAACGCGAAAAAATCCGTAAAAGTAGTTTTAATCAATCCCCGGATATTGCAGAAATTCATGGACAGCGTGGCAGGGGTTGCCTTGGTTTTGTTGCTCCGTTTGCCCCGAGCAGTTGTAGTCTTGATCGGAATTTTGCCCCCCCCCCCTCCCCCAGAATAAGCGGGGCAGCCTGAGCACCTACGCTCAGAAGTGGAGAAACATGGTCGTGGATGCTCTGCGAGGGATTCTCCAGGGGTGCTGGTACCCTCCTGGGGTAGTCTATCATTATTTAATTCCACTTCCATGTTGATGGGGGGGGGGGGGGATTTGGGCCTCCGGCCACCTGCACTCACCAGACGAAACGCTGAAGCAGAGCTTCCACTTCACGCCGGTATTCTATGAGGTCGTGGTACCACCCCGGTTTGAGCCGACCCATACGTGCAACAGCAAAGCTGCCGCGTGGCTCTACCACTGTAAATTTGATAACACTGTTAATTATTGAGTTTTTCGTTCAAGAAATTCTTAATAGCTGCCCGGAGTCAGGAAGTTGGCGGTGTCTCACCCCCATGCCTCGGAAAGCACATAAAGCCCTTGGTCCTGCGCCTGATCTGTCTACGGTCTTGTCGGTTTACCGTCCCGTCGGATCATGAGAGTGAGGAAATAAAGAGTGCACCTGTGCTTGCGCGTACACTTGGCCACTATAATCCTGTCCTGCGCCGATGGCTAGCCTCCGTTGAGGGTGGCCGCCGTGGCCGAAATTCGGTCTGGAGGACATTACATGAGTCTCCAATTTATTAATACCATAAATTACAAGGGGCCAAAAATATTAAAACTTCACCCTATACTAGATCCTCATATAGTCCCACGTTTTCCTCATAGCGCACTGCAGCTTCTAGGTAGCTTCAAGTACACCGCTACGCAATGCTGGAATAATTTACCACCACCTATAATACGCAATGTGAACACAGTTAAACTCTTTAAGATTAATTACAAGTTACATCTATTGAATCATCCGAAAACCGAGTAAACACAATTATTATAATACATGCACGCACAAACACACACACACACACACACACACACACACACACACAGGCAGAGAGAGAGAGAGAGAGAGAGAGGCACAAAAGCGTGCGCTAGCACGCTAGCACGCAATATACACATGTACGCGCACACACGCGCCTTTTATTAAGTAATAAAATTAATGATATATATTTGTTGATATAATTTCATTATAATAAACACACCAAATTTGTAGCTTTACTTTATTTTTTATTTCTTTTATCTTTTATTTTCTGTTCCTAATTTTTTAACGTCCGTATTTTTTTATTGTTGTCTAGCTTTACAATTTATGTATAGTCTAGTCTCGTGTTTATTGTTTGTGTTTATTTACCGTCAATATTTATTCGTAATGTATTCTGATTTCATTAAGACCCCTGCTCAAACTACTCATAAGAGATGAAACGGGCAACACTGAAGAACAGCGGCTGTGGTTCACCACGTCAAATGCTAAGTGCAACTCCTTTTTGTCACGTTCGGAAATGTCTATACTGTATTATTATTAACAATAACCTTAAAAATAAGAAAACTATTATGTGTAATACGGAATTGTGTTTATGTAGGAAAATAAACATTTTCTTTCTTTCTTTCTCTATTCCCTCCCTCTTATAGTCCGATGTGAAACTTATCCAAAACGACGAGAAGGATCAGGCACAGAACCTTATACTTTACGTGCTTTCCGAGGCACGGGTGTGTAATCCACCATTTCCTGACTATGGGCTGCTACTGATTATTTCTTAACAGAATCATCCAATAACTGATGTTGGCCAGACCCCGGATTAAAACCCGGTAACATATAATCAGTAACTGCGTTTACGACTACTAGACCAATAAGGTAGTTAAACGCACAACGAAACGACGTTGCAAAATACTATAGTCAATCGTCCCTTCCTCAATACTCGTAAATGCGGAAACTGCGTAAACATATTATAGGTTTTACTAATCGTTTTTTCTGTTCAAAAATTTTTGTAGAAGGGTAACTAAGATCGTTTAACAAGTCACGCCTAAACAAGGTATAATTGAAAAATATACATATAACAATTATTATCAACCTATTATGATCACACACAGTGGAGATTCAATCGCACAGAAAAAAAATCCTATCCTCAGTTGTGCCAGTAGAACAAATAATTCACGATGCTAACTGGAACAAGGTTCCATTAGTTAGTTCACGGAAGCAGCACAAAGAGTAATAATCCTTTGCGGTCTATTGTATAACGAACAATGCTGAATTCACGTTTAAGTTCAACCAACAACTACAATAAGGTACGACGTTTGATGAAATTACTTTAGTAATTTGACGAGTCAGTAGCATAGTGTATGAGCGATTGATCGTGGTGCTCCGTGAGTTCGGATCCCTCACAGAACGAGCTATGAACTTTAAATAAAGCTGCGCTTATACTATTTAAAAAAGTAATAAACAATATTCGTCTGCCTGATGCTAAATGAATACAGGAGCCCCCGAAGACCTGCAGTTAAGTAATATATATGTAATATGTTGTCATCTCTGAGGATTAAAAATGTATGCGTCACAGCCATTATACTCGCTTCCTATACTCTTCTAACCGAAACATAGCAGTGCAAGCACTTTAACAAACATAAACACTTATTATTTGGCAGTTTACTTCAAAAGTTCCAGGCATCTGTTATTGTTCACCTGGTAGAGTTATGCTGCAGATATATTATGATTGCAGTAAGTCATATCGATTGGAAATTATACTATAGGGAAATCTCTACAGCGTGAAGTCCCATGTTCAGTGTGACCCATGTACAGTAGGCTTTTACGGGCCTGGCCATGAAGAATATAAAAATTGAGCGTGCAAAACCTTGAGTAACCTTTCGTGCACCATGTGGGGTCTAATAAACACCCAGCGAAACAAAAATTTCTGTAACTCTTTAAAATTTGCACGCTTGTTCTGATGCTTTAAGTAGCTTGAGTTGCGACGTTGCCAAACTGCCTAGTGCAGTAAAACTATATTATTTTCTACTTTTTTTGTCAGTTTTTTTATGTTAACGTGTTATCGTGCCTTGGATTTGAAATGGCTCATCGAATGAGTGACAATGCAATAGCATCTGCTCTTGTGTAAGAAAGTGACGACGATTTGGACGAGCTCTTTTTACCTGGCAGCGAAGATGAATCGGATAATTTGTGTGTGCAGTCTGAAAGTCAGTGAAAAAGAAGAAGAATAAGAAATTACTTCGGGTGGTGAGTTTTCTAGTTCTCATCAGTTTTATATGGCTAAAGAATGCAAAACTAAATGGCTAAAGGAACCGCTAAGGACTAATATTCGTACAAGAAATAAAAATATAATTACACATTTACCGGGAGTAAATAGTCAATATAAGGATAAATAAACCCATATGAATTGTTTTGAAGCATTTATTTCCAATAAAACACTAGAGATAGTTGTCAAATATACCAATGTAATAATATGCTTATCTAAACCACAGTCATCAGATGCATAAATGCGCTGTGTTCTGAAACAACTAAATCTGAAATAAAAGCTGTTTTAGGACTTTAATTTTTAGCTAGACTGTATCGATCTAGTAGACAAAACCTCAATGATTTATAGGCTCATGATGGTACCTGAATTGAAATATTCCGTTGCACAATGTCGAAAAATCGATTCTCGTTTTTACCAATAATTTGAGATTTGATGATATTGCGACAAGGGAAGAAAGAATAAAGACTGATCGTTTGGCACCAATCCGAGACATTTTCGAGATCTTTTTCCAAAGTTGTCAAAGTGCGTTAGAGTTAGTTACCCCCCTCTACCCCGAAAGTAGATGTGGTTTCCGCCAATATATTCCATCTAAACCTGCCAAATATGGAATAAAAATATATGCCTTAGTAGATGCAAAAACATATTACACCATGCATTTAGCGATTTACCGTGATAAACAACCAGATAATAGTCCTTTTGCGGTCAGTAACAATCCCTATATGTCATATCGATCGATCGATCGTCGATCGTATGGTGAATTGTGTTTCTGGATCTTCAAGAAATATAACAATGGACAATTTTTCACCAGTTACGAAGCTACTGGAAATTTACTATTCAAAAATAAACTAACAGTAGTAGGTTCCTTGAGAGCTAACAAAACTTGCATTCCACTATGTTTCAAGCTAACACGAGAGGAACGTTCTTCAAGATTTGGTTTCCAAAACGATATAACTCTGGTTTCTTATGTACCAAAGCCAAGCAAACACGTATTCGTAATGTCGTCTCTACATCATGATCAAGAAATAGATGAAGACACTGCCAACCAGCAAAACCATCCATAATTACATTCTACTATAAAACTAAAAGTCGAGTGGATGTGGTGGATAAACTCGCGAGGACATATGACGTGTCTCGTTACTCTAGGCGCTGGCCACTCACTATATTTTTTTTGATGCTCAATCACGCCGGATCAATAGTATTATCTTAAACATGTTCAATAATTGTATTGAAACAATAAAAACTAATCATAGAAGGAGGTTTATTCGCGATTTAGGAATGGATCTGATAGATGAGCATTTGAGAAACCGTAAAGACAATCCACGGATTCCGAAAGATTCTCGGAAACGCATATATGATTTATTTGGTGAAACGCCTCAGGAGCCGCTAAAAAATAGCAAGATCTAAAACAAGGTGTTCGGAATGTGACAGGAGAAAAAACCGAAAGACCAAGTACAGTTGTGAGAAATGTGAAGTAACTATATGCTTAGAGCACGCACATTTTTACTGTAAAAACTGTGCTGACTTTAACTACCCAGGATCTCATGAAGACTGAATATATTAAGCCACCTCTCACTGTTTTTTTATTTTTTATTACGTTGGCCTTTAAAATAAAGGATATAAAAGTATTTCAAAAATATTTTTTATTAATATAGGTTATGCCAAAGAATAGTATAATTTTTAGTTTGTGAAAAATTCACTTTTATGTTTTTTTATATATAAGAGTATTAAAATGTTTATTCTATTTCACTAGTTTATTTTATGTTTATCCAATAATAAATCAAAAACGCTATACACACAAAAAACAAACAAATAATTTCAAATAACACATTATATTCCTCGATAATAATCAGGGTCCAGAAAACCCCACGTAGTGGAGGACGATTTCAATTAAATTGATAGGCTTAGAACATGAAAAATAAAACGGGATAAATGGAAATATAACAAGCTTAGTTTGAAGAGCTCCTTCCACTATTTCTGGATTGCGTGCAACACCTTGAGTCCTTTCCCTCCGTGAACCACGTAGATAAAAGTTACGTCCTGCACCACGTGGGGTTTTCTGGACCCTGATTATTATCGAGCAATATAATCTATTTCATCAAAAAACCTATATCCATACAATATTCATTGTTGGAGCTGTCTAGTACGTATATATATATATATATATATATATATATATATATATATATATATATATATATATATATATGTGGCGGGCAGCTCCACCCTCTCATATTGCTTACATACTAGACATTGATCGAGAATTTACATTGACAAAAAAAAAACTATTGTTATAAATCATAATTTTTAGATTAGGGAACTTGAGCTGAAAAAAATTTAAATTAAGTTTTATAATATTTAAAAACGGAGGTAATATGGAAGAGATAATATGAAAGAGATATAATTACAACTGTCGCATAGACCAACGGCTGTAAAATACATATCATTACAGCCACTAATTCACACTGAGAGAAGATCTATGTCAGTATAACTTAGTGACTGTAATCAATCAAATAATTTATTTTTACAATTTCTTAATTTTAAAGGGTATTGAAAAGGACACAACGGATCGGAAACTAAGAAACAGAAGGGAGGAATCGAGGCTTCTCTCGATCCGGCCTCCTATAACGCCTACGTTGGGTTCGGGAACAACGTATGTGATCTCCGCAACGGAGTAACACACTAGGGCGATAACCTCTTTCCTTTTCAGCAAGTAGGTTCAGACGGGGATTACGGGTCTTCCGAAGTCGTCCCGGTCCCGACGCCTTAATTCTTCGATGTGGACTGTATAACTTAAGGGATGAATTACTTGGGAATAAAACAGCAATTATCTTCAAACCGTTCCGTGAGAGAGTAATTACTTTTCCCTATCACTTCCCTACACTTTTTCTTCTTGACTGCTGGTTTTCACTTTTGCCGAAGGATTTTCTTATTTTTCCGAACTAATTCTCGAACTATTTTCCCGAACGAATTGCAATAAAACCCGTTCACTAAGCTACCCCCAGAACTATACGCGAAAGTGAGCCGCGCCATTCGCGTGCCTGCGCAACTTAACAACATGAATTTGTACTATTACTCTCTCACGTTTCACTTAATTTCTTTATTCACATAAATCATACATAAATACAAGTTATCTATTTAGATAGCACAAAACAATATCTACACCATGATATACATTATTTTTCCGTATTACAAAAATCCTTTAATTTATAAAACAAAATATGCCTACTTTACTCACAAATCCAAAATCCAAACTTCTTAAATATTTAACACAGAAAGTTAAAACAATGTTTCCCACTTGAATTTATACATATGTTAACTAATACAATAGTTTAATTTACATTTTCTCTATTTATTTCACTATTTAAAACACTTTTAAATTTCTTATACAAAACTATCATTATTTCACTTATGCACAGGAATTTTCACCTAAAAATAACACAGAATTCACCTTTTTAGCACGTACAATCAACCTGAAATGTTTTACAAGTCATTTTTACATAAATTGCTGAAATTACAAACATTTTAAATTTTTACATATTCGGCCTCCTAAGGGCGTGGCCAGCGTGCTTCCGTGAACTCACACTATTTGAACAACTAACTTTGCACGGCTCTCGGCTATCAGAAAAAATGAAAGTCTGAAATACACTTAATTTTAACAATATTATGTAAACAAGTGCTTCTACACAATTTTCAAACTGTAGGAAACTGTCTCTGATAAGATTCTTATTCGTTATCATGCTTCTTATCAGATAACAATAGAAGTGAATGTTTTCATTAATCAATCATAACAAATAGGCATTTGTTTTCGTACAAACATATCATACTTATACAAGACAATACTTATGCAATTAATTTCCGTTAATTCTGTTTGTGCACAGAGTGATCATCTCGACCGGGGAACCAATCCGATCTCTAACTTCACTTTAATATTCCTTTGAATTTACATCGTTGGAAAGACAATTTCAACCGGGGAACAAATCCGGTAATATAATTTATAACATAAAATTCCCTATATGAATTTATTGAAAAATATTACTTAGAAAACAGTAAACTAGTCCGGCCTGGGAGTCGAACCCAAGACCTTCATACCATTAATTCGACATTTCTTTAAGATTTAACTAAGCATTTTCTTATCAGAACATCTGTATTGGACAATAAGTTTTTGAAAAGTTATTCGTCATCGGTTGACTTAATAAACTGAAACATTCTTATAGGCGCGTCGCCAACAATCTCCCCCCCGTGCGTTAGCACCATCATTTGGGAGGCGTCGCGGGTACCAGGACTATTATTCTGGATGTAGGTCTCCTCAAGATACCTGTGCTAGTAATGACGTCAACCACTCTGGTGTGACCGTCTGGTCCCGGTAACGTTCTACTAATTTTGCCTTTCGGCCACGTATTTCGTGGCAACGAATGATCTATTATCAAAACAATATCGCCTTCTTTAGGTTCCATGAACTTTCCGTTATTACCTGTTCGCGGTATTAAGGTAGGCATGTATTCCTTCAGCCACCTTGTCCAAAAATGGTCGGCTAATCTCTGTGCAGCTTTCCAATTGAGTTGACCCGTCAGATGCCGCTCTGGAAATAATCCAGGTGGTCGATCACCACATGAGCGTCCCAGAAGAAAATGATTGGGTGTCAAACCCTCTTCAGGACTATCCATACTGAATGTTACCAGAGGCCTGGAATTCACTGTGTGCTCTGCTTCTAAAAGCAACGTATGTAGAATTTCCTCTCGTGGGCTTTTTTCTCTGAGCGTAGCGGTCAACGCAATTTTAATCGACCTTACTAACCTCTCCCATGCGCCACCCATGTGCGGTGCTCCCGGAGGTATAAATTTCCATTTAATATATTTCTTAAATGACTCATTTTTCATGCCTTCATGGCATTCTTCGCATGCTTTCAATAATTCTTTATTCGCAGCTTTGAAATTTGTCCCGTTATCGCTGTATATAACGGCTGGTTTTCCTCTTCTGGCGATAAATCGCCTCAACGCCATTATCATCGACGCTGGTGTCAATGAGGCTGCTAATTCCAGATGTACTGCTCTGGTAGTCAGACACGTGAATAAAACACCCCAACGTTTTTCGTGTCGCCTTCCTATAGTCACACTCATAGGACCGAAATAATCCACAGCTGAGCATGTAAAAGGTGGTTCATGATGAGCTATTCTCTCCAGAGGAATATTTCCTTGTGGCACGTTCTGCGGTTTTGACCTGTATGTCCTGCACCACTGACAATGATGTGACACACTACGTACTACATTACGTAAGTTCAAGACATAAAATTTCTGGTTCACCTCATTCATCACCGTTTGGTGATTGGCATGTCCGAAATGATGATGAACTTCTCTAATCATCATTTTAACGATTTCGTGTTTACCGTTCAATATGACAGGTTTTCTACTTTCCTCGGTCAAATTAGACTTGAAAGGTAAACGTCCATTTAAACGGAGTAAGTTATCTTCTCCTATTTCCATAGATAATTTACTTAAGCGTGAACTTCTTTCAACACTTTTTCCTGCTTTCAAGCATTTTATTTCCGAATAAAAACACTCGTCTTGAACGAACTTCCAAATTAATAATTCCGCTTTTTTCAAGAGTGCTATGTCCAACGCGCCATCGGGTCCTTTAACCGACTTTGCTAAAACTTTGTTGGAACACATAACCGACTTTTCGGCTGCGTCGTCGGGTCCTTTAACCGACTTTCTTAAACTCTTGAATTTTTCTACCGCTTGTAAGGTGCGTGTAGTTGCCCCAAGGAATTTCTTAAAGCTGCTAAATCGTCCGTAGTCGGGTAGACTTAACGGTTCTTGCTTTCTTAACGTTTACGCCCTTTGGCGATTTTTCTTCACCTGTTTCTAAGTTTTTTATGGTGTCCACTTGTTTGGGCCATAAATCAGGACTTTTCCTGAGGAATTCAGGTCCTTGAAACCAGCGATGACTTACATCGAAGGTGGAAGGAAAATTTCTAGTGGCGTCGTCTGCCACATTTTGTGACGTTGGAACCCATCGCCATTCACATGGTTTACTGTGATCTTCGATCTCAGCCAATCGATGAGCAACGAATGGTTTAAAGGCGCGAGGATCTGACTTAATCCACGCTAACACTGTACGTGAGTCCGTCCAAAATACTCTCTCGGACATCTCGTACTTGCTCTCTTCACTAACCGAGGCAGCCAGCCTGCTGTCCATAAGAGCTGCTTGCAATTCAAGCCTTGGAATCGAAATTGGTTTCAACGGCGCTACTCTTGCCTTTGCGGCGATCAGCGTAATCCGCCTTATTCCTAGCTCGTCCGTGGTGACGTAATACACCGCGGCAGCGTATGCTTTTTCACTAGCATCCGTGAAAGTGTGTAACTCTCCCTTGCCGACGCCTTCGGCAACGGGTCTAGGTACCTCTAAATGACCTAATTTCTTCACTTCCGATATCCATTTACAAAATAACACGTGTAATTCGTGTGAAACTTCTTCATCCCAAGAGATGCCTGTCCTCCATACTTGCTGGATCAGCGACTTCCCTTGAATCGTTATGGGTGATGCGAGTCCCAAAGGATCGAAAACTGACATCACAGCGCTAGTTATCTCCCTCTTCGTAGGCGGTCGTAAACCTCCCATCACCTCTTCCGGTGTGTTACGAAGACTTGTGGAGAAACTTATTATATCCCGTTTGATATTCCAAATCAAACCTAACGTGCACTCTGTGTGCTCTTTATCTCCCAGCGAAGCACTGTCGCTCTTATATTTATTTTCCATTTTACTTAAAACTTCGGGTCGGTTGCTAGCCCATCCCCTCAGTTGGAAAGAAGCATGTTTATGTAATTCATACATATCGTTGACTATCCTTTCGGCCGTCGTCACGTCGGGAAATGCCTGTAGATAGTCATCCATATAAAAATTGCTTTCCGTAGCGGAAGCTGCTTCTGGATAGATATGTGCGTTGTCCTGCGCATTCCTATTCTTTACATATATAGCGATGCATGGTGATGATGCCGCTCCAAATATGAGTGACGTCATTCTATACTCTTCCGGTGGCGCGTCACGATTGTGCCGCCATAAGAATCGAAGGCTATCCCTGTCTTCATCCCGGATTTTCACTTGCAGGAACATTTCTTTAATGTCTGCCATTACTGCCACGCTTCCTTCTCTGAATCGTAGCAGAACTCCGAACAACGACTTCAATAAGTCCGGTCCGGTTAACAATGCATCATTGAGACAACGTCCGCCCGTCTTTGCGGCGGCGTCGAAAACTATCCTTATTTTCCTTTTTTGTGGGTGAGTCACTGCGAAGTGAGGAAGGTACCACGTACGTGGGGAAATGGGAATATGGTTCGCTTTCTCTGCGTAACCATTAACGATGAGATTTTCAATTTGCTTCTCATATTCCTTCTTCAACTCGCTATTTTTGTCGAGCTTTTTTCAATATTCAACAGGCGACTTTCAACCTGCGCTCTATTCGACGGCATGCACTCATTGTCTGTGCGCCATAACAAAGCAGTCTCGTACCTATTATTAGGTATACGACGTACCGTTTTGTTCAAAATACTTAAAGCTCGTTCTTCTGGGTCGTTCGCGGGCTTTCTAGCCGACACTCCCAGAGATTCAAAACTAAAATAATCCTTGATCAATTTATCCATATCTTCCTCCTTCTTGGTGGAAATGTGGTTAACGGTCTTGATCGGTTTAATACCACCCGATATGTGACCATGTAAAACCCATCCAAGTTTGGTGAGCGATGCTACAGGTAGGTTCTTACCTCCTGAAATTAATTCACGAGTAACTATGAGATGCCAATTGTCCTGACCAATTAATATGGTAGGTTTGGACCTCTCATACATCAACTCATCCTTAATCGGTGTCAAATGAGAACACCGTTGCAATAATTCTCGGCTTACCGACTGCGGAGAAAGGTTAAGTGACTTAATTGTTTGTACACTTATCTCTTCCAAGTCGCTCGAGTAAATGCCTTTTATTTTAATGTTTAAGCGATACGAACTGTCGTCGTTAATTCGCTTACCTCCCACGGCTTCGATACGTAATCCCTCTTTACGTCCGCGAGGCGCTAATTTCTGAGCCATCCACTCCTCTATGAGTGTCATGGTCGATCCCTCATCCAGAAGAGCTGTTGTCTTGACCTTTCCTCTAGGTCCATACAACTCGACCGGTATAATCTTTAAGTATGCACATGCCAGTGCATTCACTGTACTAACAGTTGTGATCTGAGCATCTTTACCCCCTTCGTCCCCTTGTGGCGAGGTTTTTTCATTGGGGTATCGGTGTAGCATTCGATGATGTGACATTCTACATCCTTCTACACCACATTTTTTCGCTTTGCACTCTAACCTCCTATGGTTAGGTGACAAACATTGGAAACATACTTTCGCTTTTTTGACCGCTTCCCATTTCTCGCGAATATTCATGTCCTTAAACTTGTAACAACTCACTATAGAGTGCTCCTTGTTGCATATAACACACTTATGTGTTACCCGACGTACAGGCTTATCCTGGGTTGTCATAACCACTTGTCGGTTGTGCCTTTTACTATTTCGGCGTTCTAGACGCTCGCTCGAATTACTTCGGCGCATATAGCGCTCGCTCACGGCACATCTGCGTACACCTCCCTTTGCAGTGTGTACAGTTTGCTTCCTGAATTCAGGACGCTTCCTTTTTTCAGGCGCATTTTCATTGTTTAAGGACGCTCCAAATTGTTCACTCAATAAATTTAAAAACTTGGCCATCTTCTGTAACTCTGGCTCCAAAGGATACTGAGCTCGATATTCAAACCATTTAAATTTAATCATAGTTCCAAGTTTCTCCACTATGCGGCTCACTAACTCCGGTGAGTACAAATACTGTGGTTGATTCAACGCTTGTATCGTGGCAAC